>JAJMHK010000003.1:600000-1048822 GCA_030566005.1 Yamadazyma tammaniensis | reverse complement strand
GGAGGTGGAACAGTGGAACCTGGAGGGACAGTGCTAGTAGTAGTAGTTGTTGTGCCAGTTTCAGGTGTACGAACGATAACGGTTTCAGTATAGTTTCCAGTTACATTATCCGGAATACTAATAGTTTCAGTAGTAGTATCACTTCCAGTCCAATATTCGGTAGTAGTAGTTGTTGTCAACGCACATATGGCGTCTTCTTCTGCATAAAAACCTGGTAAGGTACTTTGATTTCTCATTGTATCACCATCTGGATATGTAACATTGAAAATTATGTAAGCTGCCCGAATTTGGTTATAGTAAAGAAATTTTAAGGGATAATAACTATTTTCTTCAAGTACTACGGTATAAGAATTTGGAACTGGATAGTTTTGGGCTGTATCAGGTTCATCTCCGCTGCTATCACTAACATCTCCACAACAGTCAAACGCACTGGCACCTAATGACATACCAAGAATGTCTGCAGAATCAAACGAAAACGTATAAGGTCCTGATTGTTCAGCATAAAAGTAGCCTGATATCCTCAAACCAAAATGGTCACTATTTGTTGTTCTTCCGTAAATTAGTTGGTAATCAGGATCTTGAGGCTCGTTCCAATAATAAAAATATAAGTCTTGCACTCCATTTATTGTTTCAGCGGGTGTTTGTGTGTCCATTTGCCTAATGAATGCTTCCCTCTGAGCATCTGTTAAACTTGATTCTCGAGGAACGTCATCGAAATATTCGACTTTGAATCCAGGATTAATCTTATCAATATCGCAACCTTCTGCAGCAACAGAAAGAGACGTAGACAAGGCTAAAAGTAAATATCTCCAAAGCATTTGGCTTGTTAAATGATAGGGGTACTAACGATTTTTCAAGCAAGAAATCAAGCATTTATAGTTAAATATCAGAAGTTTAAGACTAGTTTAGCAGGTTGCAGATTATAAGAAATTTTGCTGAATCGATTTCCTATTTTCGACAAATGATTACCGAATTTGGGCATCATAAGGAAAGGGTGCAATATAAAGAAATTCGAAAATACGACTTAGTTGAACTGTTTAGTAAACACTCAAATATTACCTATTTTGATTATATTTTTACTAAACTTAGATTAAAGGCGATTCAATACTACTCATTATCGTATCTGCAATTTAACTTAAGTCTTGAAATAAGAATACCCGATTAGCGTTTATGGTGGTCACAAAAAAATATTGTTTAAAATCCATCTGCAAAGAGTAAACATGCCATAATGACAATGGTAATCCGCAAGTATTGCCGTGAAATAATAGTACAAAGGAGAGTAATTCCAGTTTCGGCACATTTTGTAACGAAAGTAGAAGGCGCCTGAGAGTGACAGTTTACTTGTTAGAATAAAAGGGATTTTAAAGACGAAATATTCGTAAAGCTTCTGGTTTGTTGTCATTGACAACTTTGCAATGGATTTGCGAGCAATTTTTAATTTTTTTTTGTTCTGATTCCATTCTGGTTGGTTATTTCTCTAATAAAAATTTGGGATACATTATTATATTAGCATAACATATCTCAACAATTGAAGAAGTTATTAAAATTTCTAAATCTAAAAGTGAAAGCAAAATATAGTATTGAACTTACGTATCTGCAAACATTTTAACTTTCGCATAATATATTTTTTAAACCGGTTTCAACAAGTCCCTTTAAAGCTTTGCCATAAAAAGTAACTGCAAGTCCGAATTTGGTAATTTTTTAACATGTAACTTACTGGACAAGATAAGTTGCAGTTCGTAAATGACTGGTTGCCTAAGTAGATTTATTTTTGCATACATAAGAAATCGAAAAAGAAATCACCTGGCAGATCGTCGATTGTTTTAGAGGTTTTCTTGGTTTTGGATAACCAACGCGATTCTCTATTTAGGGGTCTCTCAGTGTGATTTTCTATTCTAGTGTTTATTTTTAAGGAAACTTTGTCATCAATGCGGGATTGATCAAATTAAAGAATTGTGCATAAAAATCACGGCAATTTAATGCAAATCTTAACAATGCTCCTGTGTGTGGTAATCCGGCGGATTGACTTAGCCTTCGTGCAGTATTTACTATTATCTTACGCCACATAATATCAACTGTTCTTACCTAATACATTTAGAGCAAGAGAGACTGGTAGCTTATAATTAGTTATTTTGTATTTAAAAGCGTATCTTTTGGGTCCAAGGGTTCAAGACCATTTGACAATTTGAAGGTTCTTGATGTAACGTTTCTTTGCTATTAGCAAGGAAGTTGATGTGAAATAAATATTGCCTAGTATTTGCTTGGTTGCCAATTTAACAATGGAATGGAATAAGCAGTTAGGATAGGAAATATACTGAATCTTTCCGGAACCTTAAAATGGAATTAATAGAAAATAAAATAAAACAAAACAATGGACAGAAATGTTGAACCCTGTGACAAAAGACTATTGCCTGTTTTGGTACACATTTGTCATTTTTTGGTATTAAGATACGAGATTAATTTACGTAGCAAAGAAAATTATCAAATTATTTGTAATCAAACCTTCAGTCGCTCTATTGTTTACGGTTTGGGACAAGACTTAAACTTTGCTCTTACAATGCATATGCATAAAATATTGAAGGCAGAGTAAAGTCTTAGTAACATAATTATAAAGCGAAAACGCACAAATGATATTGTACGTTTCCTAATCAGGAATTCTTTTTGACAATCTGAGTAAATTTCGATTAAACTTTATTATTTCAAATTAATGAGAAATTTTATTCACCAAGGGTTGTGCTTGATCGAGTAAACAATTGGGATCTCTAGATAGCTTGTGGCTATTTCTTGGTTATGTAGAGACAATCGGAAAGAGACAAACACAGATTGAACTTAGGGAAGAAAACAACAACATATGACAATTAAGATTAATGCAGTCTACAAAACTACACGAAACGTTTTCTCCTTTTTTCAAATAACAAATTCCAACTATGCAACTAATATAACATTTAATCATTTAACCTTATTGGACCATTAAGGATTGTCCCATTATGGCCTGACCAATTAAAGCCGAGTCGTGGATTAGTTTTAATTTCCTCTTATAGGCAAATGCTGGTAATTACTTTTGGAAATGAAACGTTTGTTTCTTATTTTCATCAATCAATATTGGTTTTCGTATTTGCAATTTCCAACATTTAACCTGTAAAGCAAATATTTAATAAAACTAGCGTCAAAATATTTTCAGAGATTTGTCTTCAAAAAATAATCAAATCGCCAAATTTGGCAATTTTTTAATTAAAATGTGACTTTAAAGAAATGAACGCCCTCCCCTGTACAAGATAAACTTCTTTAGCAATATTTTTGACGCATGTATAAGAGATGCGAAAGGAGGCGTGCCATTGTTTTTGATCATTTTAAAACATATACGGAAGCGTTTTGTCCGTTCTTGTATAACCTAATTTCATACTCTCGAGGGCTCACAATCTAATTTTAATTTTCACTTGTGGAAAATTGCGATTTATGTACAAGTAGAACCTTTGCAGCAAGAATTCATTAACAATAGGCATGTAGACTATTGTTTATGTGAGGTTTTGTTTTCATGCTATAATTGTCTTGCATACAAAGTTAAAATTGACCAAAACAAGACAAACGCCCGCCTCAAAGAGTTGGTCTGAACAAAAAATATTTGAAATTAAATTTTGATAGCTGTTACTTATTTTGGGCTCTATCTAGAAGCATTAACAAACGAACACAATATACCCTCTGTTTGATTGCTCACTGACTAAGTGGAATCCAAAGTAGGCAGGATCTACATTTCTAATCTGAATTTCTAACACAAAGTCAGGTTAGTGCTATTGTACAAGAATTTGCCCCAAAATAGTGATCTTTCACGCCGCCCTATTGTTTGATCAATTTAGTGCGAAAACCAACCCCTATGCATTCCAAAAAGAAAAAAATAATATATATTAAGTAAACTCAAATGACGAGGTGTTGGCTTCTTAAACTTCCTTTTATTTGTGACTATTGATTTTATCACTGAAACACCAAAATCAGGATTTTCCCTCCATTTAAACGTTGTAAGTCTTAATTGCATTACAATTGCTGTTTCTCTTTCACATAAGATTATTTAGACTGTGTCGAAGTCTATATTCGCTTCGTTTCAAAACTTTCGTAAATCTCAGACATATTAAATTAACTTGCAAATTTCTCACACATTTAATTCCTTAGCAACCTGTAAAACTCTGATAATTTGACAAATAAATTTATTTGATACCCATAAACAACCTTAGATAGTGTATTTTGTCTCCTTCTAAATACTATTATCTTTATGCATATATTTTTTTTTTTTATTTTTTACTTTTATCTTGTTTCATAACTATATAATATTCTGTGAGATTTGCAAAACACGAATAACCCTTATACCATAAATTAAATAAAAATTTTTAAATTTGCAAAGCTACTTCAATAATACATTGACAACATTAAAACACCATATTGATGTTTCTCTTACAAAAATTTAATATCTACAAATAATTTTACCTTCTTTATGTGACTTAATGGCACATAGAAGAAAGTTACCATGAAAATAAAAGCAAGACTAGACGTCAAGTGCCGGTTGAGTTCAAGAATTTAAACAATTATTGAAACAGCTGCTTTATGTCTCACAAAAGAAATACATTTAGTTGTCAGACAGACTTCTTACTTAGCCATCTACGTTGCGCTGTTGGCTAAGGTCTCAATTAACAATTAAGCTCACCTGATTTTAAAGAAGTTCCACGAAAAAACGTAAAGTATATGCTATGCTACTGAAACAAGAAACGGAATTGATCATCCCAATTGCACAGACAAGATATATAAATTGTTCTTCACGCGAAGATCAAGAGGAAGGGAATCGCATTAACGCATATCAACAACTGTCTTAATAAACAATAATGGCAAACTGTGTGTTAAATTAATCCAAAGTACTGAATAGATTTTGTTTGATACCGTTATGAGTAGCTATTGAATATTTAAAATGAGAAACGATCAAAAGTATATTATTACACATGTAATAAAAGCCGAAAACAATTAGGGAACGTACCCTTGAAGAAATATCAAATTCCGTAACAAGATAAAACAGTACAATAATACAAAAATTTATCTAATCAATAGATATTATAAAAACCACAAACTGAAAAGCAATAAAGATAATGGAGATCCGAATGACTTAATGGCTCTGGCTTCGTAAGTGCTGATTTGGGGTGCATCGCCACTAGTTGTAGCAACAGCGGACGATGGACCTTCGTTAGAACCATTTGATCCATTATCACCATTATCACCATTATCACCATTAGACGCATTTGATCCATTAGACGCATTTGATCCATTATCACCATTTGATCCATTATCACCATTTGATCCATTAGAACCGTTTGAACCATCAGAACCGTTTGAACCATCAGAACCGTTTGAACCATCAGAACTGTTTGAACCATCAGAACCAGAACCAGAACCACCGCTACATTCCTGACAAGGAATTGTTTCAGTAGCTGTAGAAACTGTTGTTAAGGTTGTTGCTTCTTCTGGCCCATTTGGAGGGTTTGTAATAGTAAGGGTAGTAAGGAAAGTTGTTCTTTCAGGAGGAATCGAAGTAGTGGATTGGTTAGAATAAGGACCGGTTGGAGTTGGAGTTACCACGAAAATTTTAGTAATTGGAACATCTCCTGAAGTGTAGGTGGAAGTGTAAGAGGTAGTGTAAGTATTGGTGCCTGGAATAGTAGTAGTAGGAATAGGTGGTACAGTTACAACGACAGTAGTTGGATCATCAGGGCTTGATGGAGTCTTAGTCTCAGTACCAGGAGTAGAACCAGGAGTGGTGATAGTAGTGCCAACATCAGGAACAGTTACAACGACAGTAGTTGGATCATCAGGGTTTGATGGAGTCTTAGTCTCAGTACCGGGAGTAGAACCAGGAGTGGTGATAGTAGTGGCAACACCAGGTGGAGCTGAAGATGGAGTAGGTTGAGTTATAACGACAGCAGTTGGATCATCAGGGTTTGATGGAGTCTTAGTCTCAGTACCGGGAGTAGAACCAGGAGTGGTGATAGTAGTGGCAACACCAGGTGGAGCTGAAGATGGAGTAGGTTGAGTTATAACGACAGCAGTTGGATCATCAGGGTTTGATGGAGTCTTAGTCTCAGTACCAGGAGTAGAACCAGTTTCGGTTGTCGTAGTAATCGCACCAGATGGAGGGGCAGAACTAGATGGAGTTTGAGTAACCTTGACAGTGGTAGTACCATTGGAGTCAGAAGGAGTAATTGTTGTAGTACCAGGAGTTGAACCAGTTTCGGTTGTCGTAGTAATCGCACCAGATGGAGGGGCAGAACTAGATGGAGTTTGAGTAACCTTGACAGTGGTAGTACCATTGGAGTCAGAAGGAGTAATTGTTGTAGTACCAGGAGTTGAACCAGTTTCGGTTGTCGTAGTAATCGCACCAGATGGAGGGGCAGAACTAGATGGAGTTTGAGTAACCTTGACAGTGGTAGTACCATTGGAGTCAGAAGGAGTAATTGTTGTAGTACCAGGAGTTGAACCAGTTTCGGTTGTTGTCGTAATTGCTCCAGATGGAGGTGCTGATGAGAATGGTTCAGGAGATGAAGATGGTTCGGGAGATGAAGATGGTTCGGGAGATGAGGATGGTTCGGGAGATGAGGATGGTTCGGGAGACGAGGATGGTTCAGAGGGTGAGGATGGAGTTGGGGTTACAGTGACCCAAATATTAGTAGTTGCTGCTCCAGTTCCTCTTGTTACAGTACCTGGAGCAGGTCCCGTGACTGTCTGGTGACTCTAGTACCTGTTCTGGTGACTGCAACAGTAGTAGTTCCATGTGCAGTAGCTGGTCTTGTTGCTGTTCCGGGAGCTGGTCCAAAAACAGTCGTCCTTACGTGACAGGCAGCATCATAGCCATCGGTACTGTGGTGCCATGGAATGTTGCCCCCACTAAGTACAGTACCATCAGGACGTCTAACAGTCATTCCGAGAGTAGCTCTATCTGGACCGGTGTTGACGAATCTAAATTTTATCTTGTAATAACTATTGGCTGCGAAAGTATATTGCCTGGTAGCAGGGCTTACAACCAGTCGGGCATCTTCAACTTGTGTGTAGCTAGGATCAGCACAACAATCAAAACCTGCAGCAATCAGCATAACATTATCAGCATTAAATGAGAAAGTATAAACCCCAGCTTGAGAAGAAAGGAAGTAACCATCAAATATTATACCAAATTCATCAACGTTTTGAGGAACACCATATACAGGAAATATGTCATTGGCGGTTAAACCTTGGTAATCAAAATCTATGTTGGTGACTGCATTATAAGTATAGAATGGAGCATTCTGTTCCATAAGAGCAATATCATTGTTTAAATCGGCAGCAGTTGGTTGTTCGTTATGAGGAATCTGATTATTTCCATAAAATTTAGCAGTAAGCCCAAACGCTGTGGAAGTGGGGGAACACGCACGCTCTGCAACACCTAAAGGTATAACTAAAGCTAAAGTAATAAGGGAACCGAACTTCATGTTTTCTGAAAATATTTGGAAAAAATGATGGTCTTTTAAAGTATTTCTTGTGGAAGAAGAGCTAATTCAAATTACTATGCATTATTCGTCCAATTACCTAAATTGTAAACTTTTCTTCCACTTTTGGAAGACAATACATGATATTATGTTTGATAAAGCTGTGATAGAATTGTAGTCAGACAATGGACCAGGGTCCAGAATGGTAGTTTTTTTTAAACAATAAAAATATGGATTGCTAAGACATTAAATGGGCCAACATGTAATATTCAAGTGAGCTAACATGTAATTTGCAAATGAATTTGTAGTTTGTATTGTAGCCAGGAATATAGTTCTTTTTTTAGGATATCAGCACGTTTTGATGCTTTATGTCTAGCTTCTAAGATAAAAGGCTTGAATGTTAGAACGGAACACTAGTCTATAAGTTTGTGAAGGTGCTTCATACTCAGCCTATTGATCGAAGTATTCGACAGCTTGATTCAAAGGCAGATGATTTTGGGGAAAAAGAAATAGAAACTACTAAGACTGCATCTTCCGTATCTGCATCACTGATGAAATCGTAATTAATAGTTGTTTACTTTGAACTTTAACTAAATGTGTATTTGTTTCCTTTTTGACTAGATTGGTTTTTTTTTCGCCATATTTGGAATGAAAACCCTTCTTAGTAACAGTTGTTGGAATGAAAAGATGAAGATTTACCCATATGACTTTCGGGAAATGCATTGTCAATCTTCCCCTGAATGGCTATTGTGTGCAATTAAGAAAAAAGTCATTGTTAGTTTGCATAACATGATTTTTTTTTGAAAAACCAGCCTTTGGGGAATGATGTATGTGCTGCAAATGAAGCTAAAGAAGTTCTTTGTTTTAACTATACCAGCGTTTTTTTAATGAATATTGATCTGTTCAATAGGTCATTGTGAGGGATAAGCAATGATATTCGAGGTTATAATATCTGTGAAGTATTCAAGGTTAGGTTAAACGTGGGAGTTAACTCATTATTGTTTATGTTGGGAAGTACCGTCTCTGCGACCTTTCCTACTTTATGAATGACTATTGTTCTGTTCTCTTGTCCTACTATCTTCATCAGAATTTCACCTTAAAAAGTAATCGAATAGCTAGGTTTGGTAATTGTTGAACCAATGTTTATTCAAAGGCAATTAAAGCCGCCGCGTTGCTGTGATAAATAATGTCCCCTTCCTGTAGATAAGAGGAAATTTCCTTTTCAGTCCTACTTATGCATGTAAACGCAACGACAAAACGAATTGATTAATAATATCTCAAAATTTTGACAATAATAATATTGTGCTAGAAAACTCAAGCGCAGATCTTAATTGTGGTGGTATGTAGTATATCCCCTTTTTAGATCACAAACGTTTCGAAATCTTTATTGAGTATAGTCTTGACTACATTAGGAATCGGCGCATAAGCAATCATGAATACGCACAACTGTTCATAACTGCATGACAATGTAGATTGTCATATTTCAAATTAGGTTTGATTAACCTTTGTATTGCATAGACGAAACATGTGGCTGCCGATAAATTTGCCGGCATATGGTGAAGATTTTGACGACCAAACTAATTTTAAGTCACAAGTCTTGGGTTACGGAGCTTGCTTTAAAACAATGAGAATTGTAGCCTCTTCGTGTATTTAAGATAAAGCATTTCATACCATGACGTGAGGTTCAGGTTAATTCATGATGTTAGTGGAACCATAAGAAATACAAGAGTATTTAAGTATATATTTTCAATGCAGCTTGTCTAATCTTCTTTGTAATCTAGTCTATCTAAAGTTCATCGACATGTTTTGTTTATCTAAACTTGGAAGACAAAAATGTCCCGCCTTTCCTTGGCAAGCTCGCAAATTTCTTTTGTTGTGCCTGGTTACCATTAAATTCATGACTGAAGGTCGGCCGAACCGATCCAATTCAGTAATATTTTGAAATTCTTCTAGGAGGTTGGAAATCCATTTTCCCCGAGAAGAAAATTCCACGATCGAAGAATGTCATTCCGAAAATTAAAAGAAGAATGATACTATAGTTCTAATTATCAAAAAGGAAAATGGTTGAAGGAAATAAGAGATCGGTATAGGTGAAGCGATATTTTCCTTTCTTTTTGAGCTTTGCAGCCTCTATTTAATATTATGACATCAATCAGCTTATTGGTCTAACAGAACTAAGTACGATTCATTTTGGTTTGATTGATGACGTCCTGTATAATAAAATATGCTATAGTGAGCTGTGATTATAAAAAAAGATCAGAGCAAGTATATAGGAATAAACTTTCTCTTGGTACAGTGTTCATACCTGACTATAAGCTGCATGGTTATTGTCACATCGAATATTGTCTTGTGCAGAAAAACTTCCTTCTTTGAGAAGCACTAAGGGGGCGTTGGCAACACCACGCAATAATATGGAATAATTCCCAATTACGCTTCAGCTATTTATAATTCTTACGTTTTGGGATTTACAGTACGAGAACAAAAGTTTATTGTCGCGTAGTGTATTCAAGTGGAATGCTTCTCGCTTTCAACGGATAGAAAACATTTGAATGCTATTAATGTCGAGAGTTTATTTGAAGACCATATAAAGGAGAGCAATCCGTTAGGAATATTTCTATAGTCAAAAGCTTAGGAGAGAACAAAAGGTCAAACCTATATATGCCAATTCGCCACACTAGAGAGCTTTTTTGGGCACATACCATTTCCATACACTATCTATTTCCCAATTTAGACAACTAAAACATAGGCACGGTGTATGTTATTAAGTATGAACTTGTAGTTTTTCGTAAGCAGAAGTCTGGACGTTTTTCACTTGCAATTAAGGAAGACCATGACTCTTTTGTTGTGAGAATAAAATCTCTGAGCAATTATGGAAGTGTTTCAATCACGAAAATTTAGGCTTTAGTAGGTATGTTTCAGAAGAAAGAAGAAATTTTTTAATAATATTTATCTGGTGACTCCTGTAGGAAGGGGGTCTGAGAAACCTTGATCATTGTTTCTTTCTTACGAATAATGAAAAAGAAACAATTCGCCTCTTACACATTTTCGCCGGTCTTACTTGTCATGCAACTAATTATTTCCTCACCTGGGGGAGCGAAAATAGTTTATAACTATGCAGTCTTTGTTCGAATATCTCAGCACGCGTTCTTTCGAAACCGCCGACAGCGTTCGAGTATTGTTTATATACGGAAAATGGTTACTGCTACCGTTGTTAGACTTCCGTATCTGTATCATTCAGCTAACAATAGAAGGTCTTGCATACAGCACCAGTCAACGTTTTCTTTCCTAAGCCTGCAGGAAAAAACTATTGAACGATAAATTTAGTAACTGTTAAGCCAAACTGAACATGCAAGCGAGATGGAATTCACTCTCCGAGAAAGTGTGTCTTGCTAATTAATATTTAACTTCGCAGATCTCAAAAAATATATTTTTCCTTTTTTGGGTAAAAGCAACGAGATTAGCTTTGCAGCACAATTTCCTATTTAAGTTTCTATTTTTAAATTGCTTGTCAAAGTGCAGTTTAGGCTAATTGCGGCTTGTGCATGGAACTGCGTTTGCATAAACATGCGCACGCATGAAAATCAACGGAAATTTTCTGCAGCTCATAGCCACTATTGTTGAGACAATAACCATTGTATTCACGCAATGAGTGTTGCGTCTTGCAAATCTTTATTGTAAAGAAGTCACCAATCCCGCTAAAATATCCCCTACTTAGGATAAGAGTGGTTGAAAATAGACCGGAATCGGCTAGCGCTTACTTCATTGGTGATAAAGAATTTAGAATTATTTCTTCTCCCCAAAAGAGGTTAAAATTCTGCCAGAATTAGCAGAAGATTAAAACTTGGTAGGCCTGTGACAAATCACTACCGAAGTGACTGTACAGCAATCGTTTTTAAATCTCGCAATAAAAATTAGAAAAAGAGAATTTTAGGGAGTAGACTTCACCATGAGTTATCTAATTGCCTTTGCAAGAATTCGGAAGAATTCTAACTTAGGGATAAAGAAATAAAATATTGCTACAATCCAACAACAGATTTTTCCAATGTTAGCTCTTCATTTACAGAAAGAATTGAAGTGCTACAATCAAAATTTGTACTAAAACTATATCTTGTCCCTGTCACAGTTGGAGACTGTGATTTTTAGATTTTTCCACCGATAGAGTTGAAGCATCAATTTTATGAAGACTTAGTAATGCTGAGGCCCAGTTAAACCTTGCAGCAAACAAAATAGCCGTATAATAATCATTACCAAGCAGATTGATGGATATTATAAGTTAGTCAATACAGCTTGTCTTGAAGGGATTATCATTTGCCTAGTCCTGTTGTAGTTCCCCAGCTTATGTCCAAATCACATAAGCATACAGCTCGCTAATCTTTCCGCAGTGAATTAGCTGTGCGAAGCAGTGCTCATAGCAAGATAAGCTTACCTTTTTAGGTTGTTTGCAACCATTTTTTTCTATTAAAAAATGGAAAGAATCAGGTTGGAGTAGGAAAAAGGTAGAAGTTAGTAAAATAATAAGAAGCTTATGGAGTGAGTAGTTAACTTGTTCTTAACGCTGCCCTTTCACAAGTTAAGAAAGATACTGTCGGGGGATTGGAAAATGTTAAAACTGGTAAGAAGTCCTCCTGACGTAACCGATTTATCTCTAAATTCTTCTATGATATTAAATTTCAAATCATGTAGCTATTTACAGGAATTTAGATTTATGTTTGCCCCTTGTTTATTTTGCATTAGGATCGCCCCCTTTCACTTTGCCCATATTTTATTTTTCAATTTTCAAGGTCTGCATTAAACTATAGGTTTCTTTCTTTTGACAAATATATTAGGATGAAAGATACTCTCTAGGTAGTTGAAAGACTCAATAGCATAACTCAAAAGTTTTATGCTATCAGTGCCTGTACGAAACCCTAGTTTAATTCTTTGAAGTTGATTACCAAATTTAAAACTTAACCTAGCAACAGAGCAAGATCAAGTTTATAAAATTTGAGGCTAATTCTTCTAGTGTTTATGGCTAATTCCTCTAGTCTTTAAAGGCAGTCAAATTATACTGACCAATTAAAACCACAGAAATTAGATAAAGATGAAGGGACTCTAAGCTAGCGAAAATTGGGGGGAGTAAGCAATGGGCAGAATTTGGTTAATTCAGCAAAAAAAAAAAATAGCCAAAGTTGACTAATACTTAGCAATGGAATAAATAAATTCATGTTCTAGAAAAGTCTCTGTTTTTGGTTGTTTTTCTTAGGGGAAGATATATTAAATAACAGTTTCCTTGAGAAGCAGACGTAATCAAGCGTGTTTTCAGAACCTGACATGTAATAGATACTGGTCAATGAATACTGACCAGTGCTTTACAAATTAGTTAAATATATTGCTATTGATGTAAGGGGAAATTGTGATGGGAATTTGTTCTCATGGTATCGACATAATATTGGAAACCGCTTTTGAGAAAGCACATAGCGATAAAATCGGGCTGTCTTGAAGTGTAAGACATGGTTAGTAAAATCAAGTAAATTCATAGTAAATTCACGTTTTATTCACTATTTAAAGGAACTAAGTAAGTATTAGAATATAAAGTAAAAAATAATTAAATATTCGGCCCCCTTTTTGGAGGAAATTTACCTCTTTATATACCCATTTTAAAAAGGGGTAATTGGCGTTTATTTTACCTGCTATCCCCTTATAACACAACATTAACAAGTTAAATTACTTTTAACATAAAAAAAAAAATTACGACAAATGTCGTAGCAGAAACATAGGTTTGGACTCTTAAGTGGAAAGTCCTTGCGACTTTACTACATCGCTTAGTTTCTTCTTTAGGTTAAAAGCAACCATGAACTTAAGAACTTTAGTTTATTTTAACCATATTGAACAAGATATATCACGCAAGCAACACAGCAAGGTACTTTTGGCAACGCTGAAGGTGTGTCCTATTTATATTTTATACTTGGGGAGTCTTTATAAACAAGCCGAAAATTAAACTTTCAAAAGAGACTAATACTGCAGAGATGGCGTACAGAACTAAGAGGTAGACAAAGCAAACTAGATAAAAACAACTGAATAATACATCAAAGTAGTTAATATATAATTACTTGCTCAGGGACTCTAACTACGAGATTCAAAGAATTGATCATAATTATTCAAAACGATTCTGTAATGAACATCAGATTTTCCAATCCTAGTCAAAGCTTGTGCATAGATTTCTTCATTAATAGCAAGAAGTTCTGTCCATGGTTTGATTTCATTTTTATTAGCAAATTCCAACATTTGATTAACCTCTTTCTTGGAACCAAGTACTGAAGAACCGATCAAGATAGAACTAAGACCAAATTTAAGTGCATTAAGTTTTATTTCTTCGTGATAATCAGGCAAGCCAACACCGATAAGTTTACCATTTGGTTTAATGACATCGGAGAATTGGTTAAAGTCAAGACCAGAGAAACTAGTTGCACAGTTCAAGATTAAATCAAAAGATCTAACATGCTTTGAAACCCAATCTTCATCTTCACCAGTTGCTACAAAATCGTCAGCACCCAATAGGAACGTTTCATCCTTCTTACGAGAGCTTCTGGAGAAAGCAACAACTTCCCATCCAAACTTATGAGCAAATTGAATAGCCAAATGACCGACTCCACCAATTCCAATGATACCAACTTTTTGCTTAGAGTATGGAGTCAAGTTTCTAATTAAAGGTGAGAAAGCCGTCAAACCGGCACAGAAAAAAGGAGCAGCAACTTCTGCTGACATTCCTTCAGGAACCTTAAAAGCAAACCTTTCAGAAACTCTAACATAATTGGCAAACCCACCTTGAGTAACGTAGTTATCTGAATGAATATCAACATTATTATAAGTCAAAATCATCTTTTGACAATATTGTTCGTTGTTGTTCAGACACATTTCACATTCACCACAAGAGTTAGAAGCAGCACCAACTCCTGCAACATCACCTAATTTGAATTCTGTAACATTTTCGCCTAATTCAACAACAGTTCCCACTATTTCATGACCTACTACTAGATCTTTTCTAACTAAATCTCCCCAACCACCAGTGGAAACATGATGATCAGTACCACACACTGAACATGCTTGGACTTTGATAGTCACGTCATTAGGATATAATTTCTTAAGTTCATACTGTTGAACTTTAGGTTTGTTATAATTTTTTGCTTCGGAAATAGTAAAGCCAGTAAATTTGCTTGGAACACTCATTATAAATTTATAAGTTAACAAGATAATCTATTTATTTTTCTTATTTGGATATGAATATAACTACAGACAAAATTTCCTGCTTAAATAGATATGATTGTGTTAGAAATCATTTCCCACATTTGCCACCTTCTGTACTAGAAATGTTCTGAATAGTTCCATTTTGACAGAATTACCTAAATGGTTCTATGGTGACATATCCGAGTTTTATTACATACAATCTTTTGACTCTTAAGTAGTGTCATCAAGGGACTGAAAAGTGTCACCATGGGCTAGATTCACGCATGAATGAAAAGAAGTTGTTAATTAGGGAATCCTCAGGCTTCACCAAATTGACTCGTTTCGCTCTAAGATGACACGAGTCCGAGTTTGACAGAAAACGTTGGTTATTGCCTCTGAGCCTAACCAGGTACAAAGAGGAAGACATAAAAAGACACTTCTAGAAGCAGATTACAAACTTAGCTTATTTCATGTTATGTAATTCTACTGGTGATACTTCTTGGCTAACGTTTGGTACTTTTCCTATTAAGAGACTCTGGTGGCAAACCTAGCCATAATCAATGGCAACAATGTATGGAAATAATCTATGGCAGATACTTGTTGACAAAGGGTTGACAATATTGATGACGAAATTTTGGTACACCCACATCATTGAAAAATGGAGAAGCTTATCGCACTACTATGACAGTGTGCTGTTCTAGCTTTTGTGGAAAGGAAACGAATTCCTCATTAAAATGTCCTATTTGTTTGAAGGAAAACCTAGAATCTGTTTTCTGTAACCAGAATTGTTTTCGAACTAGCTGGCCCCAGCATAAATACATTCATGCCAATGATGGAGTTTATAATCCTTACCCCAACTTTAGCTATTCTGGGAATACTAGACCTAGCTATCCATTAAGTTCTAGAAGAAGTGTACCAAAGCATATAAAATTACCTGAATACTCCAAAGATGGAAGTTCTCCTTCCGAAATCAAAAGTGATAGATTGGGTAAAATTACCCAGTTAAGTCCCAAAGAGATTGACAAAATCAGGAAAGTGGCTCACATATCTAGGGAGATATTAGATATTGTAGCATCTCACGCGAAGCCGGGTATTACCACTGATGAGTTGGATGCTATTCTTCATCGTGAATGTATTAAGAGGAATTGTTACCCCTCTCCTTTGAACTATAACAATTTCCCAAAAAGTTTTTGCACTTCCGTAAACGAAATAATCTGTCACGGCATTCCCGATCAAACAGTTTTAAAAGATGGCGACATAGTGAATCTAGATGTTTCTATCTACTACATTGGATTTCATTCTGACTTGAATGAAACTTATTATGTTGGAGAAAAGGCTAAAGCAGACCCTGATACTGTGAGATTAGTGGAGACTACCAGAGAGTGTTTAGACTTAGCGATCAAGGCCATCAAACCAGGATTACCATTGAGAGAAGTTGGTAATATTATTGAAGAACACGCTACCAAGAACAATGTTTCAGTAGTTCGAACTTACTGTGGACATGGGACTAACCAACTATTCCATTGCAGTCTCTATATCCCACACTATGGTAAAAACAAAGCAATTGGAATAGCAAAACCAGGGATGGTGTTTACCATTGAACCTATGTTATGCTTAGGATCTTATAATGATATGTTATGGCCTGACGGTTGGACGTCGTCTACTCAGGATGGGAAATTTTCAGCCCAATTTGAACATATGATGGTTGTCACAGAAGATGGGTGTGAGGTGTTAACAGCTAGAGCTGATACTTCACCTGGCGGACCTGTTCGTAGAATTACGTAAAACTACAAGTAGAGAAGCAAATTATGAAAAGGGATGGACGTGGCTTTAGATATGTGGAGAAAAGAAGTAGAAAATTTTGGCTATGGATTTATTTTTCAACTTAACTCCAAACGCCTTAATTAAATGATGCAACGTATCTTATCGCATGCTTGGCGTCAGACGTCTCAACATAAGTTTCGGTGCATTCTAATTGAGCAAGGCTCGTATCAAAATAATGTTCAACACTTTTCTTTCTAATTCTGGTTCAAAATAGTCAAATGGAATAGAAGAGGAGTTTATCAAATCTATAAATTTCCCTATATAACCCACCAGCCTTTAAGTTTCAGCAAATTGTTGTAACCGTTAATCAGTTTGATGTAACCGCTAATCAAATTGTAATGTTTTGGAAAGGTATACTTTGCCTAAGTTACCAGGAACATCAACTAATAGGTAAAAATGACTTGCAATCACAATCATTGTTGCGTCAAGAACTAGCATATAAACTTCAGACGAAAGCAACTGCCCATCTTGGCCTTGGATATATTCCACAACTCTGTAAATAGCTCTAATCAAGATAAACGCTGATGTTAAATACAACCCCAATAACATAAATTTCCATGATTTAAAGTCTAAAGTCTTCTTCTCTGACCAACTAGGTTGATTCTTATTGAACGTGAAGTAAAATTTAATACTAACAAACAAAAAACCAAGGAAGAATAACACCTGCAAGAACAATCCAGCTATGACCAAATCATTTCCCAGGGTTCGAAGACTTGCTGAATCACTGGGTAAAAAACCAGCTCCTAACCCTTGAATGTTGATTGACATCAAATCACCAAGAATGAAAAAAGTTGAAAACCATTTAGTAGAAAGCATACAATGTTTTTCAGCATCAAACATTTTGACAATCTGTGTAAATTGCATATAAATAGAAGCTGCCATAAACGAAGGGGCAATAACCAAGCAAATGGCTTCAATAATATATGCTCAAAGTAAATTATCAGTCTTGTAATTGAATAATCTGCAAGCAAATCCCAAGCATTCAAGCAAAGATCCTGTCAAAAAAGGAACATGAATTAAAATAAAGCGTCTTTTCAAATCTTTAGGAAGGTTCTTCACAAGGCATTGCCTTATCATTAGCACGGCCTCATAGAGGAGAAAAGCTCCGAAAAAAATAAAATATTCTAAATTAGCGCCAAAGCTCAAGTGGTATTTATGGGCTTCCCAAATGGTACCGTCGGAATTGTAGAATGTCATTGTTATCTGCTAAACTCTCTGTATTTGTTTTACGCGCTAATAGAAAGAGGGGCTGAGTGTCAACAGTTTGAAGGGCGGAGCTGTAAGCGGAAACTGAAACATTTACGAATACATCTTAATTACCCGTTTGGAAAATGTTGAACACTCAATCGTTCTATAATTAAAGGTTATTGACTGGTGTTGAAGCCGAAAGTGAGCGAGAACTCATAATGTCGGAAGTTCCGAACGGAGATAAGATAACACTCAATGATGTTTCACTTCGGCCTATCATTATATTGTTATTAAAGCTAAAGTCACACTTCGATGAAACGCCAATTTCGTTAGCGGGTTTCTTATTTTAGTTCATTGTTGGTCATGTTCACACAAAAGTTAGCGTATTTAAATTACACTCAACATTAGGTCGTTTTTCTAGTGCTTCCCCCACCTACTCCACATTTCAGATCGAACAATTTAATATGCATTCGGAAAGTATAACCCCAAAAGATAATTGCGAATTGCATGCATCTTTGCGATAAATCGCTAAGAAACTTTAGTTGCAGCTATCCAAGAACTATTGCTTTCTAATTTGATAGGCCAATCATAGATTTAGATAACATGTAGAATGGCATGATATTTCGTAACTTGATACTTCTCTAAAAGTTGAATGTTTCATTCATCTATTGCAGTCATGTGGCATCAACTGATAACGATAAGATAAATAGACGCTTATGCGGATGCTGTCATTTTAGGATAAATAATATGCATGATCATGTAGCTTCCCACGATAACGGAAGATCTTAAGCTCCTAAGCCGCCACGTATTATTACCAAGTTAATAGCGCTTATTTCCCCACGATATCTGCTGCAAACAAAATATACGAAGGTGGTCAGCCCTGCAAATTCAGGCTTTCGTGAAGAATGATAAACTAACACCTTTGTTATTATAAAAACATGAGATTTCCCACCATTATTCTAACCAAATATGGCTAAATTTGTTGAGAATAAAGATCAACCGGAACAATACGTCGAGGTTGAAGATCAAGCTAAGAAGGTAGTTACGGCTGACTCCATCAATGAAGATGTCGAAGACTATATTAGTAAATTCTTGGATATTTCCGATCAAGCTAAACAAGATGATAAAAGAGAAAAAGTAATGCCTTTGAAACAGGGGTTAAAAGCATTCCCTAAAGCAGCATTTTGTCCGTGGTTCTTTCTACTGCCTTAATTATGGAAGGTTATGACACCAATTTATTGAATAGTATGTATGCTATGCCTGCGTTTAAGAAAAGATACGGAGAATTAGTATCTGGTACTGCTGGACAACCTGATGCTCAATATGAAGTTACAAGTCAACATCAAATTACTTTATCTATGTGTGTTTATGTTGGTGAAATTATTGGTTTACAAATCGCTGGTCATGTAGCTGATTTTATCGGTTATAGATGGACTTTAATTATTGCTTTATGTTTTACTACTGGGTTTATTTTCATTGTTTTCTTTGCTAATGGTATTGGTATGTTAATTGCTGGGGAATTATTGTTAGGTATTCCTTGGGGGGCATTCCAGACTCTGACGGTGTCGTATGCGTCTGAAGTTTGTCCATTAGTTTTAAGAATTTATTTGACTACTTACGTTAACATTTGTTGGGTTATTGGACAATTAATTAGTTCAGGTGTTTTAAGATCATTTGTTGATGATGATACTGAAATGGCTTATCGTGTTCCATTTGCTATTCAATGGATTTGGCCAATACCTATTATGATTGGTATTTACTTTGCACCAGAATCTCCTTGATGGTTAGTCAGAAAGGGGAAATTCAACCAAGCTAAGAAATCTATTTCAAGATTACTTAGTGAAAACAAATATTTACCAGATAAAGCCCCTGTTGTAGATGCTATGTTAAGTAAAATGCAATTAACTTTAGCTGAAGAAAATTTGAATACTAATTCCGGTACTGGATTCATTGATTGTTTTAAGAGAAAGGATTTAAGAAGAACTAGAATTGCTTGTATGGCCTGGTTGATTCAACATGTGACTGGTTCATCGTTAATGGGTTATTCATCTTACTTCTACATTCAAGCTGGTTTATCAACAAGTATGTCATTTACGTTTTCAATTATCCAATATTGTTTAGGTTTGGTTGGAACTCTTGGTTCTTGGGTTCTTTCCCAAAAGTTAGGAAGGTACGATATTTTCTTTAGTGGGTTAGTAATAAATTGTGTTATATTAATGATCGTTGGTGGATTATGTTGTTCGTCTAATCCTGATGCTTCTTGGGGGGTTGGAACTTTGCTTTTGATTTTCACTTTTGTTTATGATTTAAGTGTTGGTCCACTATGTTACTGTATTGTTGCAGAGATTCCATCAGCTAAATTAAGAACCAAAACTATTGTTCTTGCAAGAAATGCTTACAATATTTCTGGGTTCTTTACTGTTGCAGTTACACCAAAGATGTTGAATCCAACTGCATGGAACTGGAAAGCTAAAGCGGGTTTCTTCTGGGGTGGATTATGTTTCATATCCGCTGTTTGGTGTTACTTCGATTTACCCGAAACTAAAGGAAAGACTTTTGCTGAATTGGATGCATTGTTTAGAGATGGAGTTCCAGCAAGAAAGTTCAAACATACTGAAGCTGAAATCTTTAATGCTGACGAAATTATTGACCAAATGGGTAAAGATGGAGTCAAGAATTTGGTTGAAGCTAACAATGAAAAAAATGAGAAGGACTTAGTCTAAGCTTTTTTCAAAGTTGATATTATTGTAGTGAATTATTACGAGAGTTTAATGTACGAGATAACTATTCTAATGTTAATAAACCTAACTATGTGGCTTCAAGCTGTGGCTGTTCGTCGCATCCGATTTGCAGCCAAATCATACTTATAAAGTACTCTGTTTTACTTGTATCTAATATCTCCATACCTTTAATTACCCAACAATTATCCAATAGACTCATAAGGAAAATCTAGTCCTCTTATCAGGAGCGCACAAATTTTCATCAACAATCCCCAACAAATAAGCTTCATCAAAGTTATTCTCCACAGCGTATTTTAACGACCTTGATAAATCGAATTCATAAATAGCAATCCCATTCATCGTAGCAAACAGAAACCTTGAAATAAAAGAAAGAAGAAGATCATAATTTAAAGTAATGTTCCGGCATTTTCGAATTACAAACTTTATAATCTCCTCAAAACTCAATGCTCCCTTAGGTAACAATTTTTGATCAGTTATCCAAGCTTTGGGGATCTTACCTTGAAGCAAAAGCCTTAAACTATCAAAATGGAATGCTATTATTTTTAAGCCATAATGTTTAATAAACCTAAATGGAGTATCGCCTAGTTGAAATACTGAATAATTTTCAAGACAATGATTAACACACTGCATATTCTTTTCGCTGATCTCTTGTAATATAAATTTGCCGCTAGCAAACAAATTGGGGTAATCATTGAACCCATTCTGGTGGATATAGTCAGATAACTCCACAAATTCCAAACTGCTAGGATTCACATCAAGACCAGTGATTAAAATATCCATTTGTTTGGTGGTTGTTTCTTTATCAAGAACGCTCATAGTGATAGCGAAATCTTTTCGTAAAGTATCATTTTCTTCTTTCAATGTTCTAATCAGTTCTTTCAATTTAGCATTTTCATTTTTCAATGATTCCATTTCATTTTTTCTTTGACTTCGAAGTCTTTTCTGGGACTCTCTCATTTGGACCAAACGATCCCCTCTATCATTCTTCAAAGGGCTGTCATCTATAACTCCGGCAAAGGCTTCATCTAAATCCAACACGTTCAGCATACTGCTCAGTAATGTTTTACGCAGATTTACCGATTATGGCCGATTACGATCAAAACGCCGCCCCCGCCCTTTATCTTGAATATTAATTTTAATAGTCGGTTTTGTTAACAAAGTTTCTAGAAGTTTCTACAACCTACATTATAGCTACTATTTATACAAGATAAATTAGACAAGTAAAATTTTGTAAATTTTTGGCTCATGGAAACTTCAATTTTTAGCTCTTTATATTCTCTCTATATACAATCAAATACGATAAACTTATTTTCTATAATAATCAGCCATTAATGTCTTATTTTAAACTTCAATACACCAAAAGAAAGCATCTTCATAACGAATGTAATAGCTATGATCATTCCGATCCAAAACCCTATTTTACTATCACCATATCCAAGACTTTTTAAGACTGAATTACCATCAATTTGACATTTGCTTTGTAATGCAGAGGCATACATACACTGACAATCATCTCCACAATTGTAAATTGTCCTACTGAATTGATTGAACATCATTCCTTGGAAAACATAGCGTTGATAATTTATCCAGTAAAAAGTATAATACCAGAAGACGTTCAAGATCTTTTCACTGACTAAGAATCCACCAACCGACATCCATAATCCATTAGCAAAAGCAGTGACTGCCAATGCAACGACAAAATATGGAACGATAGTGGTAATTAAAACAGTCAAGCTTTCTGCAGCTAATAAATCAAGGAATAACCAAGTGAAATAAAGCCAGAATCCTTTGGCTGATTTTTCAAAGTTGATTAAAAAATAAGTAACAACACTGAACACAAGTGTAGTTGCAAATAGAAAAGGGATTGAAATTAAGAAATTAGCAGCAATGAATGGGAAACTGCCATACAATCCATTGGAATTCTCTCTTCTGAAACAATGATAATCTTCTAAGTAAGCAGGAATATATGCCACTGACATAAAGGACATAAAGGCACCGGAAAAGAAAATAGCATTAATAAATGGTTGGATATCTGATTGATTATAGTTTAATCTTAACCAGACAGTACCCATCATTATAGCTAAACCTAAATACATCAAGACTCTAACATAATAAGCCAAGAAATCACGAGAAGCTTTAAGGAAATTTCTGTGGGTTAACACTAAAGTCTGGTAACAGGGCGTACAGGCGGATTTCTTAGTAACTTCAAAGTCAAATTTATCATTTTCAAAGGAGTTGGGTGATTCACTTACGTTTCCCTTTTCATATTCAATATAATATTGATGCAAACTATCCACTGTTTCAAAATCGTTTGTGAAATCGGTATTAATCATATCAAGAATAAACTCCGAAATATTTTGATTGGGATTGAAAGTGATATTTTGGTTTTGAAAGTATGGAATAATCTCGTCAACCTCTCCATTATAAATAGTTCTTCCTTGAGATAAAAACATAACCCTATCAAAAAGGCTGAAAGTAGTAGACGAAGGCTGATGAATAGATGCTATAACAATGATGTTCTCATCTTTTGCAATCTTCTTAATTGTTGCAATGACTTCATAACTTGCCTTTGAATCCAATCCGCTAGTGGGTTCATCTAAAAATAATATCGAAGGCATTGTAATCAACTCACAAGCTATGCTTACTCTTCTTTTCTGTCCACCACTAATACCTTTCTTGATAGGTGTTCCTATTATTACATCTTTGACTGATGCAAGACCTAATTGCTGCAAAAGCTGATTACATTTTTCATTTCTATACTGAGTATTCTTTAAACCACAAAGCTTTCCTGCAAATTGTAAAGTTTCATAAACAGTTAAAGAACCAATCAAATGATCTTCTTGCTCTACATATCTGCTGAGCAGATTTAAATTGTTTTTCAGAATTAATGAATCATTAAATTTCAATGTCCCAGAACCACCTAATGAATTTTTATTGGAAAGGTAATTCAATAACGTCGTTTTACCACTTCCTGAAGGACCCATAATTGCCAATAGTTCACCACCACTAACTACACCGCCAATATTATCAAGAAGTTTTTTAGCATTGATTTCTACGGAAACATCCGACCAAGTTAATTTCTTTTCCATTTTTCTCTTTATTTATTAAATTTTCAGTTTATTATTTTTTACAAAATAGCTGGAAATGTGCTTATAATATAGTATTCTTCCAGTTTAGCTTGAATGCTTGTTGGTGGGTAACCAAGAATTTGTCACAGTGATATCACCGCCGCTCGTTTCTAGTTGTCACAGTGACAAGATTATCGCTTGGAGTTATTACTTTATATATACACGACTTACAATAATAAAGATAGAATATACTAGAAAGGGCCATTTGCCCGCTGTAAATGTCTTATATGAACAAATTGTCATAAAAAATTTTCTTCAATCAGACTTACAATTTGTTCTGTTTCAAATAAAGGAATCTTAAAGTTATTAATGCAACACTACTAGTCGCAAATAACAGACCGCAGTATATAATAGAATCCAAAAAATCACCAGTTAACATCCCTTTACCTACAATCAAACGACCAGCGACAGGTGAACCTATCATTGTTCCTATACCTCTAGCAAAATACATGATACCCAATAAAGCTTGGTAATTTTGAACTCCAAACAATTCAGCAACAGTTGCAGGAATTAACGTGGTAGTTGCGCCTGAAAAAACACCATACAATACGACAAACAGAATGAATGTAGCTCTTGTTCCAATCAACCAAAGTGAGAATATACTCACAATAGATAATGTGTTAGTAATAACACAAACATTTAATTTGCCAAACCTGTCAGCGGCATAGCCAAAAATTATTTTGAAGACAGCATTGACCAAGTTATTAAGACCAATAAATAAGGCACCATCGTCAATTGAGAATCCTAAAGTGAGTCCGTATTTTGACATGAAAAATAAAGGTATAATATAGGCAGCAGCTTGGAATAATGAAGCTACTAATACCAATACAACTCTTATTGAACCTAATTGATGAATATTTAAGATATTGGTATTAGTTCTGTATCCTTTAGAAGTTGGCTCAGATATACATAATCCACTTCCTACACAGGCTACCAAGTTAATAAAACCTAAAATACGAACACTCCATCTCCAATCCAGATGAGAAAGCAAAGCTCGTGTTATATAAGCCATGGCAAATCCACCAAAACCAGTACCACTGAATATTATACCCAATGCAATAGCTCTATGTTTTCTGAAATAGAATGGAGCAATCGTTGCAGGAACAGCATAGATCGTACTGGCACCAATACCAAATAAAATCCCTTGAGTGAAGATAAATCCAGTAATAGTCAGACAGAAACCTACCATGATCAATCCTAACGACATTATAACACTACCAGTAATCATCACATGTGAAGGTTTGAAATAATAAAGAAGCGGCTTATTTGAAATAGTTCCGATGTAGGTTAACGCCGTACCCACAGTACCAATTAATGCAGCTTCTGCATCGGTGTAATGATGTAAAGGACCAGCTTCAGACGTATAGAATTCTTGGAAAACCCCATAAGAAAATCCGATACCGAAAACCATAAATGTTGCAAAGAATCCTCCTACAACACACCAAAGTCCTTTTGCATTATGAAAGATTTCGTCTTTACTGTCAGCATTTTCATCTTCTATAACAAATTGTTCAGTAGGAGTCAATGAATGATCACTTACAGTATCATGTAATGAGTTGGCATCAATAGAGCGCTGATTCGACATAGTTTCCGTACTATTATCTGGCATTTTCAACAATACGGAACATGACGGAGTTTTATGACTAACGTCGCGATTGTGCCTACCCCATACTTAAGTGGGGCTAACTATCGGGAATTGTAGGAATAATCCTGGGGGTTTGCATCAAGGTTCAAGAGTATTGATGCATTCATTATTTCTAGCCAAGTGTATGGCTAAAGAAGAGACTGTAGAGATTATAGATAGTGAGAATGACTAATTATCAACAATACTGTGGCTCCACGTCTTCGCAAACTTGTAATTCCTCTTACGAAACAATCTGCAACATCAGCAGAGATTTAGAGAAGTTTGAATGAATCGTGGATGAACTCAATTGTATTGTGGAGTATAACACATTGTATTAGTAATGTTGATCTTATTTGCAGTCAAAGGAAAAACTCAATCGCGAGAAAAAGATCTCTAAGGGCTTAATAGTTTGTTACCATGCAGTATTGTGTTGTACTGCCAAAGCGTTGGTTGATGAAGATTGTTAAGTAAGGGTCTAGCTGAGAGTTGAACCTTAATTAGAATCATTCTGTGCCCAGTCATTGAAAATTGCTCGTTTTATTAGCCGCCAGTGAGTGCCACTTAGCTGCCATTGCTGGGGCAATTCAATATTTGGTAATTCACAGGTAGATTTCTTCTATATCGTTGGATATCAAGGGAGTTTTCTGCCAATACCCCAATTAGTCTAGTCTTACTTTAGAGTTTTGGAGGCTCTGAGAAGGCTTCATAAAAAATTAATTCAAGTACAAATGATTTAAAAAAGTAATATAATTAATATCAATCTTTTAACAACATCCATTTCCTAGAATACAACGAAATATAGGTGCATTTTAATCACCAAAAGTTTAAACGGCAGAAATATTAAAATTAATCGAAAATTAATTGGGAGAATGAAGTCATCCCACGAAAAGGGTTACAAACATAAAGTAGGTTAATAATAAATACTAAAATCAGTTGAAATATAACTAGGACACTTAAATCATCCACACTAAAAGGGTTATAAAACTTAAAATAGAATATGACAAACGGGATCCCAGAGCAACGTACGAAACGGAGGGTCCTGCCACCGTGCTAGCACCATTGTTGCCACCTGTTGAGGCTGCTGAACTAACAGAAGCTTTAGTTACTATAGTAGTGTCTTGCAAACTACCTTGGTTGTTAGCGCTAGTATTTGTTGGGTTGTCGGCTTGGCCAGCTTGAGTATTTTGACTCTGTCCATTGGCACCTGCACCATTAACTGCGTCTTGATCTGATCCACCATTACCAGAGCCTCCTCCATTATCAGAACCTTGACCATTGGCTGTACCTTGACCATTGGCTGTACCTTGACCATTGGCTGTACCTTGACCATTGGCTGTACCTTGACCATTGGCTGTACCTTGACCATTGGCTGTACCTTGACCATTGGCTGTACCTTGACCATTGGCTGTACCTTGTCCGTTGGCAGAACCCTGTCCGTTAGCAGAACCTTGTCCATTGTCTGTGTCTTGACTATCAGAAGAACCCTGACCCACTCCACCATGAGTGGAACCTTGGCCATTGGCAGAAATTTGGTCATCTTGGTTTGCATTTCCACCTGGAGTATTCGTCAGGGATGGAACGTTCTTGATCACGCTAACTTCATTATTGGAACATGTTGTGGTATAAATGGTAGTATATGTTTCAGTCCAGTAAACAGTTTTTGTATCAATACCAACATTGGTTTTGCTTGGATTCTCACCCGTACGACTGTCGCATATCTCAGTAACAATGGCAGTATTTGTTCTAGTTACTGTAGTTAATTGGTTTCCAGGGCACTCATTGCATGTTTCAGTAACAATTTCAGTGCTAGTATAAGTAATAACGGTTTGACTATTCTGAATTTTGGAAGAAACTGAAGATTCGGATGAGACACCAGAAGACTCGGATGACTCAGAAGATTCAGAAGATTCGGAGGAGAAAATTTCACTAGAAGAAACTGATTCACTCGAAGTTGACGATTCACTCGAAGATGAACTTGACTCGCTTGAAGACGAAGACTCGCTCGAAGACGATGATTCACTTGAAGATGACGATTCACTTGAAGATGACGATTCACTTGAAGATGACGATTCACTTGAAGATGAAGACTCGCTCGAAGACGAGGACTCCTCAGAAGATGAACTTGACTCACACGATTCATGACCAGGAAAACCACGAACAACTAATTTACCATCATGGTAAACCGGCTTACCTGGTTTACCACCAGGAGGGCACTCACTAGGAGATGATGATTCACTAGAAGATGAAGCACTTGACTCACAAGTTTCATGACCAGGAAAACCACGAACAACTAATTTACCATCATGGTAAACCGGCTTACCTGGTTTACCACCAGGAGGGCACTCACTAGGAGATGATGATTCACTAGAAGATGAAGCACTTGACTCACAAGTTTCATGACCAGGAAAACCACGAACAACTAATTTACCATCATGGTAAACCGGCTTACCTGGTTTACCACCAGGAGGGCACTCACTAGGAGATGATGATTCACAAGAAGATGAAGCACTTGACTCACAAGTTTCATGACCAGGAAAGCCGCGAGCGACTAATTTACCGTCTTGATAAACTGGTTTACCTGGTCCTCCTCCAGGGCATTCATCATGTTTGTTTCTAATATGGATATCATTCACACCATCTTCGGTTGTTGATGGTTTAATGTTATCTAGGACTTTCAAATAGCTAGGTGGTTGCTGATTAGGTTTAACTCCAAAGAGATCTGTTTGAAGTACTCTTCTTAAAACATTTCCTTCAACTCCTAAGACTGACAACAATAATGAAATTAAAATAAGAAAATTCATTAGAGTTTTTTGGAGCAAAGTCTGGACTATTAAACAAATCCATAATTTTTGCCTGAGTACTTTTTTATTATTTCGCAGCCAATCCTAAACATGGTTTGATCTGCAGCCAAAAAAAAGGATATTTATTTTATTGTCTGGGCTCTAAATAATGCAATTCTAGGATTTTATGTAGGTTAAATCAAGCAATTAATCTGATTAGGAAAAAAGCACGATAAGTACCAAATGTAAGGGCTTCTTTGTCTTGCTATATTAGACCCTCGAAATATACCTGCTGCAAGATAAAGGCGCCTCATTCAAAAAACATGGAAATAATCGTATTTAGCTAGTAGTGATTGATTTAATGTACCTTCCAGGTTGATATCATGTGGTTCTCCTATTAACTTTAAGTACGAAATAGCTAATTTTGGCTATTTCGTTAATAATCTACCTGCATATAACTCTGATGAACCAGTTTTTAGGTAAAAGTACGGCATCAACAATCAATATTGATGTATGTCGGCATAAAGTAGACGCACTATTTATTATGCAGGAATTTGCCCGAGAATGTGCATCAAGAATTAAGAAATAGTGGTCTAATTAAAAATTACGAAATAATAAATTAATAACCCAAAACGGTTTCAGTTTATTATTTTTTGAATCTTAAAAAATTTGTTGCAGCAATCAAGACCGGGCACGTATAATTGCCAATCTTCCAGATAATCTAAAAAATACTGTCAATTGTATCTCTTAATTGACAACCAATCTAAAGAATCTATAGAGTTTAATATAAATTTGCTGGTGTATTGAAAATAACCTAGTGAAGGTTACAATAAATTTACGAAAGAAAACACACTAATTAATGTGGAGACCGGATGTGATCCCGGCCCTGCAAACCGTTGCGTCAATCTCTAAGGTATTGCCAAATCTAGCTACTTTTTGTGGAGATTATGATTTGTAAGTAATAGTAAATCACCGCCTCGTAGATTCATCCCCTTTCGTAAGTTGGTTCCTGTTATTTTCATTTCCATTTCTGTGCAACTCTATTCCATTTCTGTGTAGTCCTTGGTGTAGATCATTTTTCTCACCACCATCTATGATCTTTTGACTGTGTTTTCACTTTCGTTGCTATTTACATATTGCTGATCTTCTATTTTGCTTGGTAGTAATTAAGTTTTAAGGGTTGGGTATCAGGCGATTTAACAAATACACTAATTTCATCTTCTGGACAAATGGTAATGTAAATTGTTATAATTTCACTTCAACTTGTTGGAACAGGGGATGGGATTTGTTGTCTGCCTTGTAGAATCAATTGATTACAATGGAGAATCATTCAGCAAACAAAGATATTTCACCACCAACCAAAGTCCCTCATTCTGGTGTCAGTATAGATAATGAAGATCCAGAATTTACCCTGAATTACAGAGGATCTTGACTGGATAAAATCCTAGCCCAAGATGATTCTAGTTGGCTGGAATGAAGCCTCCTGTAGAGAACTGCTTGAGAAAACTAGCTTAGTATGAAACATGAAGGTATGAAACTTTTTGCTAGAGATAAATCTGACAGTAACAGTACATCTTTTAGTTGGTCAACTGATTCATCCTCGTACTAGTTCTTTAATAGTTGTAGAGTAGGCAGCACAAACCTGTGTCTATAATCTCTTTTAAGCTGGTAAAAGTAACCATTAGAACAAGGACTGGTTGAAATAACAAAGACTGTAATGGCTGAGAGGACGGCTCCTTCGTTAATGATCATTATTGATTCAAAGCCAATTTCTTGCTGATCTTCAAAATACGAAATCATATTTTCCTTTGCTCAGGCGTTAATAGTTGCACCGCAGTATCAACCAGAAGGGCCGTAACATTTCTACATGCAACAAGAGTGGAAACATTTGGCATTCCCGATTCTCTCTTCCGAAACCTCGGTCGTATCCATTGATTGTCTTACTATTAATTTGTTATATCTATAATAATACATTCTTTTTACTTCACAAGCGTAAATAAAGGTGACGGTAAGTCAACTTATCTTTGGGAAAAAGAGAGATAATTAAAACTTTAAGACTTATTTCATCCACATACTTTCTTCTATCTCCTTTCAAATTGGTTTATAAAAACAAAAAGTTTTGTTCCAAATATTTTTTACAGGCACGTTTGCTAATTCGTGAGTTGCAAATTCAAGACTTTCACTACTGCAGCAAAAAAGTTTGCTAATCCGACGTCATATTAAAGACGAACGATATGAATCCGTCTAGCTGCACAAGGGGGAATCAAAAACTTTATTCTAGACAAATGAAATATTTTGTAGATCAGCAATTTAATATTTTCTACTTGAAAAATATTTTTTTAATTTTAGATGAAATTTTTTTTTAGATGAAAATATTATTTTTACGGACTTATTTCCTAATATGAGGAATGCAAATTAAAGAATATCCATTAGTGATGTTCAGCGGTTTCAAAGAAAACTAAAACTGGTCATGATGGAGTATCTAAAATGCAGATCTACTAAGTATGATGCTTCTAAAGTAATCTTAGCTTTAACCATTAATCTTCTAATAGTTGATGTGTTAAGGCGTTCCTTTAATTCCGGGTGCTGCTTAAATTTTTTTGAGGGCACCTAACTATCACCTAGCTGCACGTTCGGTATGCTTGACCCTTGTAAACTAATCTGAACTTCCCCGTCGGTCTTTAAAGGGGTTCTTTAATTTAATCATATGATAAGCAACATTAAGGCAATTATTCTTACAGTAGTTATGAGCTATGCAACGTAAAGTCAAGGCCAAATTTATTATTTATCTGTTGCTGAGACTATGTATAATCCCAACAAATGATTAATTTCCAACACTGGCAATGATAAGGACAAAACTACATTTGATGGCATAAGGGAATAAGCGTAAGGAAATGAACTACACAAGACTTTAGAGTTGAAATATATCAAACAAAAGTTGAATATTGACGATACTAAGCTTATTAATTCTATTAAGTATAGCTGAACTTTAAAGAATCACGATTTTAAGCCTATAGATTGGATTATCTTTCAAAGATACGTGTAACGTGCACTTCGAGAACTTGTAAGTGCAAATCATGACTTGCCCTTAAACAGTGGACACCAATTCTCTTATGATGACTTTGAAAAAAACGTTTTGAACGGTCTTGCTAGCTGAAGCCACTTAAAAAACAGAAGTTTCAGGTGGCTAAACTTTTCTTATCTTATGAATAAAATATAGACCTGCGAAACTCATTTAAATCCTCCAACTTTAAAACATTTGTTACATATTTTCAATCCATCTATCCCAGGTACGATTCATAGAAAAGAGTCACAAAATAACCGTTCACAGATGACACCCTCATCTTTCTTAGTACATTCAATTATATGTGAGTATAATGGAGTATGAATGAGCTAATTTTGCAGCCATCTCGCAGTAATTTAATATCGCTTGTGAAATTCACAATTTTAACTACATTTAAAAAAAAAAATAAAAAAATGATATTAGAATTTTGACACCGTCAGATTAATATAGCAGTACAAATAACTAATTTTCTACTTTATTTCTGCATTTAAAAAATCTAAAATACTACTTTTAACTGAAAATAAAATTGCAGTCTCGTGACTTTAAATCTTCTGCATCTGTCACGCACTAAGCCTCAGCGACAGTAACCATGAAGTTTCTCTTTCTTTTACTTCCCACCATTTGTCTAGGAATATGGGCTCCTTCAACAAACTTAACATGGGACTACCATCTTCAAAAAAGTCCTACGACTTTTAATAAGCTGGTAGATGTATACGATATTGATGTTTTAGATACAAGTGCAGATACGATAGAGAATCTTCATAATGCCGGGAAGAAAGTTATTTGTTACTTTTCAGCTGGAAGTTATGAAGATTGGAGAGATGATGCTGACTCTTTTGATTCATCTGATTTAGGAAAGCCATTGGATGGATGGGAAGGAGAACGATGGTTAAACATTAGTTCACCAAATGTTCGTGATATCATTCTAAAGTGGATAAATCTTGCAAAGCTGAAAAACTGTGACGCAATAGACCCCGATAATATAGATGGATATGATAATGATACTGGATTCAATCTTACAGAAGCAGATTCGGTTGATTTTGTGAGATTTTTGGTGGAAAGCGGTCATGATAATGGTTTAGCAGTTGGACTTAAAAACGGAGGTGCCATTGTGGAAGAAGTTGCCGATGATGTAGACTTTTCAGTACAAGAACAATGCGTGGAGTATGATGAATGTGACCTTTACGAAGATATTTTAGAGCAAGATAAGCCGATCTTTCATATAGAGTATCCGAAAGGAGTCGTTTCGGACTCGAAGAGTATCAGTGAATCCCAAATTGAGAAGTACTGTTATAGTGAGCAAGCAAGGGGATTTTCAAGTATATTAAAGAATATGAATCTTGATGATTGGATCATTGAGTGCAGGCAAAGTTCTCTGACTCATTCTGGAAACAGTTCGTCTACAAGTTCAACAGATGGTTCACTGGTAGAGACAGCTACAGAGAGCAGAAGTGAAGAAAGCAAGGCTTCAAAAAGTACAGTCAGTTTATCATTATTAGCTATTTGGGTAGCTTATTTAATCAATTAGAAGGAATGTATTCCTAATACAAATGTAGAATTAAAACTTGAATTCGCTAACAGTAGAAATTTTAGATTCAGCATAATGTGGAGGATCAGACTCTATCGTGGCAGACTCATCATTGAAATGCAAGTTATATTCATCATCTTCATCGTATTCTTCGTCAAAATCGTCACTATCAATATCGGAAACATTGGCAGAATTATTGATACTTTGCTCTGCAGTTATAATACTTCTTATTTTCTTAGGCAAAACGTCCGGCTTATAAAATCTCAAATCAACTCTACCAACTAAATATATAATATTAACCAATGCTTCAAATCCGCCCCAGAAAACGTATGCCACAACCGGTTTAGTTAACACACTAGTAGTATTTCCTATCCATGTTTGTTTTGGAGTTAAGCAAACAATGCCTCTAAGAATACTTTCAGTTAAAGTAATAAGAGTTGTGATAGTAACAATCATGATTGACTTGTTATGTTCCAAAGTTCCTCTTTCGTTGGTTAATCCTTCAACCATATTATAATGATGGTGAGTGGCTGCAATAACTCTTACAGCATGTCTATGATTATGATTTCTTCTCATGAAAGTCTCTTCAGCATCTCTAGCAGCATTTTTCTTTACAAAATAGAATGGATGGAAGGATTCAATCCACCACGGTTGATATGTGTACAAGCTTTCATCCTTCCTGGTAGGTTTAAAGAAATATGCAAGCCCTACTAAACTGATTGCTGTCACCGAATATAATATAATGAAAACCGCTGAAACTCCAACACATGTTTTGTAAGTAGTATAACTATAAGTGCTCAAGTATCTAAGATACGGAACCACACAACAAATAATTGTGAATATCATCACCAAAAGCACTCCCATGTAGTGAGCGGCCATGGTATAGGTGAAAAGTTTCCTGCTCCCACCCACTGGATGTCTCCAAGTGAATATTCTTTGAGCCAACACTAAGTTGACTGTTATAAGTAGTACTGAACTAACTATTAGGAATATTTCACAGGCAATGTATTTACGCATCTCTGCTACATACGAATACCATACCGCTCGTATAATAAATCCCAAGAATTTGACTAAAGCAATCAATGACCAGGCAAATGACATGTAAAAGTAATGGCCCCTTGAAAAATTGACTATGAAAAGTACTAAGTGGCAAACAGATATTAGTAGAAAGACTCCAGCAAACACTGAAGATATTACTGGCCCTTCATAGATTGGATAATTTCCAAACAACGTAACTTGTCTCATATCTAAATGCCATATCAACTCCATAGGGAGAGTCTTACCTAGCAAATTGGTACCATACTCAGCAGTAGGAATGACCCCAGTACCATGGTCAGCCCCATTGTTCAAAGCATAAATTAAATTTAGCATTCCATCCGACAGTGTATAAACGGGCCCGTCAGGGTTAGACATTTTACTGTAGTTTTTGCAAGAAAATTTGATTTATATATACGAAAATATAATTCACAAGGTAAAAAGAAATGTGGTTACTCCGAAACATTACTTGGAATAAACATTATCGGTTGCAAAGCGTATGCCCCCGCCCCCTCACATGCGTAAAGTTAAAAATTAAGTGTGTAGTAAATTATCTCCTCAATAAACTGCATTTTTTTCTACAGTTTGAGGGCCGTATATTTGCTGCAAATTGAGCACTCCGATGACTTCAGTAATGAAGGATCCGGTAGAAGTAATAGAAATAGATAGCATCAACACTTTAAGAAATGCTGTTAATGATCATCATTTCTGAACCACCACAGTGCCACTAAATGCGTAAATCAAGAACCTCACAAAATGGGGTTAACAAGCAACTACTCAATACACATATCAATTTACCGAAGGATGTAATGGAAATTATAGCAATTGGCTATAAGAGTGGGGCCAAATAAAACGGTCTTTTTTCCCGCTGCGATTATGTAATACAAAAAAAGCCAACAATCACACTCCATCGTTACCTAAACAGGCAACTGCGATTAGATAATTCTACTAATTAGGCTTTACATAGCTGTTTTGGCAATTAAAGTTAAAGCTGACGGATAAAACAAGGTAGCTTAATTAGAATTTGAATTAATGTCACATTGAATAGAAGATCGTGGAGATAAGTTGATAGCAAGCCATATAAATTATGGTTATAGTTGACTTAATCTCAGCTTTTCGTTTCAGATGCACTCTCAACATTTTGCTTGATTCCATGGAACTTTAATCCAGCGTCGGAGTTAGAAAGGTAAGAAATAGAATAAATCTTGGTGGGAAATTGCATATGATTAGTTGGCACGAGTGGATACCTTGAATAAAGAAGAGAAAAACACTTTTCTAATGTTCTTACTGCAGCATTGGAGTACTGGTTAATGATAAGAATGGGTCAGATGTAAGAGATATCCGATTAAGGATTTCTAAATAGAAATCCGAAGGTAATAGGAAACTGTAAAGAAACCCATCACCGGACATGTGCTCAATGTAGATACTGCAATCCTAAAATGCAGATTTAATAAGCTAACAATTCCTAAAACAAGCCCATACCCTTATAAAGAAGTTAGTTGAAAAATTTATTGTTTTAAGTATACAGCCTCCAAGGTCTTCATATAAATTCTATAATTAGAAATTATTCGTTGAAACTTAAACTATAATTACGCGACTATATAACTGTAAGTTTAACACTGGTTCAAAATAGTTTAATTAGCAACAATTAATCGGGTTTATGTGGCAACTTTAAGTAACAAGTATTCAGGGTTCTTTTCATATTTTGGCAAATCTGGAATCGCGCTGAAATTATACTGAAATGATACGCCTACTAGTACTTTTATTATTAGTATTACAGGTACTAGGATTACCTTTGGCTAGTCACCAAAGTGGACACTTACAAGGAGATCCACCTATTAGTCATCAAGTTAAGTTCGAAATCACTCAAAGGGCCAAGGATTTAGATAATAATGAGTTTGTCATTGAGAAAGTTGGCGATTTAACATTGGGCCTTTTTGGTTTAACAGTTCCTAAAACTGTTAGAAACTTCATAGGTCTTGCTAACATGACCTATGGATACGGGTACCAAGATAATGTGTTCCATAGAATCATTAAAGATTTTATGATTCAAGGCGGTGATATTAAATCTGGTCAAAAATCTATTTATGGTGGATCATTTGAAGATGAAAACTTTGTAATTAAGCACAATAAAAAGGGAAGGTTATCTATGGCAAATGCAGGTCCTGGAACCAACGGGTGCCAGTTTTTCATCACAACCAATGAAGATTGTGGATGGTTAGATGGACACCACGTAGTGTTTGGACAATTAGTAGATGGATTTGATACTTTAGAACAGCTTAATAATGTTAAAACCAATGACCATGATAAGCCTATTGATGATTTTTTCATTTCAGCCATCGAAATTGTTACGATATTTGATAGTGATACTATGGTTCATTCATTGGAAAATCCAATAGAGACAGTGATTGAACCACCTAGGCAAAATTATAGTTACTTATTTATGTTTAGTTTAATCATTATGGTGGTATGGATATTCAAAAGGGTTTATTTCAGGAGACAGTATATTACCGATATTAAAGACTCCAATTATTTTTAGATAGTTATTACATATTTTTCATCTTTTCGCACAATGAATCTCCCTATAGTGTTTGTAAAGAACTTGCCATACGATGTGTCATCAACTACATTGTACTCGCTCTTTAGCGAATACGGTGTCAACCAAATAAGGACAAAACCTGGGTCATGTTTTGTGATCTTGAACGATATAAAACAAGCACAAACAGCGATACAAAAATTGAATGGGATTAATGTAGATGGAAGATATATAGTGTGCAGTTTATATAATGTAGACGTGGACCAAAAGGATTTGCTTACAGACAGCCAATTACAACTACTAGAGAAATATGTATCGTAGCGAAAAAAAGTATGTAGTATCTAATATATAGACTAATTGATTTTCAAGTTTACCAAGTTTAATAAGTAGTAACTCAAGAATCCAGTGAAAACAAAACTGGAAATTTTAACCACTTTCCACCAATAGTTGGCCTTAGTGAATCTATACTTTATGATGATATCAATTCTGTTTAAATCGTCAAATAAGTCAGAGTAATTGATGGTAATTTTGTTATGACCTTTACTAACATCCAAATATGAAAGTTCATTAGACGTATCAATGTAATTATATTTGACAGGAGAACTGACGTTTAAAAATTCGGAATTTTCTGGTAAATAAAAGTTCAAGTCAACGTTTTTATAAGTTAAATCCAAACCTGAATTTACTAATGGAATTTTCAACATGTAAATATCATCATCCATTTTTCTTAAACGGTCATTAAAACTTTGATCCCAACCCATAGTAAAGTTGTAGAACCAACCACCGAAAATAGGGAATCTAGGTTCAAATACTAACAAATTCTTAATTAAACGGTGAGTACTTACCATACCAACTTTATCTGTAAAATAATAATTATCGAAATTATTATCATCAGAAATTGGTAATTCTAAATGAGTATAAGCCCAATGGTTTCTCATAGTTTCATATTTACCTTTCAACCAATCTAATCTCAGGAAACCTTCTTTCAAAGCAGCCCCTTTATTAGTTAATTCATAATATTCTTCAACTTGGAATCTATTAATATCACTTGAAGGTAACCAAATAGATCTTTGTAAGTTTTCAACTTTAGCCAAAGGTCTATTATGATCATATATCAAACCAACAGGTTTAACAGAATAAGGAAGAAGATTTGAAACAGGGCCAAATCTTAAGGTTTTGTTTTCAATTTTAAAGTCACCAGCTGGAACATCGAGATTAACATTTCTAGGATCAATTTCATAGTTTTCATTGAGAATTTCAACTTCTTGACCTTTAGTCAAGCCTTGGAAAATTAATCCGTAAGTATCAGTTGGATAAGCATTGAAATTGAACTTATTAAATTTGATAAGCAAACTTTGAGTATCACCCATTCCAATTTCAGCAGGTAAAGGTAATAAGTTATCCATATAAACGAATCTGACTTTCAAGTTAACTTTGGAATTTTGTCCAATTGGGAGAGGCAACTTGAATTTATATAATTTATCACCAACTTGATCAAAGTCTATGACAATTGGTTTATCTTCCAAACTAACAGAAAACAACAGGATATTATAACTGTTTAATCCATCAGGAATATGGAAATAATAAACATTATTAGGTTTAGTATCAATATTAACGGCTTCGATGATTACGGTTTCTTTGACATAACTTCTCAACAAATCAATACTTCTAGTATATTCAACATTTTTCCATGTCATAGGGATATCTATACATCTCACCACACAAAATAGCACAAATAATTGTACTAATTGAATTAATTTGAACATGTTACCTGGCTTAAGTTAACGATTTGTTCAACTTTTCAGTCGCGCCCTAGGTCGTGCCTTAGCCTAAGAGTGTCAGGTTCGCAGTGAAAAATCATCAAAACATTGAACGGGACAAACACGAACTGGCCAATAAACGGCATTATCATCCAAAAAAATTGTTCTTTGAATAACTGTTTCGAAGGATGTCGTTAGGAGATTTAATTCCAGTTGTAAATAAATTACAAGATATTGTCACTACCACTCAAGTTAGTGATTTAGACTTGCCTATATTAGCAGTAGTTGGATCACAATCATGTGGGAAGCTGAGTGTATTAGAGAATATTGTTGGTAAAGATTTTTTACCAAGAGGAACAGGTATTGTGACAAGAAGACCCTTAATTTTACAGTTGATCAATCTTCAACAACAAGATGAAAATATTATCGGATATAGTACCGCAACTAGTGAAGAAAGTAGTGATGAGCATTCAATTAATTTAGAGGATCATTTACGTAGATTGACTACGGGAAAAGATCAAGAAGAAGTAGAAATTGAATATGGGGAATTTTTACATATCCCAAATAAGAGGTTCTATAATTTTAAAGATATTAGACACGAGATTGAAACTGAAACTAATCGTTTAGCTGGTACTAACAAAGGTATAAGTTCAAAACCTATTAATTTAAAAATTTATTCAACAAAAGTATTAAACTTAACATTGGTCGATTTACCTGGTTTGACTAAGATTCCTATTGGAGATCAACCTCTGGATATTGAAAAGCAAACACGTTCTCTTATTTTAGAGTATATTTCCAGACCAAATTGTATTGTATTAGCTGTAAGTCCAGCTAATGTAGATTTGGTTAATAGTGAAAGTTTGAAACTTGCCAGACAAGTTGATCCTACTGGTAAGAGAACTGTTGGTATTTTATCCAAATTAGATTTAATGGATGAGGGTACAAATGCTTTAGATATTTTAAAAGGGAACGTTTATCCATTGAAATTAGGATTTGTTGGAATTGTTAACAGATCACAATATGATATTTCTATCAATAAATCTTTACAAGATTCATTATTTAATGAAGAGCAATTTTTCAAAAACCATCCTGCTTATAGAACTATTGCTAACAAATGTGGAACTAAATATTTATCATTGAAATTGAACAAAACTTTAATGAACCACATCAGAGAAAAACTTCCAGATATTAAAGCTAAATTAAATTCATTAATTGGTTCTACTGAACAAGAACTTGCTAGTTATGGAGGAGGAGAAATTTATTATAATGAAGATAAATCGATTTTAATCTTAAACTTGATGACCAAGTTTGCTCATAATTTTATTAACTCCATTGAAGGTACTAATATCAATGAAATTTCAACTAAAGAATTATGTGGTGGTGCTAGATTATATCATATTTATAATGAAGTATATGGCAACGATTTAGCATCAATAAATCCAACTCATAATTTATCATTACATGATATCAGAACTGCCATTAGAAATAGTACTGGTTCAAGAGCATCATTATTTGTACCTGAATTAGCATTTGATTTATTAGTTAAACCACAAATCAAATTATTAGAAGATCCAAGTAAGAAATGTGTTGAATTAGTTTACGAAGAATTGATGAAAATTGTGCATAATCTCTGTTCCAATGGAATTGAAATTAATAGATACCCTAAATTACAAATGAAATTAATTGAAGTTGTCAGTGACTTATTGAGAGAAAGATTAGGTCCTACTATTAGATACGTTGAATCCATTATTGAAATTAATAAATCATACATTAATACCAATCATCCTAGTTTTGTTGGAGCTGCACCAGCAATGACCCTGGTTTTAGAAGAACGTAGGAAATACGGTCAATCAGCAGTTTCATCTACAACAACAGTTAATGGAAATGTTAAAGAACTTGAAGAAGATATCAATGATATTGATGAAGAATTACCTAATGAAAAAATCAATGATTCCCTTAATGTGAATCATGAAAGTTATTTAAATTATTTCTTTGGTAAAGATCCAATCACTCATCAACAATATTTAACAGCTCAAGCTCAATTAAATCCAACACCATTCAAGTTCCCACATAGTCCAGACAACTTACCATTACAATTTGACAATTCATCATCATCATCAACAACAATCTTCAATAACGAATCATTTGAAGTAGATTTATCCATTAATGAATTATCAGAAAAGGAACAACTTGAATGTGAATTGATTAGAAGATTAATTATCTCATATTTCAATATCATCAGGGAAATCATTAAGGATCAAGTACCTAAACTGATTATGTGTTTACTTGTAAACTATATCAGAGACAACATTCAGAATCAATTAGTTATAAAGTTATATAATGAATCATTATTTGACGATTTATTGACTGAAGATGAGAATATTCAACTCGAAAGAGAAAAATGTGTCAATTTGTTGAAGACTTATAAGGATGCAGCCAAGGTTATCAACGAGGTTGTATAATCATGATTATCATATGTATGTAAATAGTAACATTCTATATATAGTATCTGACTTAGAGTATCTTTTAGAGTTTCTTAACCAAGAGGATCAACTTCCTTATTAAGAAAAAGGACCCCCCTTAGAATATTGCTGGTTAAAACGAGGAGTGATTAAGTTTGCTTTAATCTCTTGGATAATGCCCAAATAGGATATTTTGAATCTCAAATACGTTCGTAAATCTAACCTGTAGTTTTTTTTAGTGCCGTTTTGATCAGGGCGGCTTTTTTTGAATCTAGACTTTTTGACACCTCGCGCTATATATAGTTGCAAAAATAAACGTGGGTGTGAGGCACACGACATCTAAATCCATTCGGTGTTTTGATAAGAACTTTTTTGGATGCTTAAACTACCAACAATGCAACGGAGTTCTCCCATATTATTTGCTATAATAGCGGTCGTAGTTTTATTAACGATTTTAAATCTTAGTTCAGCTACTCCTACAACGGCTTTAAGGTACAGTCGTCCAGCATATGCAAGAAGGGATCAAGTTGGTCAATACACCAAAATCGAATTTATAAATGAAATAAGTGATTATGATGAAGGTAAAGATACTGTAGTGTTTTTATCAACTATTGGTAATGGTCATAGTTACGGGAAGGGTAAAACCATGAATGATTTATTTCATACTCTTCAGTCCCTTGATTTCGACAACAATCAAGCATCATACGGTTTTTTGATCGGAGATACTGCAGAATTTGCCAGTGTGGTAAGCTATTTTGAAAGTTATTTTAAAAACCTTAATGCCAAAACCAAGGACTCTTATGTCCATAAAGTCACATTAGTCAGTGCACCATTCATTGAGGAAAGCTTTAAAGCCATTAACAGAAACGATAGACATAAGGATAATGTACAACGATTAAGAAGAAGAACCATCGCCAAATCAAGAAACTTTATCTTAAACAATGCGTTGGACTTTGAGAAGTATACTTTCTTCATTGATGCTGATATCGTCAAGATTCATCAAGAAGATATGTTAACAAGATTCATCAATTCCAGAAAAGACATTATTGTACCTAGAATCACCAGAGGTGGTATGTCTGATTATGATAGAAATTCATGGAGAGGTCAGAGAACTGTTCCTAATGAAGAACAATTGAAACAAATGGACGAAAATAAATGGGATGATTGGGATTATGTTCCAAGAGATGTTGAATCAAATATGTTTCATTTTTATCATTTTTACGATGAAACTAAAGGTTTACCACAATCAGATCCTAAAAAACATTTAGATTATTCATTCCCATTAGATTCGGTAGGAGGAGCTATTCTTTTCGCCAAATCAATTATATACCACCAGGGAATTCAATTCCCACCTAATTACATCATTGGAACCACTTGGGGAAGACTCGAAGGTTACGATGGGATCGAAACTGAAGGGCTTTGTTATATTGCAAAGTCTTCAGGTTATACCTGTCATGGAATGCCTAATTTAATAGGAGAACATTCACAAGAATAGATTAATAAATAATGATGCGATGGACATCGCTGTAATAATATAATTTTTGTACCAACGCGCGGTGCCAACGCGCCTTAGTTATGGCAGTAAATAACTCTCGCGGTAAAACCTACAGCATGATTGAACACATCACTAATATCCTTCCTAATAATCATGAATTTCAACTTCTATTCATAGCCAGCGAACCTAAAGAATGCAATCCTATCATTAAATACCATCAAGATCATTCTACTTTTCCAATTCCTCAAACAAGCATCAAATTAAAGTACTTCTTCTTACTTATAGATGTTAAAACTAATGTCATTTTATTTGGTATGGAAGTCTATAAATACATATCTATAAGTCCTGATTCGTCAATTCAATACTTATTTGTTAGTAAAGTCGACACAACTGGGCTTTTAGACTTAAAATTTAATGCCAGTAAACTCATCCAAGAAATACTTCAGTTTCTCGTTAAGCATAATTCTGATACTTTGACTTATAGAATTAAAACTCCTGCAGTTTCAACCCAAAAGAAGATCGACAAATTACTTAAGCATCCCAAAGCAAACTATAAGACAATTTCCTTGCCGTCAAAGACCATAGTTAAGCTATCATTATTCACTAAATCATCCAATCAATACTTCTTCCCTGAAAGTAGTAAAAATCCACATAAACACTTGATAAGTGGAGATGATTTATTGAAATGGTGGATAAAACTGATAACGGGAATGACAGAACTTTCTACTAAGAAATTGTTGATCCCAGGATCTCTTGATGGGACTCATTACTTAGTACCAGGATGGAAAATGGGATCGGTTTTCGGTGACAATGAAATGGCTATTTATAATATACCTAATTTCCCAGATGATCCAAAGACTCGTTTCCTTGAGTTTTTAATTGTTGAAAATAGATACAAGGCTAATTTGGCAGATTTCTACCAAGAACTAGGGTTCAGACAAGAGTTTAGACTAGGAAACGTTGTAGGTATTATAGGTTGTGAGCTGGCACCTTTTACACAAACAGAACCTACCTTAAATCCTATACTGTTAACCAATCGTCAATATAAGAAGCTTATCAAACTTATTAAATCAGAAGATTTCCGTAACTTTGAAGATATTCAAGCATTAGTTACCGTAAAAATCCCATTTTTCCTTAAATTATATAATAAAAATATTGATCCTGTCCATATAAAAGGGAAATTTATATACGAGAAACCCAAGCAAGTCAATGAAGTCAAAGTAAATAATTTAACTGGACTTATAAAGAAGAAGAAGAAGAAGACGTAAATATACGATTTTATAGAAGACACACACCAGTGCACCCGTATATTTCTCCATATTTGCGAGAAACTTCACAAATCAAACCTCGTTTTTTTTTGCAACAAAAACACAAACCAATGTTGTTTCTATTGCCGCTTGTTATTGCCATAAGTATACCTATACCGGCGTCAGTTACTACAATATTTAAGGTACATAGTCCTTTACCGTTTCCTCAATGGTTGACAGATTTCACTGGTTTGAAAGAATGGCCCGGGCTTGAAGCCCCCTATATTCCATTAGATTTCATTGATTTCAGCAAGATTGAACCTAGCTCTATGCATTTACACGGAGAATGTGGTCAGTTAAATCCATCAGAATGCTCATTTGATTGTTCCAATTGTGTTGCTGCTGATGATATTTATACATGTCCAAAACTTAGTCAAACATTTGATGATGGTCCAACTCCGCATACATCCAAATTAGTATCAAACTTGAAAAAACCATCAACATTCTTCACATTAGGAATTAATATTGTCCAATATCCAGACATATATCGAGAAACCATGAAAAAAGGTAATATTATGGGCTCTCACACATGGTCTCATAAATTCTTACCATCGTTAACTAACGAAGAAATAATAGCCCAGATAGAATGGAGTATATGGGCTATGAACGCCACAGGAAATCATCTCCCTAAATATTTTAGACCACCTTATGGAGGATTAGATAATAGAGTTCGATCAATTGTTCGACAATTTGGAATGTCTAATGTTTTATGGAATTATGATACAACAGATTGGCTGATGGCAGCAGGAAGTAAAACACCAAATCAAATTCTTACAGATATGGAATTGTATAAACAACGTAATGAAGCTGGGCTCATTTTAGAACACGATCATAGTTTACAAACGGTTAATGTTGGTATTGAAATAAGTAAAAAACTTGATGGACAACTTACGATCCCACAATGTGTCGGAGGTACGGAATACCTTAAGAATTTTTAATTATAATTAAATAGAGCAAGCAACATAATAATTGTAAAATAAAGATTTACTCACTTTTTAACATTTACTTCTAATACATTGCCGATCATATGAACATAATAGGAGTTTTGCAAACCATTACTGCAAAAACGACAAACGTAGTTTATTACATTCTTAAACTTTACATAATAACAATTGTTCATTGCAGCAATCTCTATCAAATCTTGCGGCTCATTTAAAGTAATAAGCAAAGAAAAAATAGCCATAGATTTGCACCCAAAACGTGTCGATCAAAATGATGTAATACAATAATTGTTTTGAGCCATAGTGTTTACATAACTTTATTCTTTGTTACCAGTCCCTTACAACTTGACGTCAAGATAAACTTTTAATTTTAGATCATCGGATGAAACACCTCACTTAATCTGTAGAAATCTGAGAGCATGTGAAAGGATCGAGAATAATCGCATAATCCCGAAACAATAAGAACATCTACAAGTTAAAATACGATTAACAATATAACATATATTCAACATTTTCGTACATCCGGTGCACACTATTAATCACACGAGTGAATGAAAACAACTTTACAAAATACAAACAAAATGTGCTATTTCAAAAATAAAATTATGCGGAAGCACTAACAACAGGAGCGGATTGTTCAGCAGGAGCAGGTTGAGCTGGTTTTGGAACAAAATTTAAATTTTTGACATAAGAATCAGCTTTTGATTTAGTTTGATTAGCAACATCTTGTACATAATCAGTAGTTTGATTTTTAATTGGAGTTAAATAATTTTGATTTAAATCTTCATAAACTTTTTTAGCAATATTAACACCAATAACTGGATAAGTAGTTAAAGATTTAGTTGAATTTTCCAGTTCTTTATTATATAAACTAATTAAATAATTTGATAATTGATTTGAATGTTGTAAAACTAAATTTTTAATATTAATTAATCCATAATTTGAAATACTGAAAAATTGATAAACGTTTGAACCATCAAATGAATAACCATTTGATAATTTTAAATAATAATTAATTTGATCAAAATAATAATGATTAAATTTACTAAAATTGGTATTATAAATCAGTAAAGCTTGATTATAAGTTTCAACTGGGAAACTAATAGCATAATCAAATGATTGCAAGAAAATTTTATCAATTAATGAATCTAAACTCAGTAAGCTATTAATTAAAGCAGGGTATTGACTTACTAAATCAATCAAACTATTAACACCTAATAAAAATTGTGAATAAACATAACTAATAATTTGAAATGATAATAAATAAGTTTCTAATTGACTAACCACAGGGTATGAATTAATGTGGTTAATAGTTGGTGATGTGTATTTATTAGCAGCAACCATTTCTATGAATCTATAATTGTTGAAAAAAACTTGTATATTTCAATACTTAAAAATTATATCCAAAAATCGGATTTATATTATAACAAGTTAATAACAAGGAAAAAAAAAGGAAAATTGTGTTATTTATAACTAAAAAAAAAACCCTTATATCAGTGTGCATATAAATGCAGCCGCCGATTGCATTTTAGCTGCCTCACGTGAAGTGCCTTGCATGTGAAAGTTGCTACTTTGATCCAGCCACGCCGGCCGCCTCATCTTCAATTTTCTTAAACCGAGTTTTATCGAGGGTTTTAATCGAGACAGATATGTATTAACTATATTTTTTTCTGTAATTACTGCTGCTTACATTCAGGTGCTTCCTTTTTATCTGATTCATCAACTTCTTCATCGTCATCATCTTCTTCATCTTCATCTTCTTCTCCGAATTCATCTTCAAAATCCTCGGGATATCCAAAGCCGACGGCATCTCCTGTGAACCAGTCGATAGCCCGTGGAATTAATCGGTCTTTGATTTCTTCACCTAATTGGTAATCCAATTCTAATCTTTCAGCTAAATCATTTTCCTCATCTTCATTATCTTCATCTTCTTCATCTTCTTCTTCATTTTCTTCTTCATCTTCATCAATCTTTGGAGGTTTTGGAGGATCAAAGAAATTAAAGAATGATTCAATTGGAGTCAATTTTTCAATAGTTCTAGTTTGTTTAGTGGTTTTATTTCTTTGTTTTCTTCTTTCAATATTAATAGTTACATTTTGTTCTTTTGATTTCCATTCAATTATACATCCATCAGCATGATCATACACAAAATCTCCAGAATATCCTAATTCAGCTTGATAATGATAAGTTTTAGTCAATTGTTTATTTTCAAAGAATGGATTAGACTTAAATTCGAAAACTAATTCAAATCCTGGAGTTTCAAGATATTTCATTTTAATATTAGTTAAATTTTCTAATACTTCACTATCTCTTTCAGTGATAGTTTCAGAAATAGGTGCTAAGTTTTCTAAAGCAGTTAACCAGAAGTTTGGAATACCTTTAGTTGATACGTCTTCTTCTTCCTCTTCTTCTTCAGCTTCTTCAGCTTCCTCATCTTTTTCTTCCTCATCATCTTCATCTTCATCATCATCTTCTTTTAAGGCTTCACCTTCTTCAACTTCTTCAGTAGTTGGTTCTTCAGCACCATTGATAATCTTATTTCTTCTTTCGTACAATGGTTCATATTTTTTAAAGAATTTCTTTTCTAACTCTAATAATTCTTTTTGAAAATCTGCTTCTAATTTCATTTGTTTAGATTGAATAGATTTTAATCCATATACCCTTTTCTTTACCAGTTTAGGTAACCCATCAATATATCCACTTTGTTGACCAATTAAATTACCTAATTTACCTTGGATCATCGATAATAATGCTGGGTTATTAGCTAATTCTTTACTTAATTTTGGATCTTCTTCATTTATAGTGCTAATATTTGGAATTTGTTTTAAATAAGAATTGGCAACCGATGATGGTGTATTTTGAGGAGTTGGAGCTTTTCTAATATCTCCTGCTTTTCTAATAGGTTCACTCATATGTGTTGTTCTATTGCTTAATCTCCTTGGATTTTCAAATTTTTCAACGCGTTGTTGGTATTGGCGCGACTTACCCAATATTGATAAATTTAAGACAAATACTTATAAATAATTTATATAATAAAACCTATAAAACTAATTTAAATCTAGCTTTCCATCCAAATATAATTCAATATCATTAAGTCTTTTTTCCCATTCATCAACTTTACTTAATTTCTCTTGAATTTCTTTGATTTCATTATCAATACTTTGTAAGTTCTCTTCGCTCGTCAAATCATGGAATTCCCAACTATCGTCATCTTTTATTTCTAATACTGAGTCGTGATATTTCATTAATAATGGACGATGGCTTAATGTAATAAATGTGATTTTCTTATTTTGTAATAATTCAAATAAGTAATCTTCAACATCAGTACTAACTGCATTAGTACTTTCATCTAAGATAACAAATTTTGGATTCTTAAATAAGACTCTTGCAATACTAATTCTTTGTTTTTCTCCTCCACTAAAAACATCTTTCCAATCTTTTCTAACGTTAAAATTTCCTTCTCTTTTCAATAAATAATCTAACTTAACTTCTCTTAAAATATGATACAAGTGATCATCATTATATCCCATATCAATCATATCATGATAACTATAAGGATAAATGATTTGATCCCTTAAATTACCATTAGTGAAATAAGTTTTTTGTGGTAAATAAAATATATCATCATCATTTGGTTTACTTAATAATCCTGAATATAATGGCCATAATTGAGCAATAATTCTTGAAATTGATGTTTTACCACATCCATTTGGACCTAAAATTAATAAATTATTACCTTCATTAATTTGGAAATTTAATTTTTCAATTAAATTATTATTTTCACTTCCATATTTACTTGGAATTATAACTGGAATATTTTCAAATCTAATACCTTTTGCATAATTTTTTTGAATTGTACCATGAATGTCATTATAACCTAAATTAGATCCATAATCAAATCTTGGTGAATGGGCAGAATGTAATTTAGTTAACAATGTGAAAACTCTATCAGTATAACCAGTTAATTCAGCTACATCTTTAATCGAATACATTAATCTTGAACCTGCATCTGCTAATGACAACATTAATCTTTTATTGATAACGAATTGTTTCATATTTTGTTTTTCCATTTTTTCAATAGATTGTGCATCTTTGTTCTCTTTTGAATTATTAGCTCCTGGGAACATTTCATCTAAGAAGACTGGTAAACCAGCAAAAATATAACCCCAAGCTGACCAAGTATATTTTAAAATATAATCTTCTAAAACTGAATAGCCAAATGAAATATTAATAGAATTATTAATATGTTTAATTAAATCATCAAAAGTTTCACCTAATTTCAGTTTTTCAATAATTGATCCTTTATAAAATCCAATTTCTTCACAATTTGTAATTAAATTTAATTGTTGATTATAATATTGACCTTCTAAATGAGTTTCACGTGCTGTAAGTTTACCAAAAGCTGGAGTATTTTTCTTTAATAACCAAGCAGTTAAGAAATAATTGGCGAAAATTCCAATAATTGCTCCTGTACCTAAATTATCTCTTAAATAAATCGAAAAGAAAATTAAATCAATCATTGGTTTACCCATACTTGAAAATAATCCACAAATAGAATCACAAAATTTAGCTACATCATTAGTAATAAATTGATCAATATTTTGAATATCAATAAAATTAATTTTATAGTAAGCCATTATTTTATCCAAGTATAAATCATGAATATATCTGATTAAATTAGTTCTGAAACTTAAACTTAATCTATTAGTTAAATATTTAATAGCTGCATTAGTATATGAAGCAGGGAATGCAATTAAAATCCAATAAATTAAATCTCTAATGAATTTCTTACCATTTCCACTGATCAAGTTCTTAACAATTTGACCATCTAATTTAGCAATCAATAATGATAACCATGTTCTTAAAATTAAAAAGAAACACTGACAGAATAATAAATAACTATTTTTGCTGTAAAATTTAGGAATCAAAATTCTCCAAATAATAACCAACTGATTTAAAAATTTGGAGTTTAACACTTTATTTTGAATATTTAGTTTCTCTTCCACGTAATAGTTTTTATATAAATATTTATCTGCAGCGTATCTATCAAGATTAGGTTTTGGTATAATGATTCTAGTAGTAGAATTTTTCCCCTTTGGTATTAAGATTTCTCTTGCTCCATTTTTCAATACAGTAGATGACTGTCTGATTAACTGAGGACGATTAAGTTTCTTATTAAGTTGCCATTCATTATATTGATGAATTAACGATCTTAGCGTCCATAATATTCCGAATCCAAATGTGGAAACTAAAGTACCCAAGAAAAGGATAACAGGTCTACTTTGATAATTGATCTTAACTCTATTATCCTTAAAAGTAATAACAAACTCTTGTAAGATAAGGAGTAAGTTCCTAATATCTTGCTTGGAATATCCGAGCGTCGATATATGCACCATATTGACCGCTGGAGTTTGAAATGGTATAAAGGAAGCTAATTACAAGTAATAACAAATATGTGGAGAAGGATGACTGGTACTTCCGCGGTTCTATAAGTACACTACCAATGAAACAAAGCCTCGTAAATTTGTTAAATAATATTATAAGATTTATAGATACTATTGTTATTGTTATTATGTATTAGATTATAAATGTTGTTATAGATTCCTTTATTAGGGAATCTATATTATAAATATGTATAAATAGTCATTATCATTACCACTTTTTGTTCAAGTTCTTCTGCACACAATTTCTAAATGCTTGGAATTCTTTCAAGCACTGATCTTTAGAAATAGTAGCATAGTTTTGTAGTATACATTCTCCATATACCATTCCTTCAGTCGAACAGTTAACTGCTCCTTGTAGGAGCTTCTTACTTGGTCTAACCTTCATGAAAAATTTAATTTGCTGCGAAGGTTTCTAAGTAATTTTAGCGAGAGTCGCGCTAGTTCTTGCGAAGTTTGAATTGTTTTTTCGTCCAGTCATCATAGTATTTATTTTATTTTAGGTAATACGTATATCGTTGCCCCTTCTTTAACTACAATAATTAGATATTTTATATATAAACGAAAAGAAAATTCATATATTGCACAAAATAACGATGAATGAAGAAAAAACTAATAATAAAGCATTCAATGATGAACAAATCCGTCAATGGGTATCTGAATTGGTTTCTGGAAATAATCGAGAGGGAGCTCTTTTAGAGCTAGGAAAGAAAAGAGAACAATATGAAGATTTAGCTACATTATTATGGAATTCATTTGGTGTTATGACTGTTTTACTTGAAGAGATCATTTCAGTTTATCCATACCTCAGTCCTCCATCTTTGACGGCATCCGTATCAAATCGTGTTTGTAATGCATTGGCATTGCTTCAATGTGTTGCTTCTAATAGCCAAACAAGAGGATTATTTCTCCAAGCTAATTTCCCATTATATTTATATCCATTTTTATCAACAAATGCCAGACAAAAACCTTTTGAATATCTTAGATTAACTAGTCTAGGTGTTATTGGAGCATTAGTCAAGAATGATACTCCTGAAGTTATTAATTTCTTATTAACAACCGAAATTGTCCCATTATGTTTGAATATAATGGAGATCTCTTCGGAATTATCCAAAACTGTAGCTATATTCATTTTACAGAAAATTTTATTAGATGATCAAGGATTATCGTATATTTGTACTACATATGAAAGATTCCATACAGTTGCAGCAGTGTTAGCTAAGATGATTGATCAATTAAATGTATTATTCCATAATACTAATCCTCAACAACAAGCATCTAATAGTGCAGGCAGATTATTAAAACATGTAGTTAGATGTTATATGAGATTAAGTGATAATTTAGAAGCTAGAAAAGCTTTAGCTAATATTTTACCTGAACCTTTAAGAGATGGTACATTTTCATTAATTTTACAAGATGATTTAGCTACTAAAAAGTGTTTAGCTCAATTGTTAGCTAATATCACCGATCAGCAACAAGCAACTCCACAATCACAACCTCTGCAAGTAAGTCAACTTGCTACTCAACTACAAACCAATCAACCACAGATGCAAGGATTATCACAGGGTTTATCGGGGCAAGGATTATCGCAGGGATTATCACAAGGATTGTCACAAGGATTAGCAGGTCAAGGATTATCAGGACCTGGACCAATGCCACCATCAGGATTATCAGGGCCAGGAATGGCACCAGGACTTGCATCCGGATCTGGAGTAATGGGAGGACCAGGTGTTATGCCACCTATGCAACAAGGAATCAATAATTTTCCTATGCAGAATCAAATGATGAACATGTACAACCAGTAGTGTATAGTATAATAATATGGTAACTATAGAGCCCATGTATTTTTTTTAAAGACTGAAGATATGAAGTTATATAGATTAATATAGTATTAAACAGACTATAGAACAGTGTCCTATATAAAACAACAACACATGAAATAATTATGTAAATTCTACATAATTATTTCCTTATCTGAAAAGTCTGCGATAAAGATTTTTCCATAATTACACGAGAATCCAGAATAATGTCAGAATACACTCACCAGTTTACTCATTCAGAAAATGAAAGACGTAATAGTGTGGTGTACGGGTCTTTAGGGAAAGGTGGATTATTTATACCATCAGATTTTATTAGAAGTAAACCTTCCATCGATGACGATGATGACGATGACTATGGTGTAGCCGATGAGTCATCTCCTTTAATAGATAACTTGAATGCTTCGTTCTCCAGAAGAAGATCAACCGTTGAAAGAGATATCGTCAGCCAAGAAAGAGAATTTTTAAGAGACCATAGAATACTTAATGACTCTGAAGCTGTCGATGATAACTCCGTGAGAAAAGCATTTGAAACGGCTGTAGTATCAAAACAAGCAGATAGTACTACCAGTACTATAGAATTAAAACATTTAATTAAATCTTCCATTCCTTTAGTATTAACTTTCGTTTTACAAAATTCTTTGTCCACGGTTTCAGTGTTATCGGTTGGACATTTAGGTGCTAATGAATTAGCTGCTGTTTCTATGGGTGCTATGACTGCTAACATTACAGGTTATGCTACAATCCAAGGTATTGCTACTTGTTTGGATACGTTATGTTCACAGGCTTTTGGTGCTAAAAAATATCATTTGGTTGGGGCTTATTTCCAACAATGTGCTGCTTTAATCTTTACTGTTATGGCACCTATATTAATTGTGTGGTTATTTTACGGGAATGCCCTCATTAGCTTTTTAATTCCCGATAAGGAAACTGCTAAATTGGCTGCAGTTTACTTACAATGTATTGCACCAGGTATTCCTGCTTATATTTTATTTGAATGTGGGAAGAGATTCTTACAAGCACAAGGAGTTTATCATATTTCTACCTACGTTTTATTCATTGCAGCACCTTCTAATGCTGTTATGAATTTTTACTTTGTTAGTCGTTTAGGATATGCTGGAGCTCCGGTAGCTGTTGCTATTAATTACTGGATTATGGCTATTGGTTTATATATTGGAACAGTTTATTTCGTTTCAGCTGAACAAACTAATTCTGGATTACATCCATTAAAATGCTGGGGTGGATTAAATCTTAAAAAAGCTTTTAGTTCATGGGGGAGACTACTTGGATTAGCTATTCCTGGTTTGATTATGATTGAAGCTGAATTTTTAGCTTTTGAAATTTTAACTTTAATTGCATCTTACTTAGGAACTATAGCTTTAGCTGCTCAATCTGTAGGATCTACTATGGCATCATTAACTTATCAAGTTCCTTTTGCAATTGGTATTGCTGCTTCTACTCGTATTGCTAATTATCTTGGAGCAGGTTTATCATCATCTGCAAAAGTAGCCACTCAAGTATCATTAAGTTTTGGACTTTTAATATCATTAATGAATTTTTCGATAATTTTTATATTTCAAACTGAAATTGCTACTTTGTTTACAGATGATCAAAGAGTTATTTCAACTTTAGAGCTGGTTATGTGGTTAATTGCATTAATGCAAGTATCAGATGCAATGAATGCAAATTCAGCTGGTTGTTTAAGAGGTCAAGGACAAACTAAAATAGGAGGAATTGTTAATTTAGTTTCTTACTACGTTATAGGTATACCATTATCAATCTATCTTACATTTTATTCACCTATGAAGGGGAAATTACACGGATTATGGATTGGAACTTGTGTAGCATTAACTATAATTGGTGCTATTCAAAGTTATTATGCGTTATTTGCTGATTTCAAGCATTTATGTGATGAAGCTAGAAAAAGAACTAACGCAGCAACTGTTGTTTAATTCATTTAATAATCTTTATATAATTTAGAATGCATTAATCATTACTGCTTCTTTGACTGTCTCTGTTTGAACTCTTGGAGTACCAGCCAATAATTCTCTTCTAATTTCAGGACCAATTGAATGATGGAATCTTTGTCTAACAGTTTCAAGTAAGAAATCTCGTTGATCATCAGTTATATCATTCTTATATCTTTGAGCAAATGCTAAAAATGCTTTATGCCATACAACTGGTAATGGTGGTAATTCTTGATTATCGTCTTGTTCCATATCCTGAGCTTCAGCAGCCCTTCTAAATCTCATAAAATAAAATACTAAATCATCTAAGGTTTGATATGGTAATGCATATTTCTTCTCTATTAATACTCTGATAAATACAGTAGTTGCAGGAGAAAAGTCTCTTTGACTTAATTGTGATAAAGCTACTGATGAATGTAATACTGGAACTGAGACTTTACCTAATACTGAGGCAGCAATGGTAGCTTCTCTTACACTACAATGAGAATCAACTAATGGGAATAAAAATCCTTTAAAGAAAGCTCCTGGTTTATATAATGATTTTTTAATGGCACGATAAATATGATAATTCACTGAATGATCTTCAGAATCTTCAATCCCAGTTCTGAATCTTTCTAATAAGATATTTTCAATGAATTTCTGAGCTTCATTGGCTTGTAAGTTAGATACGAATAATTTAGTAGCTTCATAAACTGCATGTGGAGTCCAATTATCAGGATTAGTAACATATAAAACATCTTGCCAGTTTTTTAAACTTGGCAAGACTTTGAATAATTTAGGTAGTTTACCGTGTCTGTAAGAAGCCAATATTTGACCGATTTTTTCGTATGCTGCAATCACTTTTGGTGGTAATTGTACACCTTCAGTAGCTCCTTCAGGTCTTTGAGTTTTGATTTCCTTTTCTTGAATCTTAGCCATGATTTTATCAACTAAGTTGATCAGTCCCAAACCGGAATTTCCTGACGAAAAATATTGTTTGAACATTTCTGCATCTTTTTCGTTTACTTCTATTTCTTCCTCATCATAAATCTCTTCTTCATACTCTTCCTCGAAATCAGAATATTCTTCATCGTCTTCCTCTTCCTCTTCCTCTACTTGTCTGGATTTGAAAGCTTGCAAGAAAGAAGGTTGTTCTTCTTTAACTTCCAGTTCCTCATCAATTTCATCTTGTTGTTCTTTGGCAAGCTGTAAAATCTTTCTAGATGTTTTGGCATCAAGATATTCAGGATTCTCTTCAGTTTGTGATTTTTTCTGTTTGTTTTTAGATACTTTCAAGTCTCCACTAATACTAGAGATGTCCTTAAGTAAAGGATTATGACGCTGTTTACCTTTAGTCTCACTGACGCTAATTTTACCCATATCCTTATATTCTATATGATTCCTACTTAAATTTTTTTTCGCGATGCGATGAGATTTCTTGATAGTTAATGTTAACGAACAATGATGAATAAATAAGTTTTTCTCCTAGTGTATCGTTGAGGGGCAAATATCTATAACCTTTTTGAAGATATTCTAGCTTACAAACAAATAATCCCAAAACGGATTCGTCATCTTTTATGTTGGTGCATACTGTAAACTTAACAAAAAGTAATTCGCTAGCTCTCACTACCCCACTAAATGTTTGATTCCAAATAGGGTTGAACCCATTGTCTTTAATAATTGATGTTGATGATGTACATGATTCTTTATCAAAGTCAAGTTGTTCAGTTCCAATGATTTCGACCTTGACGTATGGATTAATTTGTGAAGAATGACTAGGATTCGGAAGTTGATGTGCACTGATTATTTTAATGCTAAATTCAATGGTTTTAGGTTCATAACTAAGTGGATTTCTCATTGTATGTTTGATAATTGGTTTTCTTATATCTTGAGGTTTTAAAACGTAACCATTCTTATTAATTCCATCAAAAAGTGCTTCATTTATTTGCTGACCCAAATCATATGTTTGCCAATTAGTTGCAACCATTTGAACTCCTTGCATCCAGTAATTAATCGGATTAAAGTTCGATGACTTTAATCTCATTTTACCTGGGTATACTCTCATTAAAAATCTCCTATTATGTTTGTTGATGGAGCTATGAAGCACTTCATCTTTCAACATTGAGTCTATATTCTTCTCACTCAAACTAAAACAATGATTATAAGTTTTAGACTCAGGCAAAGAGAAATTTCTAAACCTTAGACCTTGAACGTAAATAGCCAACAGACTTAGTTCTTCAATAACTTCCTTATTCTTCTTTTTCTTGCTTGTAAGTGAAGAACTTGTAAGTGAACTTGTCAGTCCATCTTCACTAAATGATGCACTAGTTGAAGTTGAAGTTGAAGTTAATGAACCAGCATCATTGACTGAGAAATTATTAAATGAACTAGTCTTTTTAGCTTTGATTAATATTCTATACTTTAATTGGTTAGGACTTGGCAATGATCCAGTATTGGTCAATGCTTTAACCAGTAACATATCACCAAGAATATCAAATAAAAGTTGAACTACTATTATTTGAGCTTCAGCAGAACAATTGATTTCAAGACTTATTATCAAAGGATAAGCACTAGCTACAAAAGCATACTTTCTGATTGTAAGAAGTACAGATTTAAACAGAATTGAAGAAGTGAAAGTTCTGCCATGAGTTACAACTGGAGTAACTTGTCCAGTTGTAGGATCCTCGCTATCCCAAACATCAATCTCCACACATCTACATCCTTTTTGTAATGCTCTAACGTATCCTTCAGAAGAAGACTCATCAGCTATTTGACGGCCCGTCAAATAAGTATTATGAGATGATGATATAAGATACTCATTCAAAGGTTTACTATAATAATCACCATCATGAGGCACTTCTTCAATTGGTTTAGAATATCTCGACAAAAGAAATTGATTGAAACTTTCTGCATTCCATTTATTCTTACCATCTTTACAAAACTTTTGGAAGATCTTTTCTGTAATAAAATCACCTTGAACGTCAGATATTTGTTTTTGAGCAGTTGGGAAATCTATTAATTCTTCTCCTAAAGGACTCAATCCCGTCCAAATCTGTTCAATATCAACTCTTTTCTTTAATAATGCAATAAATTGTTTGAAGGCATCAAAATTAAGGACTGAGACATCATTAACTATAGATTTACAATCTAGTTGATCAAATATTGTTTTTAAATAATTAACATTGACGTTTAAATTCAATCTAGCCGTATATCTTACGATATCTTCAAACGATAAGTATTCTTTTGAATGCTTCCCCTGATTATTGATCGTTTTGGTGGCTATAAGTTCACGCTGCTGGTCATCCATATTATCAAGATCAATATAGAATTTCAGAGCCAATTCTCCTCTAAGTTTCTTTAATTTATTAATAAGCTGGAAAAATCTTTTTATATCATATTCAGTATCACCAATCAAATGCAAAGTCTTGATTTTATTCTTGGTTTGATCGAAATACGAAAGCGATAGCCATTGTTTCTCTAATTCTCGTGATATATTCAATTCATCTCTATAATACCTGGCATCCAGCTGATATAATACTTTCCTGATATCATCAATCGAAAACTTATACAGTTTAGTAAATAAATGAGCGGAGGATAGGAGACCTTTTAAGGAATGTGATGGAGATACAGGAGGTCCTTGACTCTTGTTGGCCACTCGCCATATAAATGTAAGACTTGAAGGATCTATATGGATGAATATTCTTTTCTTGGATTTCGTAGATACCTTTAATACTGCTAAACCATCTTCTAGAAATACGGCCGGGATTTTGATCTGACCAATATGTTGTAAGATTTCCACTTCAACATCTTCATTCGACTTAACACTATCTTTCCCGCTGTCAACTAACCTTAATCCTTCTTTCTGACTTTCAATCGAATCATTTGACTTATTTCTACTCAAGATCTTCAGCAATATCGTTTCAGGATCAGAATTGCGACGATGGTCTTCGTCTCCCCTTAAGCTGCTGAATAACGATGAAAGTGACAGAATCAGACTTCCACGACTCCTCGCTTTCTTCAACTCTTCTTCACTGCGATCTCGTTCAACCGAGTTCCGCCTACTCGAACCTTCTCCACTTCGTTCCATCTGAAGGATTCTTCATGCGAAGCTGCGATTTTATTAGATCTTCACAGCCTTATAATGGTTGTGACGAAGATAATAGTAAAAATAGACTTTTAATTAGTTATGTTTATTTTTATAGTAGCTATTTGATAATTACGGGTATAAGAATTTTTTTTATTAAAATTGTGATTTTCACATAATTGGCAATTCTCGTATATCCTAAGCCAACTTAAGCCTACTTATCAGTAATACAATGTTAAGAAAGAATATATTCTCGTATTAAATATCTATAACTGCACTTCATCGTCTAATCTAACATCCATATTGGCTGTCTCCAACAAGTATCTCTTAATGTCGTTGACTTCATATTCATTCCTATGGAATAATCCAGCACCTAAAGCTGCATCTACCCCACAGTCCATAGTAAATACTTCGCTGAAATGTTCAGGTTTTCCTGCACCAGAACTTGCAATTACAGGGATTGAAACTTTGGTTTTAATTTGCTGTAAAAGTTCAAGATTATACCCTTTGTTAGAACCATCATGATCAATAGAATTTAAAAGGATTTCACCAGCTCCAAGATCTTCGCAAGCTTCACAAAGTTCAAGGGCTCCAAGTTCATGAACTTTTCTTCCACCTTGAGAAGTCACTTGATAATAGCAGTATTGTTCACCGTTAGGACCATATTTGCTTGGGTCCTGTATATGAATAGTAGCCATTGAAGTTTCAGCGGGGGAGCTTAAGTATTTCCTTTTAGGATCTACGGAAATAACTACTGCCTGATTACCAAAGGTGGCCGAGATAGTTTCTATAGAACTAGTTCCGGATTTAGCCTTATTATTAGCATAATATTGCTCTGCAATTACAACCGCATCTGAACCGATACTCACCTTATCAGCACCGGAACGGAAGTATAAATCAGCAACTTTGACTGCTGGGACTATTTCACCAGTTCTAGGGTCTTTCATATCTTTGATTCCTCCTCCTACAGTCAATGGAACAAAGATATTTTCAGCAGATTTTTTTAAAACTTCTAACATTGGCAAGTCTTCAATTGGAGACTCTCTGAATGAGGTAATGTTTAAAAATGTTACTTCATCTGCTCCCTGATTGAAGTATCTTGTAGCCAATTCCACTGGCTTCCCAAGGTTTCTGACGTTTGATTCCCCAGTGGTTTCTCTTACATTATACTGATCACCTTTAGTGACGACTAAATCACCTTGATCATTAGTTCTCACATCGAGACAAGCAATGATTCTTCTTGTGAGTCCACTTAAAGATCGTTGAGCCTGACTGTTCTGAATATCCTTATCGTGAACAGAGCCTAATTTTTCACCTTCAAGGAAAGACTTAATGACTTTCACTCCAGCAATTCCTGATTTTTCAGGATGGAATTGTGTAGCAAAGAAATTCTTGTACGACAAAGCTGCAACAAATTTTTCTGATCCGTATTTAGCATAAGCAAAGCTCCATCCATTAGCAACGGCTTTGTCTAGAATAGGCTGGGATTTTTCATCAACTATAGCAGCATAGGAATGAACAAAATAATATTTGTTCTTAGTATTAATACCGAAAAATGATTCATTCTTGCCCAATTCTTTTTTATCCACATATATCGTATCTATATTATTCCAGCCTATCAGCGGCACTGATTTTGTCATTCTTTTAGCAGTAAAAATAGGATCTTTAGTATTGAATTTACTCAAATTTAAAGGTAAGTACCCTAAACCTTTATATTCAGCATCTTGACTCTCTTCACTGTTTTCAAAAAAAGTCTGTAATCCCACACATACTCCCATAACACTTTTACCACTTTCAATGTACTTTTCAATAGGTTCTATAAAGTTTCTATCATGTAATTGCTTGACAAAATGAGCAAAGTTACCAACTCCAGGGAAAATTAACCTCTCTATTTCCGATTCACAAGCTGAAAATTCCTCAGAGTTTTCAATCAACTTGATTTCATAATCTCCTATCTTTTTAATGGCATTTATAAGAGACTGTAAGTTCCCACTCTTAACATCTATAACGTGAACAGTTCGAGTCATAGTTAAGAAATGTTCGCGATGACTCAATTATAATAATGTACATTTTCTATAAAATTACACCCAAAAAAATCAAACCTTGGTGGCTTGAATAGGAAAGAAGAAGTGAATATCCTTAGGGATTGTCCCTTGTTCGTCTTTGAACTTTTTACAGTAAGCATCGGTGTTTCCAATCATTTCTGCTACATGTAACCCAATGTCTCTTGCAATAAAGTTAGTGATCTCGTTAGAACTGTTCATTAATACTACCGACATCTTCACATTAGCTTCGCCAAATACTTTAATTATGGTCTTAAGCATGACTTCAGCTAAATTGGGTATCATATCAAAGTGTTTACCTAAATCTGAACCGGTAGTTACTGTGAATTTGGGGAATCCAACAACAGTTTTATCAGTAGTAATGGTTTCAGTTCCCAGTAAAATTATAGGAATTTCTAGTATTCCGCCACGTTTAAGTACTCTATGGAACTCTGAGGTCACTGTTTGATAATTTGTATTTGTTAATTGGAATAGTAAATCACGACTTTGCACTAAATCAAATGTTTCATCAGGTATTGTAGCCAACGGATTACTATAGAATTGGAAATTTTGAGGTTTATGAGAGGTAGATTCTTTCTCATCCATTGGATCAGTTGATTTTTGAAGTTTTACGTATTGGTCATCATTCCAACCTCTGAAATTTGAATAGCTTTCAATATTTAACCTGTTAAAATAGGTTTTAAATAAGTAATCATCCAGTTCTTGGAAACTGGTCTTTGCACTTCGTTTTTCTAATTCTCTGTATTTGTCTGTATCATCAATGAAATTTGGATCCTCATTGAAGATATTCATTTCTACAACTCGAAGAAATGGGATAGTCAATGCCATGTACCAAGAATACTGAGAACTGAAGTAAGCATTATAGAATAATACTTTTACCAGGTCGAATCTTGAAGTGGTTAAAGATGATTTATGTTTATCAAATAAATGTGGAACAATATTGGTATTAATTAATGAATTATTACTCATTTTTGTTAAAATGTTAATATGGTATTTTTCAAGTAAAATATAATCATATGATACTTTGGTGATTAATTGTAATAAAACAGGGAGAGCAGTACTAGCATCTGCCATAGCATCACCAGAATCATCTTTTTGCAGATTTTGAATAGCCTTAATCATTCTGGTAAGAATTCCTTTGAATCTCTGGTGCATTAGTTGATGTTCAGTTAACAGTTCAGGAGGAGCTGTTAAAATTCTTTGTGGTAAATTTATAAGGAACCTAATATAATTAGTGAAATTAAGTTGGACTAATTCTTCACATGAAAATACTTCAGTTCTTGCTGAATCTTTTGTAGAATCAAGTCGTATAAGTTTCCTTATAAACGTACGCATTTGAACTAGATTATAAGATAATACACCTTCCAAATCCTTTATATCCATACCTCTAGCCGCATCTTCAATATCAACGCCAATGAAATCATGGTGTCTAAGTAAGAATTTTGAAATAGAATTGAATCGAATGCTAGCAAAATTTATAGGATCATTATTATGCTGAGATGCTATGATATCAAGGAAGTTTTTAAATCTGAAAATTTGGAATGCTGGAGAATAAAAATGCTTTTTAATGCTTTCAAAAGTATTTACATGACTTAAATCTCTAACGGTTTCAAATTCAGGGTATTTCTCGTTAGGAGTCATAGAGTAACTTGGTTTAAAAATCTTTGAACTCTTTGAATAATCTACACCTTCTTCATCGTACTGTGGATTAAGTTTACTTTTTGGAGTTCCTGGGCTATTAGTAAACGAAGAATTCCTCGAACCAGTTGGTTTGGAAACTCTCCAATCTTCACCTGATTTTTCGCTTGTTCTAGAAGGAGCTCTTGATTCATTAGAACTCAAATCAAAGTATGACGATCTTTTGGTTGTATCATTAGGAGATTCTGCAACATATTTCGTAGCTATATTGGACGATAAAGACCCTGAAGAATCTGATTTCTTTAAATCATCTAAATGATCGCTTAAAGTATGTGGATTAAGGAATTCATCCTTAGGGGTATTGACACCAGATACTGAAGTACCTGTTGGAGGTGATATAACTTCCGAATTATGTTCGATTGGCTCTTCATATATACTTGACTCGTGCAAGGAGACGTTTGCTGAGCTTAAAGGAGAACTTACTTTTGAATCATCAAGATTTCTTTTTGATTTCTTCTTATGTTTTGACTTTGACTTATCAGAAGATTTTGATTTATTAAGTTTCTGTTGTTTCTGATAAGAAACTGACGGAACAATATAAAAACTCATATAAAGTAACTAAGTTACGGATTGAATAATCCCGCCTGCGCGTGGTTTGGTTAGGCCCAGAAAACTGAAAGTTGCCCCGGAAGTAAATAGATTCCGAGCTTTCATATGAAGTCCAGCCATACTTAATCTTGGGGAAAATCCTTTTTAATTATTCAATGGCTAAATATTACGATCCAGCTACTGCTTCTTATTATAAGCCTGCGGATAAGAAAGTAGCAGTGATTACTGGTGGTAATCAGGGGATTGGATTTTATACCGTATTACACCTTTATTTGCACGGATATGTGGTCTATTTATTAGGCAGAAATGTTGAAAAATGTGTCAAAGCTATCGAGGACATTAAGAAAGAAGGTGAGAAAAGAAGAGAATCGTATACAGAAACCGAAAAGAAGGAAAGATTTGTGGGTGACGTAATCCATATCAAGTGTGATTTAACTGATTTGGCTTCTGTTGAAGCTGCTTATAACCAGTTTGTCAGCCAAGAATCTCATTTAGATCTTTTAGTTAACAATGCTGGTTTAATGTGTGCTCCTTATGAGGTAACTAAAGACGAATATGAAATCCAGTATCAAGTAAATGTCGTAAGCCATCTACTTTTGACATTGAGGTTGATTCCTTACCTTTCTAAAGCTTCAAAGGCTAGAGTTGTGATATTATCTTCATTTGGCCATAATGGTAGTTTACTGTATCATAAACCAGAAGAAAATTTGAACCAATCTCCTGAAGCTTACTATACGTTTCTCAGATATGCAGTTTCTAAAGTTGCAGCTATTCAATTGATGAAGAAATTAGGTGAATTATATCCTAAAATTCTATTCATTTCAGTTCATCCTGGGATTATTGAATCTTCGTTGTATGATCCATTGTTCGATTCTATGTGGGGTTTTGCAAGTAAAGTTTTAAGACCTGCTATGTTCTGGAGTATGTATTTTGTAACTGTTAGTCTTGAAGTAGGCAGTACATCTACTTTAAGAGCAGCTTTAGATCCTACACTTGCACCTGCTAAGGATAATGGGAAATTTTTAACCACGGGAGGTATTGAAACTCTCCCTAACAAGCCTGCAAGAACTAAGGAATATATTGACTATACATGGAATTGGAATATTGAACAATTGCAAAATAGAGGATATACTTTTGATAGTTAATGGCTAAAATATACATCAAATGTAGTGCGTGCACCACTTCTTATCTTATCACACAAGTGCGACTGTGTCATTCTGCATAAGATTATATTATTATAAAAGCTACCTATACAACACAATTATTATTATGACTAGTACTTTCGGAATATTATCGTATGTAAAAATCAATAAAAGTTATAATGGGAAGTTCTTAGAGTTTTTCAGTAAGTTAAATTTCTGTAAAACCACGTTTCCTGTCATCCCCTTAGATCCTTAACTCCATACTAACCTAAATAGAATATTGATTGCTAATTTTTATCCGATAATTGCTTCTTTTAAAGCATTTGAAGAACATTTAGAAGCTAAAAGAAATTTTGAAAGATCAAATTTAAACATTGGAGGTTTTAATGTTCCAATTAATTCTTTACTCAAGAAAGCTACTGGTGATACCAATACTGATGATTCTACTAATGAAGCCACAATTCTTGTTTATCAATCTAATAAACTTCAAAAATGGATAATTTATTGGATTGTTAATACTTCTTTTGAATTATTGTCATCAATTTTATTACTTAAGTATATTATTCCTTTTTATTCATTATTTCGTTTAGGAATATCTATATGGTTTTTAAGTCCTTTATTACAGTATAAATCATTACAAAATTTTAATGCCAATGAAGATTTGGAAGCATTCTTCCAATCAGGTTGTGGATTCTGCTATTTTACATTCTTAAGACCTTGGTTAAATGGTGATTCAGCCCTTTTATCAGATTTATCATTTGATTCTAATAAAGTTTATGAAACCATTTCTCAATTTTTAACTTTAATAATTGGGTTTGTTAAAAATTCTCCATTATCAAATTTAATAGTAAATCAAGCCGTTAAAGATAAAGAAATTAAATCATTTGGGATGTTTGGTTTTTTTGCAGCTGAACCACAACCTGTACCTAAACCAGTTGAAGATGAATATGATGTTATAGATCCACCAGTAGATGCAGATAAACCAGTAAAGAAAGGATGGTTATGGTAACCATAGGCAAATAAGGGTAATGGAGTAAGGAAGGAATAGATTGGATTGGATTGTTTAAATATACATTGGTTTAGTTTTACTCTATATACAGCTAATATCCTAAAAATTTACTAACTAAACTCTTATCGTCTTGTAATGCTACTTTTTTATTATAGGATTTCATTGAAGATTCTGACACTTTCTTAAATTCTTTAGTAATGAACTTATTAGGAATAATAGGTTTTTCATATAATCCATCAAAGGCTTTAGTTGGCTTATTCTTATTAGATCCTAATTCGTTTTTATTACCAATAATATCAGTTTGATCTTGAACATGTTGACTAAAATCAGCAGCTTCTGGTGGTAATTCTGGCCATATAAATGGTTCAGCCATATCAATTGTCATTTTCTTGAATTGTGGACCTCTATAACGACCTAAATCATTTATTCCTCTTTGAAATTTGGCATGTAATAATTGTACTGTAACATTTAAAGCTCTAAGTCCATAAACATGCCATAAATAATCTCTTAAATCCATTTTATTAAAATTTCTTGGTACTAAAAACTTAGCTTGATATGGTGTATGCTTAGCATTAGGTCTTAATAAACATATACGGGCTTTTGGTAAATATAATGGATTCCCTCCAACTTTAAAATGTGGTTGTCCTGTAGCTACTTCTTCAGAAAATCTTTCAAGATTTCTTTTAGCAATTTTATCACTATGGGATCTATATTTAATTGGAACTGGTTTCCCCAGTTTCATATATTTTTGTCTTATAGCTTCACTTGGGAATAAAGTATCAGTTACTGATTGTGATAATAATAGAGGTCTTTCTTTACGGAATCCATACCTTGGTTTATCAAGTACAACATCTTCTACATTAACTTTGGGATAATTCCGATGATTTGCTTTATAATGAATCGTTCTCAGACTAAATCTGCTAACTATAGATTTAAATATATCTATCTTTGAACTCATTATAGTTACAAACTTAAGTATATGAAAATTTTCAAGTTTTTCAACCGTGCGTGTCTTAATCAGCGCGCCCAAAACGAAGATTTTTCGTGGAAAAGCTTAGTCAACAAGGCATTTTGGGAGCTTATTACTAGTTAGTATAAGTAATCAATAAATCTAGGGTTCCAGGAAGTTGTATAGAATACATTTTTAGTGTCAAGGAACATTTATATATAAGAAAAACCGGATTCCGCACCACTTATTTGTAACGAAATAGAGCCCTAAACATGTCTGGACAAGACCCATACTTATATGATGACGATAGTCAATCAATCACTCCTGAAGATTGTTGGTTAGTAATATCGTCATTTTTCCAAGAAAAGGGGTTGGTTTCTCAACAGTTGGATTCTTTTGATGAATTTATTGAAACAACTATTCAAGAACTTGTATGGGAAGACTCTCACTTAGTATTGGATCAACCAGCTCAACATACTTCAGAAGATGATAATGAAAATAGAAGATACGAAATATCATTTGGGAAAATTTATATTTCTAAACCAACTCAAACTGAAGGTGATGGTACTACTCATCCTATGTTCCCACAAGAAGCTCGTTTACGTAATTTAACGTATTCATCTCCCTTATATGTTGATATGACTAAACGAGTGTTTAAATCTGATGATTCGAATCGTGATGAAACTGAATTGGAATGGATTGAAGAACATGTTGAAGGTGAAACTCCTGATACTAAAGTATATTTAGGTAAAGTTCCAATTATGTTAAGATCTAAATTTTGTATGTTACGTGATTTAGCTGAACACGAATTTTATGAATTAAAAGAATGTCCTTATGATATGGGTGGTTATTTCATTATTAATGGATCTGAAAAAGTTTTAATTGCTCAAGAAAGAAGTGCAGCTAATATTGTTCAAGTTTTCAAAAAAGGTGCCCCATCACCAATTTCTCATATTGCTGAAATAAGATCAGCTTTAGAAAAAGGTTCAAGATTAATTAGTTCATTACAAATCAAATTGTATGGTAGAGATGATAAAGGTGTCACTGGTAGAACCATTAAAGCTACTTTGCCTTATATCAGAGAAGATATTCCTATAGTAATTGTATTTAGAGCTTTAGGTATTGTACCTGATGGTGATATTTTAGAACATATATGTTATGATTCAAATGATTGGCAAATGTTGGAAATGTTAAAACCTTGTGTTGAAGAAGGTTTTGTTATTCAAGAACAAGAAGTTGCACTTGATTTTATAGGTAGAAGAGGAGTTTTAGGTATCAGAAGAGAAAAACGTATTCAATATGCTAAAGATATCTTAACTAAAGAATTGTTACCAAATATAACTCAAGATGAAGGTTTTACATCAAGAAAAGCTTTTTTCTTAGGTTATATGGTTAATAGATTATTATTATGTGCATTAGAAAGAAAAGAACCAGATGATAGAGATCATTTTGGTAAAAAAAGATTGGATTTGGCTGGTCCTTTATTAGCCAATTTATTCCGTATTTTATTCAAAAAATTAACAAGAGACATTTATACTTATATGCAAAGATGTGTTGAAAATGATAAAGAATTTAATTTAACTTTAGCAGTTAAATCTCAAACTATAACTGATGGTTTACGTTATTCATTAGCTACTGGTAATTGGGGGGAACAAAAGAAAGCCATGAGTTCAAGAGCTGGTGTTTCACAAGTTTTAAATCGTTATACTTATTCTTCAACCTTATCACATTTAAGAAGAACTAATACTCCAATTGGTAGAGATGGTAAATTAGCTAAACCAAGACAATTACATAATACCCATTGGGGGCTTGTTTGTCCTGCTGAAACTCCTGAAGGTCAAGCTTGTGGTTTAGTTAAAAATCTTTCTTTAATGTCTTGTATATCTGTTGGTACTGCATCAGAACCTATTTTACTTTTCTTAGAAGAATGGGGGATGGATGTATTAGAAAATTTCTCACCTTCAAATTCTCCTGATGCTACAAGAGTTTTCGTTAATGGAGTTTGGGTAGGTACACATAGTGATCCAGCTTTATTAGTTGATACTATTAGATCATTAAGAAGAAAAGGTGATATTTCTCCAGAAGTTTCTATTATTAGAGATATCAGAGAAAAAGAATTTAAAATCTTTACTGATGCTGGTAGAGTTTATAGACCATTATTTATAGTTGATGATGATCCAGATAGTGAAACTAAAGGAGAATTAAAATTAACTAAAGATCATATTCATAAATTAATGAAATCAGAATATGGTGAATATGATGATGATGAATTTGAAAGTTATGGATGGTCTTCATTAGTTAATGATGGGGTTATAGAATATGTTGATGCTGAAGAAGAAGAAACTATAATGATTGCTATGACTCCTGAAGATTTAGAAGCAAGTAGAAGTGAATTAAGTGAATCACAACAAAAACAATTACAAATGGAAGAACAAGAAGTTGATCCTGCTAAGAGAATTAAACCAACATTTAGTGGTAGTTTACATACTTATACCCATTGTGAAATTCATCCTTCAATGATTTTAGGAGTTGCTGCTTCAATTATCCCATTCCCTGATCATAATCAATCTCCTCGTAATACTTATCAATCTGCTATGGGTAAACAAGCTATGGGTGTATTCTTAACTAATTATTCAGTTAGAATGGATACAATGGCTAATATTTTATATTATCCTCAAAAACCTTTAGCTACTACTAGATCAATGGAATATCTTAAATTTAGAGAATTACCTGCTGGACAGAATGCTATTGTTGCTATTGCATGTTATTCAGGTTATAATCAAGAAGATTCTATGATTATGAATCAATCATCAATTGATCGTGGATTATTCAGATCATTGTTTTTCAGATCTTATATGGATTTAGAAAAAAGACAAGGTATGAAGGCTTTAGAAACTTTTGAAAAACCTTCAAGATCTGATACTTTAAGATTAAAACATGGTACTTATGAAAAATTAGATGATGATGGATTAATTACCCCTGGTGTAAGAGTTAGTGGTGAAGATATTATTATTGGTAAAACAACACCAATTCCACCAGATGCTGAAGAATTAGGTCAAAGAACTCAATATCATACTAAAAGAGATGCTTCAACTCCTTTAAGAAGTACTGAATCTGGTATAGTTGATCAAGTTTTATTAACAACTAATGGTGATGGAGCTAAATTCGTTAAAGTAAGAATGAGAACAACTAAAGTTCCACAAATTGGGGATAAATTTGCTTCTAGACACGGTCAAAAAGGTACTGTTGGTATTACTTATAGACATGAAGATATGCCATTCACAACTCAAGGTATCGTACCAGATCTTATTATTAATCCTCATGCCATTCCATCTCGTATGACAGTCGCCCATTTAATTGAATGTTTATTATCTAAAGTCTCATCATTATCAGGATTAGAAGGTGACGCTTCACCATTTACTGATGTTACCGCTGAAGAAGTTTCTAAATTATTAAGACAACATGGATACCAATCTAGAGGGTTCGAAGTTATGTATAATGGTCATACCGGTAAGAAATTAATGGCACAAGTATTCTTTGGTCCAACATATTATCAAAGATTAAGACACATGGTTGATGATAAAATTCATGCTAGAGCTAGAGGTCCAGTTCAAATTTTAACTAGACAACCAGTTGAAGGTAGATCAAGAGATGGTGGATTAAGATTCGGAGAAATGGAAAGAGATTGTATGATTGCTCATGGAGCTGCTGGATTCTTGAAGGAAAGATTAATGGAAGCATCAGATGCTTTCAGAGTTCATGTATGTGGAGTTTGTGGATTAATGTCAGTTATTGCTAATTTAAAGAAAAATCAATTTGAATGTCGTTCATGTAAAAATAAAACCAATATTTATCAAATTCATATTCCTTATGCTGCTAAACTTCTTTTCCAAGAATTAATGGCTATGAATATCACTCCAAGATTATATACTGAGAGATCAGGAGTAAGTGTTCGTGTATAAGTTTGTAGAATAAGATAATTTACTGTATACTTACCTTAACGTACGCTTCTGTAGAATCTAAGTTGATCATTAATCTATTTACATAAGTTACATACCTAAAAATTGTTTACGAAGTTCCAGTCTTTCCTTTTCTTTTGCTTCTAATTGTGCCATTTTATCTCTAACTTCTTGAGCTTCATCAGCAAACGCTATAAGATTTTGCTTATAAGGATGTTCATCTCCATCAAAGATCTTTAATCTGTCCATTCTTGCAAGCCTTAGTTTATTCTTTGGTATCATTCCTTTAACTGCCCGTTTCAACACTTCTCCATATCCTTTATTATCTATCATTCTTTGCATAGGAATCAAATTTAATGAACCTGGACGTGTAGTATGTGACCAATAAGTCTTGTCCTTTAATTTATTACCTGTTAATTTCAAATGTGAGGCATTGGTAACTACTACATAATCACCATGATCTCTATTAGGGGAAAATGTAGGTTTATGTTTACCTTGTAATGCTATAGCAATAGAAGAAGCTAATCTCCCAAGGGTTCTAGAATCAGCAGATACATCCACATGATGCCATACTCTAGTTAAAGCTATTGCTGATTGACCTATTCTTTGTGACATTAGTTAAATATCTACAATAATCTCATAGAAAATTTTTATCATTTTTCACTTTAGCCACACACACGCACTTTCGCGATAGTTTTTATAATTGTCGAAAACTACTAGACTTTGAGGCATTGAAGTAGTGGGGGAAGGGAATATGTTTTTCTTAAAAGATTTATCATTGAATTTAACGTTGCATCCCTCATATTTTGGTCCACAAATGGATCAGTTCTTACGGGACAAGCTTTTAACTGATGTGGAAGGAACTTGTACTGGTCAATTTGGATACATTGTATGTGTTTTAGACAGCATGAATATTGATGTAGGTAAAGGAAGAATAGTACCAAGTTCAGGTATGGCAGAGTTTGAAGTTAAATATAGAGCAGTGGTATGGAAACCATTTAAAGGGGAAGTGGTTGATGCAGTTGTAACTACAGTAAATAAAATGGGATTCTTTGCTGATGTTGGACCATTATCAGTATTTGTAAGTACACATTTAATACCATCTGATATGAAATTTAATCCTACAGCTAATCCTCCAGCTTATGTCAGTCAAGATGAAAATATCGAAAAAGGTTCTAAAGTAAGATTAAAGATAGTTGGTACGAGAACTGATGTTAATGAAATTTATGCTATTGGTAGTATCAAAGAAGATTATTTAGGTCCAAGTCCTATGTAAAACCTCATAGATTCTGTATTATAATTCTATATTAATTGGGATCCTTTCTCTCCGGTGTATATAAACTCATATCATTAACTTTTAAAGCTGATGGTGATAAATCAAAATTATCTGATGAAAATTCAATTCCTAATAAACTTTCTACTCTAGTTTTCTTTTGATTAGGAGTTTGAAGTTCTTGATCAGTAGTATCACTAGCATGTTTACCATTTCTTTCTTGTGCACCATTTTTTTCCTTTGATTCTTCAATGAAAATATCAGGATCAAGATTAAATTCATCTTTTTCCACCGGTGGTTGAACTTCTTTAAATTTGTAAACTTTCTGCTTTAAGCTATTTTTCATATGTGAATATTTCTCATTTAAGAATGATCTTTTAGCACGAATACTTTGGAGATGATCGAGTACTTTATTTGAATTGAAATCGAGTTCTTTTACTGTACATTCTGTAGACTCTTTTCCTGAAACGTCTTCTGGTACAGTATTTTCATTAGTTTTATGCAAGTTTTGCACTTCGACTTTATCTTCTGTTGGTTTGGAGGTATTATTTGGTGGGTCATTTTTATGAGTTAAAATTAATGGGGTATCATTTTGAGTTAAACTTGGTAAATTATCCTTTTGAATTCCCTTTGGAGGAGGATAAGGTGGTGGTGGAAGAGGAGCATTTAATCTAGCATTGGTAGGTTTAGATCTTTTATTACCATTTAAACTTGGAAGTCTATTTGGTGGTGTAATAATTGATCCAAGATTATATGATTTAGCACTTTTAGTAATAGGCTTATAAGACTTTGTTTCAGGGGCTTTTTTCGAATAGTTTTTGAATATATCTTTTAATCCTTCATCGGGTGTTTTTTCAACCGGAGGAGTTTTTGGATGATGACTATTTCTTATACTGTTAATTGTATTAACCAATGGTAAAGCTGATGGATTGGCTGCCATAAATTGATGATCTTGTAAACCTCGAAGATTTTCATTATGAGCTACAGGTGGTAAATCACTACCTGGGAAAGGTTTATTTTGATTTATTGGTTGAATAATCAGTAAATTTTGATTATGTCCAATTGGCAATGAAAATAAGTGTGGTAATTGAAGATTTGTAGGCTCTTTTAATTGCACACTATTTGGATGAGCCGAAATTTGTGACGGTGGTGGTAACTGTACACCATTGGGACGGACTGAAGGTTGTATCGGAGGTGATAATTGTACACTCCCCGGACGGATTGAAGGTTGTGTCGGTGGTGATGCTTGCACACTACTTGGACGGACTGAAACCAGTTGTGGTGGTGTCAAACCAGGAAGCAATATATTTCGTGGACGTATTACAATTTGAGAACCTTGAAGAGTTGGGGAATGATTTGGTGTATTATGGCTTGATAATTGTCGTTGTTGAACATTATTAGAAGTTTGATTTTGAAAATTATTAGGAGTCAGATTATGGAAATTATTATTCTGAAAATTATGAAGCATCAGATTCAGGATAAATACATTTTGAACCCTTTGACTATAAGGTGAAGATTGAGATTGTGAAGATGCACGCCTTTGATTCTGATCAAGCATATTGGGAACCATTCGATTAGCAATCTGAGATTGGGGTAGTTTAGATGTTTGATCTTGATTGACTATAGTTTGAATCTTTGGTTTATATTGCTTGAAATTAGAAGATACAGTTGGAGTTGGTTGAAATTCAGAAGTTGATGTTCGATTTGGTTCAATTGAAGGGGGACTTGTTGGATGATTCTGATCTTGACTACTTGGAGTTTCATCACGACTTTGATTATTTTGATTTTGAGGTTGAGGTGTAACTTCAGTTATTTCAATATCCAGATCATCATCATCAAATAATTCTTCTATTCTACTGCGCTTTCTACTATTGACAGTAATAGTACCAACCAGATCTTCATCTTCAGGGTTTAACAAATCTCTTACACCACCAGTTCTAGGTTGCTCTGTTGGTTGTTCAGTTGGTTGTTCCATTGGTTGTTCCATTGGTTGTTCCATTGGTTGTTCCATTGGCTGTTCTATAGGTTGTTCTATTTGTGGTTGTTCTCGCGATAGTTCTATTCGAGATTGGTCTGTTTGTGGTTGTTGTATTTGTGATCGATCATTTGGTTGAGGAGTTTCACGACTTGGAGTATTAGATACATCAGAACCAGCTTCATTCTTTACAGATAATTCACTTGGTTCTTCAATTGGTTCAGAAGTAGGATCTCTCACTGGCTCAGAAGTAGGCTCATCCACAGATTCAGAAGTTGGAAGGTATTCATCTTCTGCTTCTTCATCACTATCAATGATTATAATTTCTTCAGGTTCTTGGGTTTCGTCTTTAGTAACTTTTGGTTGTTCAATCTTACTTAAAGACCTATTAGCATTAGCTTCCTCTTCATTAACTTCTTCAAAACTTCCATCCTCATTAACAGCAACTAATTGCAGATTTGTAACTTCTAAAATCTCTATTAAATATTCAGATACTTGTAAATCATTCATATTAATTTTAATATTACAAACAGGACATTTCCAATAATTCAGTAGTCTTTGCATTTCCATAAAATTATGTAAATCAAAACATTGAACATGATTACATTTTCGAGACTTAGCAGGAGTTTTAATTCTTGTTAAATTTATTGGACATGATAAACTAACATTCATTTGATCCATTACAATATCATCATCATCACTCGGTCCATAATATTGTTTAATATTTTCAATTTCTTTTTGCCTAGGATAATTGGAAAATTTAGTTTTAGCAAAAATATCTTCAACTGAATGGACTTCAACCAAATAAGCATATAAAAAGAAACTAGCTGAATCTATAAAATATAATTTCAATTTATTAGTTTTATCTAGTTTAATATGCGGCGTTAAATCAAATGGTTTTGTTGTATATGGTTCACCTTTAATCCCTTTCCCTTGACTATTATCTAGTTTTGTATCATTTATATGCATTTCCATTTTACCAGGATAAGTTATAAATTGAGGTTCAGTAGCAGATTTTGAACTCATTTTACCTACAAGTCCAAATACTTTAAAATTACCTTTATCCAATCGTACTTTATCTACACCTGATAATTGGAATGGTAAAACCATTTCAACTTTTGTAGAAAGTCCCATAGTAAAAACTGGTGAAGTACCTAAAGGACTTATAAGCGTATAAAATACACTTGGTTTAAAAACAACACCAGAACCACTGCTATTAGAATGAATATTTCTATTTGATTCATGTGTACGATAGTTCGGTACTCCTGCACCTGAAAGGTTAAAAATTCTTGTTATTTCATCATAATCAGTTCCAGTAAATTGCAAGAGAACTGAATTAGGATCAGGATGAGTTTTAACTACTTGAACAACCTCTTCAAAAGATGGTAAATCAGGCAGATTATGGAGACGATGTATAAATGCTTGAATCACATATTGTTTATGATGATCATGAACTCTTTTGAATGAATGTATTATATCCATTATTGAATCTACTAATTCTTGTTTCTTTCTAGTACGAGCTAATTTCAATACACGACATAGTTCACGTAACTGAGGAAGTTTTAATGCCTGTAGCATTACTTTAGTGACTTTAAGCTGCCGCTCATCAAAGTCCTGCAACGACATCGACTATATTTGCTGATTTATTCACGTTAAAAGTATACAAAATTCACACAACTAAGCGCGGCGATTTATTCTATATATTCTGATGATATCTATTCTATGAGATACATTACATTCTATCTACGGGAGTTAATCCTAATAATCTCATACCATTATTTAAGACTTGTCTGGCAGAAACATATAAAGATAATCTAGCAACAGCCAAATCTTTTTCTTGACCAGCAACCCATAATACATCATAACAAGTAGAAACCACATGGGTTAAGTTGAATAAATATGTTACAATGGTTGATGGTTCATAGTTTTTAACGGCTTTTTTTAAGATTTCAGGATATTGAGCAATGATTCTGACTAAAGTAAGAGCAATATCTTCAGTTAAAAGATCATAGTTAGCAGTCAATAATTCTTCTTCAGTGAAGTTAGCTTTTCTTTGTACTGACAGTAAACGGGAATGGGCATATTGTAAATAAGGACCGGTATCACCTTCAAAAGAAGTCATTCTATCCCATTTAAACTCATAATTGTTGATTCTTTTACTTTGCATATCTTGGATCATAACGGCAGATATACCAATTAAATCAGCAATTTTATCAGGGTCTTCAATTTGGGCATATTTAGCTTCATTCTTCTTCATGACTTCATGCATTTTATCTTTAGTTTCTTCTAAAATATTATCTAAGAAAACAACAGTTCCCTTTCTGGTGGACATACCTTGAACCATACCGAAATTAATATGAAGTAAATCTTTTGCCCATTCGAATCCCATTTGTTTTAAGATTTCAAAGAATTGTTGAACATGTAAATCTTGTTGTGAAGCAATCACATAAATGGATTTATCAAATTTGAATTGATTATAACGTTTCATAGCTTCTCCAACATCACGAGTAAGGTAAATTGAGGTACCATCAGACTTTTGCACTAAACATTTACCTAATTTCTTATTAAATTTCTTTAAGTCAATTAATTTAGCACCTCTATCTTCATGTATTAAACCTCTTTTTTCAAAAATATCAATAACATTAGTAAGAGATTCTTTTGGTACTTGAGACTCACCAGAATACTGATCAAAATTAATATTAAGACGTTTATAAGTATCAACATATTTTGTAATACTTAATTCTCTGAATTTTTTCCATAATTTCAAAGAATCTTTATCATCATCTTCCATTCTTCTAAAATAATCTCTTGCTTCTTGATGAATTGACGAATCATCACCTTCATCTGTAGCATCCTTATTAATTTTAACATAAACTTCAAATAAATGATTAATTGGATCTTTTTCTAAAGCTTCTTCCGATCCGTATTTTTTAAATCCAACAGCTAATAAACCAAATTGTTTCCCCCAATCACCTAAGTAATTAATTCTTGAAACATCCCATCCAAATTTTTCATATAAATTAGCAATAAATCCTCCAATAATTGTTGATCTTAAATGACCAGCATGGAATGGTTTAGCAATATTTGGTGATGAAAATTCAATAGCTAATTTTTTACCAACTCCCATTGGTAATGATCCATAATTTTCCTTGGTGGTTAATGTTGATTTAATTAATAAATTATACATCAAACTGCTATTAGCATAAAATTGTAAGAAAGGACCTTCAGATTTAACTTCTTTTAAATATTTACCCTTTTCAAATGCTGCTGCCCATTCATCAGCTTTTTCTTTTGGATTAATTCCCTTTAATCTCAATCTTGGAACTGGAATAAGTAAATCTCCTTTATCTAAAGTAGTTGGTACATCTAAACTATCAAAAATTATAGACTTATCAACATTTGATAATTTATGTAATTCATTAGTGATGTAATTTCTTAACAAATCTAAAACATTATGTTCTGGATAAGAATTTTCAATTTTAGCAGGAGATTCTAATCCTAATTTACTTAATTGTTGGGAGATAACTTTAATATCAGACATTTTATGTATTTTTCTTACGGCTGTCAAGATATGGTTCATCAAAAAAATTTTCCATGAGGAATGAGATGAGTCAGGAGGATTACGGTACTTTTGTACGGATTTCAAGAAGACTATAAGGAAAATTAGACTAGGAGATGTTAGAGATATCTTATGGTACAAGATAGGTTTTTCAGAGTGAAAAATCTTTATTTTTTACTAGTTTCTTTATAGTTGTACATGTCTTGTGCTCGTTTAATGGCCTCTTATGGGCGTCTCGCGGTAGCGCTCTCTCTGTTTCTCCCCACGCTACCTCCGCACAAAGTTCACGCCTTCTTGTGTCACCATGGATAACATCAATAGACTTATTGATATGGGATTCTCCCATGAACAATCGAGTCATGCACTTCAAGTAACAAATAATAACGTGGAGAAAGCTATTGAATTCCTTTTTGGTGATCAAATTGATCTGGTAGAAATTTCTAATAAAGAAGATATTCCTGAATTGCCATTGCATTCTTTAACCCTGGATCCGTACAATTCTGATGGTTCAAATTCTACCGTAAATGCTATACAAGTCCACGATCCGTCTCCAAGACAACAGGCTCCACAATTACCTAAAAGAGCAGCCACTTCAGCTTCTAGTTTCTCCCAAATCAGTCAAGAACACATCGAAAATCAATATCTACAATCCGAATCCGAATCCAGTTCAAGAATTCAACTTAATCAGAAGAATATAGAATATTCAGACGATTCCGATGATTTGGAAGATGAATTGGTTTTACCTCCACAACAAAAAAGGAATTTAATTGATAATGAACCAATTGTTATATTGAATAAAAGTTTCCGTAAATTAGTCAATTGGATTCCTCCTTTACTTCAAGCTTTAGTACAAGTAGATGAAATCAAGGTTAAATTTAAGAGATCCACAACCGATCCATTTGCATCCAATATCAAATCTTTAATAGAACAGATCGAAAGTTCTCCTGATAACTATACGCTAAGTGCTTTACATTTAGAAGATGAAGATGCATCAGATTTCGAAGATTTTATTCTTAAAATTTATGATTGTATTTCTGCTAATCAAGTTTCTGAATATGATGATGACTTTTTCAATAGACTTATGAAAAGTACAGTAGAAAGTACTTCGGAAGAAACGAGACAAGATATTGGAGTATTTGAAATCGATAATGAATTAAGGTACACCAGCATTTATGATACTTTCAATGAGATGTTTTGGGGGAAAAATTTGGAGAATTTAGGTAATATTCAATTTAATAGAGTCAGTGATTTATTTACAGTTTATTATGTAGGAGATTTTGATGAATATTACAATGTTCCAATAGAATTACAAGATATTTTCTATCCAGAAATATATTTGGATAAATTGGTTCCTGAATTAGCTAATAAGACTGAAGATTTCAACGAGTTAAATAAATCAAAGATAAAGTTAACTAATAAACTAATGAATCTACTGATATTCCAAGGTAAGAAAATCAACAATTTCTTAACTCAGACCACTGAGTTTATTAAGGATGAAACGGTGATGAAAGATTTACAGAAAGTACAGGATACCATTAAGACTGAAAAAAGTCGTTTAAATGGCGATATTACTCTGATAATAGGTAAGATCGATGATGCCAATATAAAGAATTCCCATAACTTATTGAAAGGTACTAGTCCATATAAATTACTTTTAGTTATCATTACCGAAACTGAATATTATTACTACAACAAAAAACTCAACAAATGGATTCGTGTTAGAATTTTTAAAGATTTAAACTTTGAACAAAATATTATAGATTTTGAAGATGTTCAATCAGCTATTCATGCGTTAAGTAGTAGGTCTTTAATATCTGCTTGTTTATTATATTGTAAAGTTGAAAAATTAAATGAAGAGTATAAAGAAGAAAAGGCTAAAGAATCTGATGATGCCGCTCAAGAGAACCTTATTGATTTGGACAAGTGATCCAATTTAAAAAGTGCATTAAAATGCATTAAATCGGTCGATTCTAGTTAAAATCACCATAGTTATGTCTCAAAACGGTGGTCCGCGCACGCACTTTTCTATAAGATCGTATGCGCTTACAGGTATAAATGACAACGGAGGGTTATAAATGTAGTAGATCTCCCTTAAATTGTCGGAATTTACCATAATTGTGTAAAATGGGTGAATATGATGATGCTTATGAATTTATTCATCAAGTTGAAAGTAAACGAGATGTAGAAGAAGTTCAAGAAGTAGATGTTAAACAAATTTATAGAAAGATCGATCTTAGAGTTTTGCCAATCTTGTCACTCGTATATTTCTTCCAATTCTTGGATAAAACGTTGATTAATTATGCTGGTGTAATGGGGATCAAGAATCATTTAGAACATCCTGCTCAATTTAGCGATTTGGCAACTATTCTTTATGCAGGTTATATTATATTTTCTCCCTTAATAACTTTTGGATTTCAAAAGCTCCCATTTGCTAAATTTTTCGGTACTACTATCATATTTTGGGGGGTTGTTGTAACTTTACATTGTGTTTGTAAAAGTTATGAAAGTTTAATGGCTATTAGATTCTTTTTAGGTGCAGTTGAAGCATCTGCTGCAACTGGGATTTTAATCTGTAATGGGATGTGGTATAGTCATAAACAACAATTAGGTAGATTTGCTATCGTTACCAGTCAAGTTGGTTTAGCTACTATAGTTGGAAGTCTTTTATCTTATGGATTCCAATTTGTTGATAGTACTAAAACTAGTTTAGAAAGTTGGCAAATTCTTTTCTTAGTTATTGGACTTTTAACTATCTTATTTGGTATTTCAGTTTTAGCATTTTTACCTGATAATCCAATGAGTTGTAATTTCTTAAACAAGCAAGAAAAATTAGAATTATTAGATTATTTAAAGGAAAACCAAACAGGAGTTGAAAATAAGACCTTCAAATGGTCACATCTTAAAGAATATTTAATGGATAAACAAACATGGTTGATTCATATTTTAACTATAGTTACTATGATTCCAACTGGTGCTATTATTACATTTTCAGTTACTATAATTAATTCCTTGGGATTTGACAGTAAACAGGCAGCTTTGATGCAAATGCCAGTTGGATTATCATCGATAATCGCTATTTTAGTTCCAATGTACTTATTAAGTTATTTTAATGGAAGACATAGAACTATTATGTTTGTTGCCTTATTAGTAATTGCTATAGTAGGATATTTCATGTTACTTTACTGCAAAAATAGAATTGCTAATTTATTTGCCGTTTATTTTGGAAATGCAGGTACTTGTGTTATTACATTAATATATTCATGGAATAATCGTAATACAGCTGGTTATACTAAGAGATTAATTAGAAATTCAGCAACTATGATTTGTATTGCAATTGGATGTTTAATTGGTCCTCAATTATTTAAGAAAGATATTGGTAGATATACTACTGCCAAAGTTGCTTTATTAATAATTAGTTTTGTATCAATTCCTTTAGTTGGATTGTTAGGATTTGTTTCAAAACAAGAAAATCAAAAGAGAGATCATTTATCAAAGGAAAAAGTTGATGAATTTTATAAAACTCATGGAGAAGATTATGAGTATAAAGATTTGACTGATATTGATAATATTAATTTCAGATATGCTTATTAGTGAAGTGTGACATAATTTAATATAATATATAAACCTTAATAATGCTGTTCATCTCTTATAGGATGTTTAAAGTAAGTTTTACGAATCGTGGTGCGCGCACGTCAGCGTGGCAATTCAATTAGTGAGCATTAAAGTTAATTATTTAAGTGCTTATTACAAGTGAATTCACGATTACAAATACATTAGTTGAAGTTACAGTAAAACAGCAGATTAACGACACAATGACAGATATGCAGATCGATACTCCTCCAATTGGAGCTATCGATGAAGGATTATATTCGAGACAATTGTATGTCTTAGGTAAGGAAGCAATGATTAAGATGCAAAATGCAAATGTTTTGATAATTGGATTGAAAGGTTTAGGGATTGAAATCGCTAAAAACATTGCTTTAGCAGGTGTAAAATCTTTAAGTTTATATGATCCAACCACTATTAAAATTCAACATTTATCCAGTCAATTCTTCTTAACTGAAGAAGATATCGGTAAGAAGATTGATGAAGTATCATCTACAAAACTTAGTGAATTAAATCAATATGTTCCAATTTCCATTTTATCAGATTTAAGTGAATCTAATTTATCTCAATTCAAATCTATTGTAGTAACTGATCTTTTAAGTTTAGAAGATCAAATTAAATTAAATAATTTCACTCATAAAAATGATATTGGTTTTATTCAAGCTAATGTTAAAGGATTATTTGGTCAACTTTTCGTTGATTTAGGTGAAAATTTTACAGTAATTGATCAAAATGGTGAAGAATCATTAGGTGGGATTGTTTCTGATATAGAAAAAGATGGTACAGTTACTATGTTGGACGATAATAGACATGGATTACAAGATGGTGATTTTGTTAAATTTAAAGAAGTTGAAGGAATGCCAAAAATTAATGATAATGAGAAACCTTTTAAAATTGAAGTTTTAGGTCCTTATGCTTTTAAACTTGTTGATTTTGATGGTCTGAATTATGGTAATTATATTAAAGGTGGTCTTTATCAACAAGTCAAAATGCCAACTATTGTTAAATTTGATACTTTACAAAATCAATTGAAAAATCCTGAATTTGTTATTAGTGATTTTGCTAAATTTGATAGAGTTAATACCTATCATTATGGATTCCAAGCTTTGGCTGGTTTTGAAGTTAAAAATAATGGTAGATTGCCAAGACCTTATAACAAAGAAGATTTTAATGAATTATTAGAATATGCTAAACAAATTAAAAGTTCTCAACCAATTATTGATGAACCTCATGAAATAGATGAAAAAGTTTTGGAACAATTAGCTTATCAAGCAACCACTGATGCACCAGGTGTTAATGCATTCTTTGGTGGATTAATCGCTCAAGAAGTTTTGAAAAACGTATCATCTAAATTCGGTCCAATTAAACAATGGTTTTATTTTGATTCTTTAGAAAGTTTACCAAATATTGAAGAATTCCCAAGAAATGAAGAAACTACAAAACCTTTAGGTACAAGATATGATGCACAGATTGGACTTTTCGGTAAGCAATTCATTGAACAAGTTCAAAATTTAAAGATTTTTTTGGTTGGTACTGGTGCAATTGGTTGTGAAATGTTGAAAAATTGGGCAATGATGGGATTAGGAAGTGGTCCAAAAGGTCAAATTTATCTTACTGATAATGATTCAATTGAAAAATCTAATTTAAATCGTCAATTTTTATTTAGACCAAAAGATGTTGGTAAAAATAAATCAGAAGTTGCTAAATTAGCAGTTGAAGTTATGAATCCTAATTTAAAAGGTAAAATTGTATCAATGATTGAAAAAGTTGGAACCGAAAGTGAAAATATTTTTGATGATAAGTTCTGGAATAATTTAGATTTAGTTACTAATGCTTTAGATAATGTTGATGCTAGAACTTATATTGATCGTCGTTGTGTTTTCTATAAGAAACCATTATTAGAATCTGGTACTTTAGGTACTAAAGGTAATACCCAAGTAATTGTACCTAATTTAACTGAATCGTATTCATCATCACAAGATCCACCAGAAAAATCTATTCCATTATGTACTTTAAGATCGTTCCCTAATAAAATCGATCATACAATTGCATGGGCCAAATCATTATTCCAAGGTTTCTTTGTTGAAAATCCTGAAAGTGTTAATTTATATTTGAGTCAACCAAATTATGTTGAACAAACATTAAAACAAAATCCAGATATAAAAGGTACTTTAGATAGTATTGCAACATATCTTAATCAAAGACCTTATACTTTTGAAGATTGTATTAAATGGGCCAGAACACAGTTCGAATATAAATTCAATCATGAGATTCAACAATTATTATTTAATTTCCCCAAAGATGCTAAAACTTCTAATGGTGGTAATTTCTGGTCAGGACCAAAAAGAGCTCCAGATGCTTTAAAATTTGATATTAATAATAAAAATCATTATGATTTTGTTGTTGGAGGTGCTAATTTATTAGCATTTGTTTATGGATTAAAACAATCAAATGAAGCTGATTTTGATTATTATAGTAAAGTTTTGAAAGAAATAAAATTTGACGAATATGTTCCTAAATCAAATGTTTCAATTGCTGCTAACGATGATGAAGCTAAAGAACAATTGAATTCTTTAAATAATACAATTGATGATGATGCCATTAAAAAAATTGCTGGTTCATTACCTGAACCAAGTGCCTTGGCTGGTTTTAGATTGGCTGCAATTGAATTTGAAAAAGATGATGATACTAATCATCATATTGAATTCATAACTGCTGCATCTAACTGTAGAGCTGAAAATTATGGTATTGAAACTGCTGATTATTCTAAAACTAAATTCATTGCTGGTAAGATTATTCCTGCCATTGCTACTACAACTGCTTTAGTCACTGGATTAGTTTGTTTGGAATTATATAAAGTATTAGATTCAACCAAAGTCATTGAAGATTTCAAGAATGGATTCATTAATTTAGCCTTACCATTTATTGGATTCAGTGAACCAATTAAATCTCATAAGGGTAAATACAATACCAAAGAATTTGATCAAATTTGGGATAGATTTGAACTTGAAGGTGATATTACATTACAAGAATTACTTGATCATTTCCAAAATAATGAAGGATTAGAAATTACAATGTTATCTTATGGAGTGTCATTATTATATGCTTCATTCTTCCCTCCAAAGAAACTTAAAGACAGAGTATCTTTACCATTAACTAAATTAATCAAAGAAATCAGCAAGAAAGATATCCCTGATCATATTAATAACTTAATTTTCGAAGTATGCTGTGATGATGAAAGTGGTGAAGATGTTGAAGTACCATACATTTGTGTGAAGTTGACATAGATTTTATATATTGTCTATATAGATTATTGATTAAGTACAGTCATTTCTCCGTTAGTAATATGAACAGAATCAGTAGTTATCTCTAATAATTCAGTACTATGACTTATTAATATTATAGTAATCTCTTTTTGAGTATTTAACTCCACTATTAATCGTTTAATAAGTTCTGAGTTCTGAGTATCAAGATTGCTGGTACATTCATCCAAGATTAATACTTGAGGTTGTCTAATTAATGCTCTTACTATAGCTAATCTTTGCAATTGACCAGTTGAAATTAATGATGATTCAGATAATGAACCAAGATTAGATTGTAATCCATTTGGTAAGGAATTAACAAATGAATATATGTTACACATTTTCAAATAGTCATCAATTTTAGTATTAACAAGTTTGGAAGTATCCAATCCGTATGTTAAGTTATCGTATATAGTACCTTCAAAGAAAACAGGAGTTTGAGGAACTATTGAAATATAATCTCTTAACCATTCAACATTTACATCACTTAATTCAGTATCATTAATCGTAATCAGACCTTTATAGTTCCCATATAATCTGGTAAGTAAATTAATTATTGTAGATTTACCAGATCCACTATCACCAATAATTCCAAAAATATCTTTTGGCCTTATTGAGAAGTTTATATTCTTTAATGCTGGCTTATTAGGGAGATAATTGAATGAAAGATTCGATAACTTAATGATATGATCTCTTGATACTGTTACAGGTTTCTTATCACCTTTAGTTTCGACAGCTGAAGAAGGTAATGCTAATAATTTCATAATATAAGTTCCACATCTTTGACCTCTTGTTATATCAGGAAGTTCACCAATTAATGAACCAGCAGTTCCAAAAGTCATTAAAAGTAAAGTAGCCACTTGTAAGAATTGTAATCTCTTATACGTTCTGTGACCAATTAATGTCATACCATAATAAAGAATGACACCAGAAGCTAATGAAGAGGCAAAAATTTCAGCTGCATTTGCTAATCCAACGAAAAATGCTCTTGAATTGCCAGCTTTGGTAACTTCATCCATTCTCAGATCAAATTTACCAACGAAGTAATGATATAAATCAAAAGAATGAATGGTTTTAACACCATTAACCATATCATAATTAATTGCTTCTAAATCGTTGATTTTATTTTTGTAGTTGGTCTCTTTCATTTGCAAGATTTTGGAGAATCCTATAGTAATTAATAAGACAAACACCACGAATGCTATACCTACTAAAGTTAATTTCCACCCTAAAACCAACGCAAATATAATACCTAAAAGTAAAAGCAAAATCAAAGTGATAGACACATTCAAAAATTTAGATACCATTGTTCTTAAATCTCTTGTATCATTCATTAATAAAGCATTGATTTCACTAGGACGATTCTTTGGATCTTGAAAGAAACTTAAATCTTGTTCATTAAGCTTGATTAAGCTTAATTTTCTTAAATGATTAACCCAACGTTCACTCGATACTGCTAATAAAAAGTTAGACAAATAATAACTTAAACCATTAATTATAGCAATTCCAACTATAATACTTGACCAGAGCTTTAAATCACTTGATCTATTTATTCCAATAGAAGTATCTAACATATTATTCAACAATCTCGAGAAAAGATAGGAAAATAATGGATTACTAACAGCATAGACCAAACATAAAAATGTACCCATAAATAAGAAAAGTTTGGAGTTTATGGTCTTAATACAATAGAATAAAATCTTTATTAAGGAATAGATTTCTTGATCACCATATTGAGATTCTAAATCTTTTAAAACTGCTGGATTATCTAGGTAATTATAATTCTTATAACTTGAAATCGATGCAGCATCATCTGATTCATAAGTCTTTGTATCATAAGTATCAACAGATCGTTTTGAAATCAAACTTAAATGAGCATCTTTAATAAGCTGTTCACCAACCAAATTCTTTTTATAACCTTGATTTTTAACAATCCCATCTTGAATAATGAAAATATAATCATCAGGTTGAATATGATCTAATTGATGAGTAATATAAATTGTAGTTTTCCCTTGTCTCCAAGATTTTATAGATTGAAATAATCTAGTTCTATTTTGATGATCTAAAGCACTTAATCCTTCATCAATTATCAAAATTGGAGTATCTCTTAATTTTGCTCTAGTGATTGATATTCTTTGTTTCTCTCCTCCTGATAAATTCAGCATTGAAACCGGTTTATCAAGACCACCCATTTTATTAACTAGCTTATCTAATAAAGAAAATGATACAGCATCATCAATTGAACTTTCAGGAATTTCTTCAATAGAATTATACTTGCTCAATATTGACATCCCAAGATTTTCCCTTAACGATTGGTTGAAGATGATTGGATTCAGCAGTACTAAAGTAATATTATTATTAATCCATTCTTTATTCAACAGTCTAACATCGAGTCCATCAACTAAAACTTTACCTGAACTTGCTTGATAAAAATTCATAATTAATTGAGATAATGTAGATTTACCAGATCCAGATTTACCAATAATAAAATTAAATTCATTTGATTTGATTTTCAAATCTATTCCTCTTAATGCAAAATCAGATTTCCCATTATATTTGAATTTAACACTTTGAAATTCAACATGTCCATTACAATAAGTTGGTGACATTTTAGGTCCAACATCAGAATCTTTATCAGTTGATTCTAATGAAATAATCTGGAAAATCTTACCAACGGCAGCTTGACCTCTAAAGAATTCACCAACAACTTGAGTAAGCACTGCAACTGCTTCAGCTAACATAAGACATGCAGAGAAGGCAGTGAAAACTTGATTGATCTTAACTTTTCTCAATCTAATCACTGTATTACCAAACCAGAATCCTTGTACGAACATTAATAAAGTCAAACATTTCAAAAGTCCAAGGTGGAAAAAAGTAACATTCTGTAATTTATAATTAGCTGAAGAACATCTATTGATTAAGTTCTTGAAATTAACTATTTCTGAATCCTTACCATTGAATAATCTTGTAACTGCTGGATTAGATAACACCCAATTGATAACTTTTGATGATTGAGCCGTATAAATATTTTCTCTATTAGCATAGTTAAAAGAAAGTTTACCAATAAACCAAGTTGCTAAACCAAAAAAGGGAGTCAAAGCTAAAACCACTAAAGTCACAGACCAAGAATAAGCCATAGCTACAATGAATAAAGCTAAACATCCAGTAACGGTTTGAACGAATACACCAATGACTTCTGCATTACAAGTTCTAAATTCTTCAATACATCTATTCAATTGAGTTATTTCACCATTAATATTCTTGAAATTTTCAATCCATTCGATTTTTGAATTGAATAATAGCTTATTGAAAACTAAACTCCGAACCCGCCTTTGCTGGTTTTCCCCATTTTTAATCCAGAAAAAACAAAGCAAAAAACTAGCTAACAGTTTAACGGCTCCAACGGCAACTATAAGACCACAATAAAGTCCAACTTTTCTGAAAAACGTGTCTAAATGAGTGAAATTATAAAGATAAAAATCCGTCATAGCTTGAAAAATATGTCCGTATAAAACAGTTTGAACAGGGGCAGCCAATCCACTAATAATTGAACATATTATCCCCGGAATTATTAATACGAAATCATTTTTAGTTGTAAACTTGAAAACACTCTTTTTCTCTACTTTTCCGATACTTGAATTTAAATCATCAAGTTCTATTGAAGTGTCGTAATTATCAGTCTTCATAACTGCGCTGCTCAAAACCAGGGATATTGGGGGTTTTTATACTCCAAGAAACAAAAGAAAATTATTTTTTAAAACCATAATGGCTGCCTTTCCTAATTAATCATGAAGATCCCTATTAAGAGTTACCAGATAAGGCTTGGTAGTTAATTGAAAGGATTTGCGGCAATCGGATTATGCGTTTCAAAACCTTGCAAAAAATTACCCAATGCGGATGCGTTAATGGAAGTTAATTTAAAGGCTAAGAAATATTTTTAAGATAATTAAGTTCTTGGAAAATAGCTGCCATTGGATAAATTTAAACCGGAGGCACAATGTAAGTTAACTTTTTTCATTTTTCTTAAGAATGCTTAACCTAATTCCTTTCCTTCTGTTCCCTAATTAATTCTTGTTTCCTAGTGGTGATAATGAAATATCATCAATAGGAGATTCAGGTGGTTTATATGATTCAATTAACTGATTCTGTTGTTTAACTATGGCTTCTAATTGATCTATCTTAAGATTATGTGGATTCCTATAAGAATTAAATACAATATTAGTTGATACTAATGAACCTACAATCAAAAAGAACAAGAAAACAATTGATTTCCAGCTAATTGGTTTTACAAATCCATTAATAATTTCAGCAAAGATTTCTGCAGTTATCTTTGATCTTCCAATTAATTGTGGGTCTCTATTCATGCATTTCAACCATTCGGTACACTTATTCTCTAACACTGGCGGTAATGGTACAATATCACATTTATTCCGATAGAATTCTCTGGAACATTTGGATATTTCCTGTAAAGTATCTGATATATACAAGTCTAATTTATTATTAATGTCTGATTTAATTGTTTGTATGAAGATAATGATGAAATAACAAACGAGTCCCAATATGATAATATTAATAAGCAATTGTAAATAAAGTGATAGTACGTATGGGATGTTTGAATCACTTATAATTCTCTTAATCAATGGTTCATTTTTGTATTGTTCAAGTTTATGTTTATACTCGTATATAATAGAATCATCAATTGATTCAGTCGAATCGAAGTAATCTTTGAACTTTTTAACTTCTTTCGTTGGACTAAATAAAACCTTTGATCTGAATGGTTTATTTTTCCTCTTTAATATAGATTTTGGAGTCGATTCGCTTCTTATTTCATTATCATCAAATGAATTCATAGTGTTTATAACTGCGAAATTATTGCGGGCGATTTAATGTTAGATCATTGAATTCTGATGGATTCGTTATCGAAAATTAGAACATTCAAGCAAACGGGTAAGTCAATTCAAAAACCTAAATTAAAGAAATCAAAGAAAATTCCTAGTTATGAAGGATTAGAGGATTTACAGCCGTCGATAAAGCCGGATTTAAATTTACTTTTCATAGGGTTTAATCCTGGTGTAGAATCTTCAAAGACTCAACATCATTATGCACATCATTCCAACCTATTCTGGAAGTTGTTCAATCAGGCAGATATTCTACGGAAGTCTTTAGAAGATCAGGGGAAGGATATTGATGCTGACGATCTACTACTAAAAGAAATGCTAGATAAAACTAAACCCGTTCATGATTTTGAACTAGTAAATTATAATATAGGGTTCTCAGACTTGGTGCTACGGTGTACGAAATCAGCACAAGAACTCAATATGAAGGAGAAACTAGAGAATATTCCGAGGCTAAAACAAGAGTTTGAATTAGCAAAGCCAAAGAAAATAGTCATTATAGGCAAAGGGATCTGGGAAGTGTTTATTAAATATTTACAGAAAGAGAAAGAACCATTCCAATGGGGAAAACAACCAAAAGAAATCACCAGCCAAGTTGCTCCTAATGATATTTATGTGTTTCCTAGTACATCAGGATTAGTTACTACTATGAATTTCCAGCAGAAATTACAACTTTGGATGGAACTATTTCCTTAATTACTTCCAAACTTTAGTAAAATTAGAATCTAAATCCTTATTAAACTTCTCCATGGTTTCATCATTGACATTTTCACCAAAAGATCCGAAATTCCTTACAAATATCTGATCTATGAAGTAACGTATTTTATCACAATGTTTTATACTATAACAGTCATCATAATGAAGTCTCTTCAATGCATTCATCTGTAACTCTATACACGCCTTATTATTCTTGATTTCTTTATGACAATTATCAATAGAAGTGAAATTCATACTCTTAAAACAGTCCACCACCTTTAGTTGCAACTCGCTGCAATTTATTATCGCCACGGCTTTGGCACTATTCTTCTTCTTATAAACATCAAAATCATAATTATATTCTTGCTTGACTTTGCTTAACGTTTTGTCGACTAATTTTTCATGGCTGGAAATCTCATATTTACCAGCTTGTCTCTGATCGGGATTATTTTCTTTGAAGAACTGCTGCAACTCCTGCGGGAGCTCTTTCTCAAGCTCTTTAGCGTCTTTATCTGTATTCCACCACATTAAAGGTTTCGCGATGCGAATTACAGTATATTACTATTTAAGATCTGTCTAAGATGCCTTCAAATACTTTAGAAATTTCTTGTTCGATTACAGAATCCGTCTTGAACACCTTGGATATTACTACCATACGTAGACGAGACACTATCGATAGCACTCGCACAAACTGTGTAGGATTAAGGATCTTTGAATCATGTAGTATTGAAAGTCTCACATCGATGAATTGAAGTAGTTGAAAGATCCCTGAAGCGGGATTCAATTCATAGAAATCTAAATAGTCCTCAAGATCGTTTAGAATCTTAATGAAATATTCGACATTTGTGGCAGAATTAGATGATACCGATAACCATATTAATTTGAGTGTCTGTAGTAAATCTGATACTAAATCAGTCAATGGGTAATTCAATTCACCAGCTTGTGTTTTAACAAATTTCCTCTGAAGAACTAGTAGCTGATCGTCGATATAGTTTATGAATTTACTCTGCTGTGCCGAAGATATCGACAGATGGTTTGAAAGTTCTGGCTTTATTTCATCATACGCATCGTCAAATGGTGGTGTGATGGGCTTTATCTCTATTTCAGTAACTGGTTCTGCATCTTTACTGAAACTTGAATCTCCCTCCAAGTCTGGTTCTGGAGTATCTTTCATCTCTGAATCTGATTCCAGATTCAAATCTATATCGAACTTACCTTCAGGCAATTCTTTAACTTCTTCATCTCCTTTTGGATGAGGAGGAGATGGAGGAATTGATGTCATTTTCTTTTTACGATCTTTTGTCCTCACAAAAAGTATTACTAATAGTGTCTATGTATCTCCAGTGACTTCTCTTACTTATTTTAGTTGATTCTAAAATAAACCTATAATTGGTCTAAATCTGTGGCTACCGTATTAGTGTCTAATCCGAATCGCGATAAGATTGCGTACTTTCAGAAGAGGATCACTGAAACTGGCTAGCTGTTACAGGTGTAGAAGTTTTGTTGAATAGAAAAGGAGGGTGGAAAAGCATCTAGTTAGTGTAAAGTGACTTTTAAGTACTTTCCAAGTTTTTTTAACTTACAAATAACCAAATAAAAAACTTAAATAACAGCGTATACATTAAAGAAAAATCATGCCGGTGATAAAAAGAAAACTTACAAAGAGTGAACTAAGAGAGTTTTTATCATATCCACCGCTAGAAACAGAGGAAGAACATCACGATACTCCAGAATATCCCGAGCCTAATGAGCCGCAGAATAACGAAATTAAACTGGGACAAACTGTTAACTCATCATTCGATATAATGAGTTTAAACCATCCACGTTATAAACAGCCACGATTTACAAATTCTTACTTGATTCCTAATGCTACATTTACCGGGATCCAGCAAAGTGGTAAATCTAAATACAAGATTAAAGTGGAATTTAAAACTATTGATTTGAAGAATTCTTTAGTGATGGGATTCTTACAGATTAATGGTTTAACTGACTTATACCCTGAAATCACTACATGTTTTAAAGGAGAAATTATTAATAATCCTATTGCTAGATCGAATCCTCAGGATGTTCTAAAACATTATTCATTTATTACCGATAATAAGAACTGGGAATCTACATTTAAAAATGATTTAGATCATTGGAAGAAATTAACTGATAATTATGGCTTAACTGATTCTGAATTTTTAAAGAGATTATACAAGATAAATGCCCAAAATGAATCAAGTGAAGATGATGGTCTTATTTATATGAGATGGAAAGAAGAATTCTTATTACCAGATGCAAGAGTTAAACAAATTAAAGGAGCATCATTTGAAGGTTTTTATTATATTGTATTAAATATTGGTAATTTAAATCATTCAGATTTACCTATTGGTACAATTAATGGACTATATTATCATAAATCAAGTGAAAAATTCCAGAGTTTAAGTCTTGCTGGAGTTCAAAATAAGGGTAATAATCCGGTATTTGGGTTTTTGTAAAAATAAATAGAGATCTCTAAATTGTTTGGGTAGATAAATATAAAAATGTGATTATACATTTACTGTTTTTTCTTATCTTTTTCATCTTTTTCAAGATAAATTTTAGCAGTGAAAGGTTCTTCAAATAATAAAGCTATTTTATACATAACAAATACCAATCCACTAACAATTATTCCTGTAGGTTTACCATACCATAAAGCAGTACCTAAGAAACATAAAGTTGATCCGTTATACATTGGATTATCATTAACATTAAATGGGAATCCAGTGACTCTTTCACTCATTAATATCCCAAAATAATCTCCTAAATATGTTCCGGTAACTCCTAAAGCATACATACTAGTTAAAACTAAGACATTACCAAATCCGAAACTAATAATAGCTAATGCTTTAACAATTGATGAATCAGCAAATGGTTGGAAAGTAGGCTGAAGTTCCAATGCTTCATGATATACATAATCACGATAGATCCCCAATGAGAAGATAGTTAATGCTAATAAATAACATCCATTGTAAGCACCACCACTAATTTTAGTTATAATATGAGTATTATATTCTAGTCTAGCAGCAATGTTCCAGAATATAGGATTGAACGCAATGCATGCTAAACTATATAAAAGTTTATCATCAATTACGATATATTCCTGTAAGTTTTCAATTAAAAACTTTGAATCTTCAAGGAGTGACATTTGATAGGAATTTAGATCAATTTCGCCGAATGGGTTTCTTTATAGGAGAGGACGTGGCAGACTCAAAATCTGGAGTGATTTTTTTTGAGTTAGTCAAGTGAGAAGCTCGTAAATTAAAAGTGCATGTGAAAAAAGTGTACTAAACGAATTGCTGCAAATTATTATAAATTTATATTGTAGATTATTTGAAGTCTGTGTAAAATTTGAGACAATAGAGTAGCTATCTACTCTATCCACATCCAGACTTTCTCCTTAGCCTTATATGGTTCATCTAAATACTTTTCATCTTCGTCAGACAACTCAAGCGAAGATGCTTCTAAATAATCACTGACTCTCTCTGGCCTATTTACTCCAACAACAGGAAACATATTCTTCTTTAGGAACCAACTAATAGCTACAACTGCCATGGAAGTGTTTAACTTTTCAGCTGTCTTCTCTAATCTAAGTAAAATCTGTTTATCGGCCTCAGTCAATTCGTTCAATCCTAACCAATAATGATAGCCTGAAGGTCCATTCTTCTCAAAATGCAGTAAAGGTTTAGCTAACAATCCATTTGCAAGTGGACTGAATGGAAGCAACCCGACTTTTCCCCATAAATTCTTCTTAGAAAACGGGACCAAGTCTCTATCGTCTTCTCTGTACAATAAGTTGTAGTAATTCTGGTAGCAAATAAACTTATGATAGTCATACTTATCAGCAATTGCTTGACACTCAGCGAAATCGCTTACTCTCATATGACAAGCACCAATATAATTGATTAGATTTTGGTTAATCAAATAGTTAAGAGTCTGCATGGTTTCCTTCTTAGTGACACTGTTGCCCCATTTATGAATCAAACAAACATCAATATGAGTACCTAATCTTCTAACAGAATCCTTAACTGCTTGAACCAAATATTGTCTTGATGTATTGCCAGACTTAAATACATCTGCTTCTGGAAGTTCATGGAAGTTCATAAAGTTGACTGAGGGATCATTTTCAATGAACGGGAATCCTACTTTAGAGATAATGACAATTTTTGATCTGGGAATGTTGTATCTTTTGATGAAGTTTCCAAGAATCTGTTCACTTTTACCAGCTGAATAAACATCGGCAGTATCAAACGTTCTTAATCCTAAATCGTAGCATTTTTTTAATAAACTAATGGCTTGTTCTTCATCGTTAGTCACACCAGGCCATGATTTATCTCCGTATCCCATACATCCTACAATGATGTTTGAGATCTTTAATCCAGAATCTCCTAAGTTGTGATATTTAATTGGCATTTGCATTTTTCTTATAGATTTAAGAAGATTTTACAAGCATTTATACTGCAAATAAAGAATATAGCTGTTAACCTCGCCGCACATATTTTGCGGTAATAAAGAATTGGTGAGTCTCTCGGTGAAACAGAGGCTGCAAATACCGCAGTTATTAGTAAGTAATAACTAGACTAATTAGGTAAAATTGTTTGCTACACACAAAGATACACTGTAGCAATTGTTCATTACACTACATACTACAACTCATCATGCTCTATCTTTACTCCTCTGTATTTGCTTACTAACTTCCCTCTCTTAGACAACTCTCCCTCTACTGGATTGATACCAGCTCCCATGATCCATTTTGTCAATTTATTCTTATCGTTTCCGCCAGTCCATGTCTTTATTTCTCCTGTGTTTTTATTAACAAAGAACAATGTTGGCAATTCTGTTACTTTAACGGTGTCTTCAAGAAGTTGTAATTCAATATCGGTCTTAGTATGCAAATATGCAAACTGAGCCACGCCTAAGAAATCAATAGCTAAAGTTTTGAAAAGTGATGTAGCTGTTGGATTTTTCGTTACTAAGATTACTTTATAATCGCCTTTCTTGTCGATCCACTCGTTGATGTTAGTTGCATTAACCTTTTTCACATAGTTTTTGATTCGGGAAGTCACGGCATTCACAAGTGCCTTGAACCCACGTTCTCCTTGGTACACTTCAGATACGTGTCTGGCCTTAGACTCCTTTTCAGGTGTATATTTTGGAGGTCTGTATATTTTCAAGGTTGGGAATCCTGAAATCTGCTGTTCAGAACATAACTGCTTGTTATAGTTCTTATCACAATCCACAGCAGCTACATTAACAGCATATTTCGAGTCTGACTGAATAAATTTACCTAATTTTTCATAAACTGGTTTGAGCTGCTTACAATATCCACACCAAGGTGCATAGAACTCTACTATAGTCGTATAATTTGAGTTGATGACTTTATCAAAACTGGTGGGACTTAACTCATAGATGTCTGTGTTTTTCTTATAAAAGCCTTTACAGATAACAAACGGAAGTAAAAGGAAAATGAATAACATAATCGTCCACGCTGTTCAGTGAGAAATTCTCAGAGCTTAAATATCATCAAATATGTCAAATCAGAAACTAAAGAAAATCTTGTAATATATATTCTATACGCTAGATATACACCCCCACGTAGTTGGAAACCATTACTGCACCCAATCCAATGGATATACTAGCAATCACGGCATTAATTAAATAGTAGACGTGATTCTTATGTTTCAAATTAATCAATAAGGCAAAACTCGTGGAGAAAAAGGCAATGACTCCAAGCACAACCACAAGTGCACCCAAGTGTTCATATAACGCACTTATTGTGATTGGGTGTGCTTCATAAGCAAACTGCTTCGTGTACTCTTCGTAGGATTCGCCAAACAGCATGTTGAAAATTAGTGCGATTTTCAAATGCTTAGCGTTTATTGTATGCTTAGCATTTATTAGAGTAATTGTAGAGTACAAATTTTAAGTTGTGAATTTAAATAGTGTCGAAAAAATATACCTGGTCTAAGAGAGCTTTCTCCTTAGCATATTTGACCAGAGGAACCATCACGTCTCCTCTCCCTTGGTTTGGAATCCGTGTGGAGCTCCTTTGAATAAACTCATTTGGAATCTAACATCAGCTTTAGAGAAGTGGTCAACGAAACGGTTTCTTTGCAGTTCGGGGAACTGTTCATCCTCGATTCCAACAGTGATAAGTAAGGGTCTTTTGACTGCTTTACACTGATCTGGATCAATTAAAGTTGGATGTGAAATGCATCCAGCACTGAAAGGTCCTTCTTCAGTTAATAAGTTAAGAGTGAAAATAGCTCCAAAACAAAATCCTGTAGCAAATAACTTTTTAGGATGATGTTCACTCACCAACTGATATATGAACTTATTGACTAGCTGACCAGTAATATCTGGATGGTGTTTGGGCCACCATGCTGGAACCTGAGATAAATCTTTCAATGGATCATCATTTAAGATATCTGGAACTAATACTTTTGTACCGGAAGCTTTAGAATATGCATCGGCTATCAATTGAGTATTCTTTAGCTTATGTCCGAAAGCATCAGTGAGATAAACCATCACTGTATGGTACAGTTTATCGTCTCCGGCTACATAACACTCCAAACCAGCGATTTTCTTCAACACTCCAGTAGTGTTACCTTCGTGGTTAAACTTTTGTAAGCAGCAGATGTCGATCATTACTACTCTTGAAGGCAGAATCACTCTTCTTATACTATAGAAATGTTAAAAAAACTGAATTTAATCGATTATGTCATTTTTAAGTAATCGACTAATCTCTTTTTGCAGCCTGTCTTTTTAGCAGAATTTTTATATTTAACCAGAGCCGTTTTTGTATATTTAATAATTATCAAAGAAATAAACCTGATCAATAAGAGACTTTTCTTTGGCAAATTTAACCAGCGGAATAGAAATGTCTCCTTTGGTCTGATAACCATGTGGAGCACCTTTGAATAAACTTAAATGGAATGAGACTTTTTCTTTAGTGAAATACTCAACTACTTGATTTCTAATATCTTCAGTGAATACTTCATCTTCAATACCTACAGTAATCAACAATGGTCTTTTCACTTTATAATTATTCATATCCTTTTCTGAGGGATGTGCTACACAACCAGCAGTCAAAGGGCCGTTCTCGCCCATTAAACTAAGAGTGAAAGTAGCACCAAAACAGAATCCAATAGAGAATAATTTCTTTGGATTATATTCCTTGATTAATGTTTCAGCAAAGGCAGTTGCAATAGGACCAGTGATTCCTGCATGGTGTTTGCCATACCATTCCATTAATTTAGAAAAATCAACTAAAGGATCATTGTTCAAAATATCAGGAATCAATACTTTAGTATTGGTACCTTTTGAGTAAGCATCAGCAATTAACTGAAGATTTTTCAACTTATATCCAAACGCATCAGCAAAGAAGATCATAGTTGTATCATAAGACATATCATCTCCAGCAATATAGCATTCTAAGCCAGCAATTTTTTTTAAAGTACCAGAAGTACCACCTTCGTGGTCAAATTTGTTTAAGCAGCAAGTATCAATCATTTTAGTAGAATATTAGTGCAACATTACTGGAACCATTCATTCTTATAGTAAACGAAATGTCAAAAACTGCCAAATAATCGATTACCAAGAAGTTACCTAATCGAGTAAATCGCTAAATTGACCACTCATTACTGCATTTTGCATCCATTATAAAAGTGAAGCATTCTCTTATTAGAAAAAGGGCGATTAAAAAGAGTAATTAAAAAGAGTAATTAAAAAGAGTAAGTATAATTCTATCTAAAAGCTATCAAAGAAATAAACTTGATCAATAAGAGCTTTTTCCTTAGCATATTTAACCAGAGGAATAGAAACATCACCTTTGATTTGGAATCCATGTGGAGCACCTTTAAATAAACTTAATTGGAAAATTACGTCATTGTTACTGAAAACATCAACAATTTTATTTCTAGTTTCAGCAGAAAATCTTTCATCTTCAATTCCAACAGTGATCAATAAAGGTTTTGCGACATTTTCATAATCTTCAATACTTTCGGAGAATAAAGTAGGGTGAGAAACACAACCAGCAGTTAAGGGCCCGTTTTTAGTTAATAAACCAAGAACAAATGGTGCACCAAAACAGAATCCAACAGCAAATAATTTCTTTGGCTTATGTTCAGCAACAAGTTTGTCAAAGAATCCATTAACAATAGGGCCAGTGACACCAGGGTGATGTTTGCCAATCCATTCCATAAATTGAGAGACATCGTTCAATGGATCATCGTTTAAAATGTCTGGAACGATAACTTTAGAGTTAGATTCCTTGGCAAAAGCATCAGCCACTAATTGAGTGTTTTTGAACTTGTAACCATAAATGTCAGTTACGAAAACGGTGACAGAATCATAAGATTTATCGTCACCAGCGACATAACTATGTAAACCTCCAATAGTTTTCAAAACTCCAGTAGGAGTACCGTTGTGATCAATTTTTTGTAAGCAGCAAGCACCAACCATTTCCTTTGAAGATTATGATTTTTCTTTAGCAATTGTAATTATTAGGGCAAAAGCTTGGGCCTTTATAGGAAATATGAAACAAGAACGATGTCAAAAAAGTTCCCGATTATCTCCAAATTACATAATCGGGAAACTTTTTAATGGTTCTTGACGTTAGTAAACGAGGGGATTAGCGCTGTTTCCATGATCATACGGCTCATAAGCCACTTCTCTATTACCTCATAGCTTGTGCAGAATTAACTCCACTGTACTCTTTATAAGATTAACTACCAGTTAGTGAAGATTCGCAATCGCATTAATTCAGCATGTCTTCAGGCTGGAATACGATTGATTCAGATGCCGTATGTAACTAATGACCACAGAAGTGACTAGATATTAACAATTAGGGACTTTTCACTAGACTAATTGAAAAATTAGGAGTTTCAAACGTCCAGTTTGATGATCTTTATAGCATTGATACTGAGTCCCTCCAATCACTTAGTCCCGTATTTGGTATTGTTTTCTTATTCAAATATGGGAAAGTAGACAGACAACTGGCGCAGAATGGTAATCAGCCTTTGACTGGAGAATATGATTTGGACTATCAAGATAATGGTTTATTTTTCGCCAACCAAACCATTCAGAATGCCTGTGGAACCCAAGCAATATTAAATATTTTATTGAATCAGGACTTAGATCTTGGTGAAGAATTATCTAATTTCAAGAACTTCGTAGTAGGATTCGATGGTGAAATGATAGGTGAAACCATTTCTAATAGTGTGTTGATTAGGTCTGTTCATAACTCATTTTCTTCTCCATCTTTCATTGTTGATGACGAATCAAAACCTCCTCCTGATTATGACGATAAAAATGATGGCCTTTTCCACTTCATTGGTTATATTTGTAAGAATGGACACATATACGAGCTTGACGGGTTAAAACAGTACCCAATAAGACACCAGGCATGTAAAGATCTTGATGAATTTGTAACTAAAGTTCCAGAAGTATTGATGGAAAGAATTGCTAAATACGGCAATGAATTAAGATTCTCGTGTCTTGCAGTCACCAATAGTAAACTCGATCAAGCGAAAACCATAGGTGACCAGCAGGCTGAACAAACTGAACTTAATAAGCGTGAAATATGGGACAGGGAAATTGAATTAAGGAAATATGATTATACGAATTTATTTATAAATTTAGTTAAAGGAATCAGTAAGAAATCAACTGATGAGCAATGGGATAAATTAATAAATGATGCCAAGCAGAAATCGAAAAAGTACTTACGTTAAATATATACAGGGTTTCATAACATAGGTTTATTCATAACTTGAAAATGAAAATAATCCTCCAGCGTCTCTTGAATGTCTTGAAAAATAATCAAAATCAATACTAACAGCATTTCCTAATAAAATAGCTCTTTGATCCAATGTTAGAGGTCCGGCTATAGAAGGATATTGCATTCCGTCAAAACTAGCAGGATCCATTCTAATAATATAAACACCAGTATCAGTGAAAAATTCTCTACCTAATCCTACCCAGTTCCTATCAACAGACGCAATGACATCACCACTTTCATTAGCAACAGGGAAATCAAACGACAAAAACGGAGCATCAATTGCTCCAAATTGATTATATTCATCGGTTGTTTCGTCATCTAATTTGAATAAATTATATCTTCTTCTCCATAAATGCCAACTTTGCACTGATTCGCCTATACATTCCAATTCAAGTTCTCCTTGATCGTTGTATCCAGGTATATAACTTTTTATATGACTATTAATGAATGAAAAAGGTCTTTTGATTACCATTAATAAATCACCATAATTATTAAACACTTCAATCTCAAAAGGTCTGTGAAGCTTGAAAAATTGTCTGCCAATCATTTTAAAGATTCCATAATCTTTCTCTTGCATGTATCCTAATTGGTTCCCCGTAGAATCCATGATCTTGTATCTATTAGCTTGTTCAAAGCCAAGGAATATATTCATCATTTCAATTTGTCTTTCAATCACCAACGTTGGCTCTTTTAAAAGGTCATAAATACCATCACTATGTGTTATAATACCATTTTCATTAGGCGGGATGTTAAAAACACTGTGTCTATCAGTTGGAGAAGAATTTGGGGTTTCATGGTAGAAGAATTGGCTACTGCCATTGCCACGAGCTTTATAGAAATTCTTAACTTCTTCTTCGCTTATCTCCTTAGCTCTTCTAGGTGCAATGCTTATAGGAGTTCTAGAAATGCTTCGATAAGGCACTCTTGTCCTAAGAGTGGTGGCAAACTTGGTTCTTATTAGGTTCTTAAACATGATTATTTTCGCATCGCGAATCTCCATAGTTACGATTTGAATGATATCAAGAATAGGTATCTGTAATTAAGTTAGAGAATGCGTTGTTGGTCATGGATTTAGCAATGCATAACTGTAGAAAGGTGGTGATAAACAAGTGTGCGTGATTGGCATAGTAGTACCATTCAATACTCTATTTTAGGTCATTAAGTCCGTTGTTAAGCCACGATGTCACACTAAGGGAACTTTTATGTCATTGAAAGATAACAGTCACAACTGATAGTTTTCAAGCCTTCTAACAAGAACTAAATGGCTTAAGGGCTGCCTTAGTTAAACAATTAGGCTTGCAGCGATTAGGCTAGCAGCGATTAGGCTATCAGCGATTAGACTAGCAGCGATTAGACTAGCAGGCAATAGGTTAGACAATTAATATTAATTTACTGCTAAAGCCGCATAAAGAACCCTAAGACTATAGACCGCCCTATTGACAACGTTCTCCGTTTCATATCGCTGACTTATCTTATGCATAACAATAGGTCAACTTTAAAATAAATTGTATTTTACCGGATTGGGCGATGCCAAGAAAATTTGTTTAATTTGAACCAGATTTACGAAACTTAATTGCAGGGGTTGTCATGTTTCTACTGTCAATGCCGTACAGGCAGTAATTGATGTTTTCCGATGGCATAAAATCTATAAATAGTAAATAATTTCCAGAAGATCGACATTAATTATGAAAATCGGATTTGTTTATTTACTAGCATTAGCTAATGCTTATATACATTCATCGTTTGGTGATCCAAAAGTGAAGGAAAAACGATTACAAGCTCAAGATGAATACTATTACTATTTCTTGGAAGCCCCCATTAAAATGGGTACGCCGGGACAGGGGTTCAGTCTTATTATAGATGCAGGAAGTGATAAAACTGTGCTATTATCATCTGAAGTTAGTTGCGAAGATATCTATTTTGGAGCCGATGCTAAGAAAAAAAGAGTGACCAACGACGATTATTTGAGTTATTATGATCAATATGAAGATGTTTCAACTGCTTGTTCTGGCGGAACATTTGCAACCGACGATTCTTCATCTTTTGAGCTAGATAGTGATGCCCAAAAACAGACTGTCAACTATGGGGTCAATAAGAAATCTGGCTCGACGTCTATTACAGGACCAATGGCTAAAGATACTTTTGTAATTGGCAGTGTTGAGTTGAAAGATTACCCTTTTATTATAGCTACAAAATCCACTCAAGAGTTTGGTGTATTGGGAGTAGGTCCTTCTGACGATGAGGACAACTTACTTTCAATCTTGAAAAAAGAAGGTTATCTCAGTAAAAGATACTATTCTTTGTATTCTGACTCACAGGAATATACCTCCAAAGGAGGCTTTTTGTTGGGGGCTTTGAATCATGCTAGATACGAAGAACCTTTGGAAACAGTCCCTTTTACTACAGTAAATGGAAAAATTCAAGTCCAATTAGATAATATTGTTGGCCTTAGACATGGTGAAGAGAGATCATATTTGGATAAACCTTATAAAGCCATTATAAATCCTGGAGTTTCTAGTAGTTATTTCCCTGAAGCCATTCTTCAAAAATTTGGTGTTGACTTGCAGATTGAAAGTAATGGTAATTCTGAAAGTATATTAGCTAATGAAGAAAACCCTAATTCTGTTGGATTACAATTCGGAGATACTAAATTTTATGTTTCATTACAAAATTTGGAAACAGAATCATATAACTGGGGAATGGAGACTTCTGCTGATAATGATACCATATATATTGGAGGGAACATTTTGCGTGGAGCATATTTGGTTGTTGATTTAGATGACGAATCGATTTCAGTTGCACAAGCTGTTTATACCACAGAAGATGACATTGAAGATGTTGCGGGAAATATTGGTAACATGAAGAATGGTGATACTAAAGCTGGTTCTATTTCTAATCAAAGTTCATCAGGTTCAAGAAGTTCATCATCCAAAGGTTCAGGCTCTTCTCTGTCACATGGATCTTCCTCCTCAACTGATTCGTCGTCTGCTGATGTGTTGTCATCAGTTGATGCTTCGTCTTCAGGTGCTTCATCTTCTACTACAGGTTCATCTTCAAGAAGTGTTTCCTCTTCTTCAGAGAGCGCTTCATCTGAAGCTGAAGAATCTTCTGGCTCCGATTCTTCTGCACCAGAAACTACAAGATCTACAGGTTCATCCGAATCTTCGTCAAGTTCTAGCGAAGAGGATTCCAATGAAGAAAGTTCTACATCTAGTGGTAATTATGCTGGCGTTACTACTCCAAGTATTGTCGTCAGCAGTTTCTTAAGTGCTTTATGGCTCTTAAGAATTTGCTAATTCTTTTAATTTTCTTGTTGTTCGTTAGCTTTGTAGTGTATGATATCAATTTTATATTGATGAAAAAAGTATAAGTATGAGATTAATGCTAAGTTTTCTTGGATCAAATTCTTTCGCAGCTAATTATCTTCAATAAAGCCCCACATGAAAATATTATCTCGGAGCCGGGGGCAGGCCGATGATACCCGGGCAAGAAATGAAAAATCTACGGAAACTAATATTTTTTGAATATGTATATTTTTGATTCGCCAATGGTCTATAATCGTCACGAATCTTTTAAGTTATTTACTCCAATTTCTTCTTTCCTTGGGTTAAACTTGGTACTGGAGTATCACCATTCAATACACCTTTCATAAATTCATATACTGTAAAAGTAACAGCTTGACCAGGAGCAACTCTCATGATTCTTGGGGTGATACCTTTGTATAATGCCGCAGTACCTTCTTCTTTAATCAATTGTCTTCCAATCTTCACGATTCTAACCATACCATTTTCGTTAGAAGCATATGTAGTTTTTTGTAATCTAGTTTTAATAGTATCTAAAGGAGCATTGGATAAAGGACCCAAGGCACCACTCAATAATCCAATCAAACTAGTTTCCCAGCTTGGTAAAACATCAGTTTGATGATAATTTTGTAAATATTCTTTTATCTTGGAGTAAACAGTGAAATTAACACCTTGATTAGTAGCTTGTCTAGCAGCAGTTAAAGAAACACCTCTATATAAAGTTTTAAAACCTTCTTCTCTTACAATAACGTAAGCAGCATGTGGAGCATTTCTGTATTTAGGAATATCTAATGGATCAGCCATAGAATGATGTTGAGCTTGTAATCTAATCTTCACCACTTCCATAGGATTCACAACAGCAACAGCTTCGGTGATACCAGCACCTACACCGGCAATAAATGTATTAGCAGTTGTAATGGAACCATCTGGAGCATATAATAAAGATCTATAAAATTCATATGAAGAAAATCTTAATGCCATTTTAGGGACAATACCAATAACAACAGCTCCTAAACCTTTATATAAACTTAAAAATGTTTCCTTTTGAACAATATTAATACCAGTTCTAATGAAACCAGGTGGTTTTTTACCTGATTTCCTATATAACTGCATCCTAACTTTAACAGTGTCTAAAGGATGACAACATAATGCTTCAAATAATCCAGCAGTACCACCAGCAACTAAATCGGTGATACCTTTTCCTTTCTTTTGAGTACTCATATTTTATCTATTAATAATTTAAATACGCAATTGTCTGTGAAAACTATAAAAAAACTGCTATATTATGGCTAGTCAGTGTTTATATAGTTTTCAGTGGCTCCCCCACAAAACATCTTCCTTTTCCCCGGAGCGCTCGTTTTCAGGTGAAATGGAAATTGAATCATGCGTAGTCATTGAGCAATCATCCCGGTCTTTGTAGGGATCCGCTGGAAAATAACTTACGAAATTTTACTAGGAGTTTAGGAGACGTCTGTTTATTTATAAGACCATAATTGGAACTGGATGGCATATTTGTTTCTATACAAATCATGAAAATAATTAATTTTTATTAAGTTTTACGTGCGCATACCATTTGGTTTTTCCTCGGAGAAACGGCTCACACTATATAACTTACTGCAGACTCGTCATTCAATAGTGATTCTAAACCATGGATTAGGCTTAATGTGGCAAGTTTACAATTGTCTTCGTAAAGTAGTAGATTCAAATTTTTAAGGTAAATCATCAAGTTTCTGACCGATCGATTGACAGTTTCTGTTAGTTGTGGATTGATTGTGAAGTTTAATAAAGTTATGATTTCTTGATCTATATATTCGGTGTTTATGTAATGTTTAACCGAGACGAGATCATAGTATATTGTTTTTAGTGTGATGTTTGTTTTTTTAACTTGTTGGTTGTAGTATGAGATTTTAAAATATTCCATTTGTCAATAGCTATGTTCTTTATTATTAGACTTATTAGATGATGAATGTATTAATTGAAATTAGTGTCTGGATTAGTGTCTTAATCAGTGTCTGGATTAATGTACTGCTCTCTATTAAATAGTGTTGATAATTTTTGCAACCATTCTCAAATTTGTGATTTTTACAGTTATAATTACTTACATTCCTACACAAAAAAATTATTTATCTACATTTTTGATATTTTGGGATTCATGTTTCAATTCTTCAGTCTTATTCAATTCATTTAATCTCTTAGCTTCTAAATGAACAGCTTTAACATCATTAACTAAATTCTTATAGAAATCATGAACTTTAACTCCGTATGGATGATTTGATACTTTTTCATAATACTTAGCAAGTCTGTCATAATGTTTACTTTTCTTGAAAGCTTCGTAATTAGTAGTAAAAGTATTTGAAACTTCATCACTAAATTTCTTTTCATGTTTAGCAGCATCTGGATCTTCACTAGGAACTGAATTATCAGTAATACTACCGAGTCTCACATCTAAATCAGTCAAGAATTTCTTGAATCTGTCACTGTATCCATGTTTGTTATCAAACTTGATGGATCTTTCAATGATATCATCGTTAATCTTATAACCTTTGGACAACAATTGAGCCATAATAACATATTTTGGCTTAGATTCTTGTTCTACATCATCATATTCAGGATCCCCAGTCTTCAAATCAGCTTTATCATCCAGAACTTTAGTAGTGGAAGAAGCAGCTGCAGTAGTAACGTCTTTATAAGAAGGTAAATCAGCATCATCCTGTGAAGTAACTTTCAATTTTGAACCATCTAATTCTGCCATATCTAATAATAAAGCCGTTTCTACAGCCTTTTCATTTTTGAATTGGATTTGGTATTTCCCATCAGACAATTCATTGACAGATTTAATTTCTCCGCAGAAATGGAAGAATTGTTGAACCTTATCGGCACTTATATTCTTAGCTTCAACTACAACACTCATCTTTTGATAATTAAAACAATTGATTGAAGGGGTAAATTTCAGGATGAATTGCTGCTAAAATATATGACGGAACATGGCTGGTACGCGCACTACTAACATAAGCTTTTACATTAACTAATATATTATGTCTACTTTATGCATTTACTATAACTACAATAACGTTTGGCCCAAAGCACATCTACCTATAGCACAAGCAGCACCTACAGTATCTAAAATATGATCATTATTTTCAGCCAATGAAGGATTAGTTTCAACTATGTCGAGAGAATTTAACAATCCAGTATCAGCAATTTCTTCAACAATGAATAAACCTTCTCTTAAAGTTAATCCACCTTCAACTCTAGTACCAGTAGCAGGTACAAATGAAGGATCAATGGCATCAACATCGTAACTTAAATGGATTGGATATTCACGTTTAGGATTAATTTTATCTAAAGCCATATCGATGACTTTACCAATGCCGTATTTATCAATGTGATACATGGAGAAAGCAGGAATATTATTATCTCTCAAGATTTTCTTTTCACCGTCATCAACATCTCTCAATCCGATATAGGCAATTTTAGAAGTTTTCAAGATTCCTGCAGGAATCCAATCGAATTCTGGTGGATAACTTTCTTTGTCTAATCCCATAAGGAAAGAAACTGGACATCCATGTAAATTACCAGAATCGGTGGTTTTAGGAGTATTAATATCAGCATGAGCATCAATCCATAAAATACAAGTATCTGGATTATTAGTTAATGCCCCTAATAAAGTACCCGTTCCAATAGAATGATCTCCACCAATAGTAATTGGCAATCTTCCATCTTTTAAAGTATCTAAAACAGTTTGATAAATTCTTTTGTTACATTCATTAACAATGACAGTATTCTTTACACCAAAAGCATCTTTATCATTAGTTTTCTTTGATTCATAGTCAGTATCTTCCAAAGGATGAGCTAACTTAGTTTCCCAGCCTAATTTTTTAATCTGCAGTTCGAATCCTGATTTCAAGATAAATTCAGGACCTAATTCTACACCACCTTTAGGCTGGCCACCAGAAAATGGTGCTGATATGATGGTAGCTCTTTTATCTGGATAAAATTTGTATTGTACTTATTTGTTAGTAAGAACTTCATAATAGTTTATAATAACAGCTGCGAATGACATACCTGACATTATTAACTACAAAGAACGAATAAACACGTAAGTTGTAAGCAAAGGAATAAATAAATAGATTTAATAAGTTGGAAGGTGATAGTTTCCAGTATAAATAGTTAACATTTTGTTATCTGAGACTTTAAAGGCAACTCTCAACGAAGGTCATTGCCAGAGAAAAAAAAGCGTAAACGGAAACCAATGACGCAGAATACGTAATTTGCAGCCGACTGTTTTCAGACAGAAATCAGTAAATGACGCTCCTTAACAGCGTCATTTACTGATCTTAACAGCGTCATTTAAGCACTCATGGGGGATTTACTGAGACATTTATAAATGCCGTAATGTTGTTTAGTTGTCCCGTATAAGTGAGTTATTAAATAAAATAACTCGGTCGTGTACTTGATATTTTCATACTTCTTCTTCTTCCTTATTCTTTATTCTTGATCCGTTACTCTTTATGTAAGATCTGTACCCTATCGTCACTTTCATCCTCTCCCCATAGTTAACTCCACTGGTCATTGGCGACACGGGTAACGTGGCATCACCCTGCCCCACACGTGCAGTCCTTCCCATTTTGGCTTTGACGTAAACGAATTAATTCACCGACTTTTTCACCCACCAATTCTTATACAAGTCAAGCTTGGTTCTACCAATTCACTTCGTACCAAGTCTTATCAGATCACTTCGGTACAGCAACACAGGTCACCGCTAATCAGTGCCAGATCTAATTATTTCTGGGGGCCGCTCGATACGCATCACATCTTACAACAAACTTAATAGAGCTCAAGACCTATTGGTGGTCCATTTAATCCATCATGAAATTTGGCAAAACATTCCTCTCCCACCAGATTCCAGAATGGTCCATTTTCTATATGAATTACAAGAACTTGAAGAAGGTTATCAAGAACATTGACTATGATTTCAATCCCCATGAAGTTGAAGTCAGTGATATGGTTAATTCTATCTTGTCACAGTTCTTCTACCAATTGGACAGAAACATCGAAAAGGTCGATACTTTCTACAACAACAAATTTAATGAATATAATCGAAGATTATTGAATATTACCAGCGTGTTAAATTACCACGACGATAAGATTAATCATCAAATCAATTCCAATGACGAATTAGATGAAATCGTTTCGATCTTATTGGAATTAAAGAACTTCTTCCGTAATTTGAAATGGTTTGGTGAGTTGAATCATAAAGGATTCATTAAAATCTTAAAGAAATTAGATAAGAAATTAGACAGTTTAACTATGTTATCTAATAATCATGCTGAAACTCAAGTTGTTAGCTTACCTACTAATAATAAAGAGAATTATTTGGCTACAAGAGTTGATGCATTGCCGTTTGCTAATGAAATTGAATTGATTAGTAATTTAGATCTTATCAATAATATTTTGCATCAATTAAGCGAACAAGAATTCTCATCATCAAATGCTGTTAAGCCTAAACCCCATACTTCCAGTATTGATAACTTTGATAGTTTATATTTAACTAATTTCCATCAAGTTGTTTTGGATGATAATAAAGAAAATTTGATTGCCGAGTTAAATAAGATCCCTAAACCCAAACAAACTTTAAAGTTTTTCATTAGTTTATTGATTAAAGCAACTGTTAGAAATAGTGTTCAATGCATTGATTTGATTTTTGAGCTTTTGACTCAACATTTAAAGGAAAATAACTTATCGACTGATCATTTATTGTTTGATAGATACGATATTAATAATCGTAATTTTTTCCATCATTTAATCATTAGTATTGGTAAATATTTAGACGAAAATGTGTCTGAAACACCTGCTTCTACTAATGTGTTGGTTCCTGGGGAACAGTCTTCCGTTAAGAAATTGTACGATAATCAAAGTGGTCCTGATGGGAATAAATTAGTCACTTTTGAATTGACTGGGTTCACTCATATTTTAAACAAGATTAATGATAATGTTGAATTCCATAATTTAAGATTTCTTTTAAATGCTAAAGATAATTATTTAAGAACTCCTTTACATTATTCAGGTCAATTAGGAGTTAAAAATATCGTTAAGTTGATTTTAGAATTTGTAGATAAATGGAATTTAGTTGGTAATGTTGCAATTGATGATATTAAATTTTGGGGGGATCAAGAAAATTTATCTCCAATTCATTTAGCTATTATTGGTAAACATCCTAAAACTACCGAATATTTATTAGTATATTCCCATACTAGAAAGTTAACCTGTTCAAATTTGATTTTATTAGCTGTTAGATTAAACTCACCAGAAATTTTAAGCCATTTAATCAAATTAGGTAAGATTGATGTTAATTATACGGATTTTGAACATAATAATGAAACTCCTTTATATATTGCATCTAAATTGAATTACCCTCAAGTTGTTGATTATTTATTATCCAAAGATGCTAATACTGAAATTGGTGAAATGGTTTTCGGATGGACTCCAATTTTCGTTGCTGCATCTGAAGGATTTAATGAAGTAGTTGAATTATTACTTAAAGCTCATTGTAAATTTGATTTGGTTGATGATTCAGGTTGGTTACCAATGGAACATGCTACTTTAAGAGGTCATTTAAAAGCTGCTGATATGTTAAAACCAACTAATGAAAAATTATTATTATACGATATTAATAATGAATCAAATAATTTACAAAGAATCCCAGTTAGTCAATCTACTATATCGAAATTAGAAGTTGATGATTCATTAGTTTTATCGCCTACTAATTCTTCATCAATTGATATTTTACCTGAATCAAATAAGAATAATGTTAATGAAGTCTATAAGCAATTGAAACATTTTGATGCTACTACTTCACAAGCTTCACTTGAATCTACCAAGGCAAGATCAAGATCTCCTTTAACTGTTAAGAAAATCAAACCAATTAAATCTTTTGGTCATAGTTACTTAAGTAATGATGAATCATTAGTTTTAATCACTTTAGGTACGACAGATTTAAGAGATAATTCAAAACCAGTTGAATTAAATAATATTTCCCTTTCAAAAACTTTAATCACTGAATTAGATACTGCTTTAAGTCTTGTTGTTACTTGTAGAAACAAGAGTAGCAATGAAAGTGTTGAACCTCCAGTTGTTATTGATTTACCTTTAGAAGATCAACATGGATCTGCCACTGATCCAATTACTTTTAAATTAACCAATAATTTATCTTCGGCTGATATTTTCATCACTTTTGATATTGTTCCAACTTATCAATATAATCAGGTTGAACCTGATATGAATTTACCTTTGAACAAAGATGATAAGATTTTAGGTCGAGCTGTTGCATTCCCTGATGATGCATATACTAAAGTTGGTCCTAATTTAAGATCATTAAACCAAGTTATTAAGAGTCCTATTATTGAATCTAAAACATTAAATATCTTGGGTTCAGTTAAATTTGAATTCTTATGTGTTAAATCTTTTAGTCATCCTAATTTAAAAATCGGAAGATCGGATACTTATTGGAAACAATTGGTTTCTACAAGAGTTATTGGCCATAGAGGGTTAGGTAAGAATGTCGATGAAAAGAAATCATTGCAGTTAGGTGAAAATACTGTTGAATCTTTTATAGCTGCTGCTTCTTTAGGTGCATCGTATGTTGAATTTGATGTTCAATTAACTAAAGATGGTGTTCCTGTTATTTACCATGATTTCACAGTGGCAGAATCTGGTGTTGATATCCCTATGCATGCATTAACTGCTGAACAGTTCTTACATTTGAATGATAATGACTATAATCCAACTGAAAAATTGAAAAAATCATTGAAATTTGATTTACCAAATGTCAGTAATCTTAGTCTTGGAAGTAACAACAATGGCTCAACCGTGGCAAGTCCTTCCTTAAGCAGTAAAGAAGATAGTCTTGGATCATCACCAAGTGTTTCATATGCTTTGGATGATGAAATATTGAGTAAAGTTAATCGTCCTAGATCAATGGGTGCATATAAATCAGCACCTAACATGAATCGTCATCATAACAGTCATTCACCTAATAATAACGGGGACGATCTTGCAGATGAAGAATTAGATAAAGAAGTCCAAGATCAAATTTCAAGAAGAATGAAATTGACCAAGACCTGGAAAGATAAAGGTTTCAAAGGTAATGCTAGAGGATTATCAATTGCATCTAGTTTCGTTACCTTGAAAGATCTTTTCAAGAAATTGCCTAGAAATGTTGGATTCAATATCGAAATAAAGTATCCGATGTTGGATGAAGCAGAACAGGAAAGTATGGGAGAAATTGCTTTCGATATCAATTATTATGTTGATACTATTTTGAAATTAGTTTACGATGAGAATTTGACAGGAAGAGATATTATTTTCTCATCATTCCACCCTGATGTTTGTGTGTTATTGTCACTTAAACAACCTACCATTCCTATTTTATATTTGACTGAGTCTGGTACTACAATAATGGCAGATATCAGAGCTAGTTCATTACAAAATGCCATTAGATTTTCTAAAAAATGGAATTTACTTGGGATTGTTTCTGCTGCTGAAACTTTCATTAAAACTCCAAGATTAGCACAAGTTGTTAAATCTTCAGGTTTAGTTTGTGTTACTTACGGTACATTGAATAACATACCTGAGAACTGTAAGATTCAAATGAGAGCTGGTGTTGATGCTGTTATTGCCGATAAAGTTTTAGCTGTTAGAGAAGGACTCAGAAAGGATGAAACTGAACCCGTTGCACCAGCCGTTCAAACCACTTCTTCCTTAAGTGATTCCTCCTAGTTTATTTATAGAATATAGATTGTGTTTTTATCTGATTTAATCTGTCAAAATTTCGCACTTATTTATCTACGTAATTAACTATAGGAGATAGCAATTAATTGATTGAATTATAGTTATTCCAGTATACAAATGGATAGGAAAGAAGATTCAGGGAATAATAAAGGTACATCTCCCTTCAGAGGGAACTTGAGTTCCAAAAAACCAGGAATTGATGCTGTTCATGTCAATGCAGCAAGACAAATGGTAGAGTTAAGTACGAGAGATAGATTACCTCCAGGGTCTAGAAAGCCTCAATCTGCATTTGTAGCACCATTGCCTCGTCCTAGACCAGGGCAATCATCTGAAACCAGATCGGTTAATCAAAGAGTACTGGTTCCAGCTAAAGATCATGAAGGAACATGCACCAATCCACAATGCGCCCACTGTGGAGCTGTGATTATTCCTGCTCCAAAGTCCAGTTTCCCCATCATAGACAAGCCTTCTATCACCATAAATGACTGGAGCATATATACGTTGAAGCAGCCGATTTTGAATTCAAAAGAATTAGATGATCTTGAACTGAGATATGATTTCCCGTTGCCGGAAATGATCTTTGGGAATAATAAAGTCAGACTCGTTAATGATAAGACTCAATCAATAATTGAATTCAATGCGTTGGACGCATTAGATTCCTTAAACCCCACCTCTGATTTCAAAGTAAGTTATCATGAAGAATGGCTTAAATCACGAAAGAATAAATCATTATCAGATACTTTTGATACCTCCGAAAAACGATCTAAAGAAATATCCAATGTTGACCTTTCAAGTATCACTGATATAGAGACAGTCAAGAATTATGACTGGACGTATTCCACCAATTATAAAGGAACATTATCCAACGTCAATTTCAAACCTACTACTGAAGAGTTCCCAATAAATCGATTGCTTCAACCTGATCCGATATTATTCTTTGATGAATCGATTTTATTCGAAGACGAGTTGGGCGACAACGGGATTTCAATGCTCTCCACCAAAATACGGGTCATGCCTTCATGTTTGCTTCTCCTTTGTCGACTTTTCCTAAGAATAGATCAAGTAATCTTTAGAGTGAGGGACACTAGAATCTTCATTGATTTTGAAACTAATAAAATTTTACGAGAATACAAGTGTCAGGACTGTGATTATAACCAGGTAGTAGCCCGCATAGCTATGAAAAGCTTGAACGATCCTAAAAGTTTATTACGTGATAGCAACTGGGTTGCTAATAACATTCCAGTTAATTCTGTAGTATTAGAGGTAAACGAATAAGGTCGCACTGAAAAATTTTCAAGTTAACTATGGTTATTATCACCAAAAGCTTGAAGCTTAACACTGATATAAGAAAGTTCAGTAGCATATATAAGAGCAGTACGTTCTTACGTCTGATTCATAATGTTCCCAATTTGAAAAATCAGAATCGGTACGTCGCCCAAGGAATAGAAGGATTATACACTCCACAAGGATTCAAGAGTGCATGGTCAGATTATCAGAAGTATTTAACTATGAAACTTACATTATTGACAAATGGTACTGAAAATGAATTCAAAACACCTTATCAAATTCTTTTAAACACAGCTCGACAAACTACCGAACAACATGTTTTCCATTTTGCATCTCAAGCTCATAATAATCATTTTGTCTTTGAACAATTAACAGATAAGTCAGAAGCATCATCTACTTCGCCATCAAGAGCATTATTAGGAAGATTAAGTGATTTAGGATTCAATGGAATAGAAGAATTAAAACAAACCATTTTACAAATTGCTGAATCTAGTAATGGACAAGGATGGATTTTCTTAGTTGAAAATCCTGATAAGTCTCTTGGACTTTTAAGATGTCATAATGATGGTACTCCATATTATTATGGTAAAAACCAATCTTTGGATTTAAGTGGTGGTATAGATGAAGCCAGTTTTGAATCCTATTTAAAAGTAAAACAATTATCTGAAGCTAATGAACGAGATTTCACTTTGCCTATATTAGGTATAAGTTTGTGGGATTATGCTTTTATTAATGAATATGGAGTTAATGGTAGATCAGAATACTTATCGAACTTCTGGGACTGTATAAATTGGAATGTTGTCAATAGTAGATTGTTTCAATTATAATGTAAATAGAATATATACTACATATAGTACAGGGTGCTCTACATTTAGGCTTATGGAAGCATGGATCTAAGCTATGGATCCAACTCTATCATTAATAAATCCTTGGCATCCATATCTTTGATGTCTGCCTTGAGTAATCCTTGATAATGGTCAACCTTCTCTCGTAGTTCACCACATTTATCAATAATATCATTACAGGTCGTATCGTCGTACCAATTGACTGGCAAACATAGTATTAAACTTGGAAGGAGATCACATAGTATGGATACATGAGTCCATTTTTGCACTAGTTTCCTGTATGACTTTTTAATGGACTTAGCATCCAAATCAGCAGTATCTAGACTAGACATGGCAGAAGTCTCTAAATCCTTTAGCACTGTGTCTAGATTCTTAAGTGTCTGCAACTTGGGTTTCAACTGTTGGAATGTTCCTGCTAATTCAGACACCAAAGACTGATATTGGGTGGTTAGTTGGTCGTTCTGCTCGTATAATGAAATGATTCTGTTGATATTAGCATCAAGTGACAGTTTCTGCTTCGAATATAGCACCTCTAGATTGCTTTGTATGATAGTTTCAGTAGACGTCAAGTCCTGGTTGGAGTGGTGGATGGATCTTAGTATAGGCAAGGTCAATTCAAGGTAATTATTTAGAAGAAACTCAGTCTTGAACTCATTCTGTGATGCTAAGTACTGCAATGGATCTGACTGGTGATTCACAGGGACTTGTTTCATTACTTCCTCGTATTTTTCATTTATTTCTGTCTGTGGCACAGTCTTCAATGCTTTAAGTTCATTCAAATAAATAAGTTTATTAACTGATTCAATCAACGTCCTATATGTTTTGAAGTATTCAAGCTCAGTGGAGTATAGTGAGTTCTGATTCCCATGATATCTTAGTTTCGGCACGCCGTACACGTGTTGCTGGATATTCGTATAGTTCAAGAACTGGTCAATGGACTTAGAAAGGTCGTCCATCACAAATAGCTTACACAATACTTTTATCCAGTACAGTTTTACTGCAAATTAATGAAGATAAAAATGTTCGCGATTAACATGGATTCATTAATCAAGAAGAAACTATTAACTATCCATTCCACGGGAATATTTGCGAGGTTCACGCCTAGTCAGATAGATAAAACGTATACGGAACTTAAACAGTTGGTGTTGAACGATAACATTGAAGTCGGAGAGTTATATGACTTATATGAATTGCACGTATATCTTTCACTTATTACCAACCGTGATATAGAAGCTAAGACATACATTGACAGAATTGTAGACCAATTCGGCGACGAAAGATCGGAACGTATTAGTTTGTTGAAAGCCCTTTACTATGAGTCTATCGGCGATAAGAAGAAAGCCGTAGGCATATTATCAGGAGACCATAATGAGTTGAATCTCACTAGAAGGTTAACTACTTTCAGTAGAGGCGATGATGCGGACTATATTAAGAACTTGACGTTATATTTGGACTTACAGCCTACAGATTTGGTCACATGGAGAGAGTTATCGTCAGAATACGAGAAATTGGGCCATTACGATAAAGCTATTTTCTGCTTAAAGGAAATTCTCATACAAGAGCCTTTAGCTTATTCAATTTTTTACCAGGTAGGATTGTTGAGCTATTATCTCTTCATACAGAACTATAAGAGCCTCAAGAATGAATCGAATTTGAAGAAAGAAAAGCTAATTGAGTTAGTAACCTACTTGATCGATGCTAGAAATAACTTTTTAAGAACCATTGAAATCTGTAAAGATCATAAGAAGAGTTGGTTAGGACTTTACTTGATCCTTAATCTTAAATTCAATAATAAAATCAAGCTTTCGTCACCAGAAATCAAGGACTACACTACCAGCATTGAGAAATTGACAGCAATAACCAACACTAAAGTCAAAGAATTAGAATTACCAGTCGATGTAGAACTGCTTTATTAATTATATAGTATATTCTAATAGTTCTTTTATATCGTATATTCTAATATTACATGCAAAAAAGGATCTAGAATTCACCTTTGTAGTTTAAATCAGAAGCTAAAACATCTTCTAAAATACCTGAAGAAGCAGCCACTAATCCTAAGAAAGGTCTTGAAGGGTCTAATACTTTAGATAAGTATTCAGGATGATATTGAGTACCAACGAAAAACTTATGGCCCTTCAATTCAAGTAATTCCATTCTCTTTTCAGTTTCATCTTTACCAATGAATTTCAATCCTTTGGATTCAATATCAGCAATTAATTTAGGATTAACTTCGTATCTATGTCTATGTCTTTCAAATACAGATTCAGATCCTCCGTATAATTTTCTTAAATTAGACCATTCAGAATCTTTAACAAATTTAGTTTCGTGAATACCTAATCTCATAGTTCCTCCTAATTTGACTTGGTCAACATCTGGCATATAAACTACAGAAGCTACATCTTCATTAGTTTCAGGATCAAATTCCATTGAAGTAGATTCTTTGTGTCCTAAAACATTTCTGACAAATTCAATGACAGCAATTTGTAATCCAAGACAAACTCCTAAATATGGAACATTATTTTCTCTAGCATATTTGGCAGCAGCAACCATTCCTTCAATACCTCTGCTACCAAAACCACCTGGAACTAAAATCCCATCAGCTTGACAAACGTAATGCCATGCTTTATGGTAGTTAGACAATGAATTATCTTTAGCATTTTCTTCTAAATCAGTTGATTCAACCCATTCAATTTTTAATTTACGGTTACATCTCATTGAAGCATGTTCTAAAGATTTAATAACTGATAAATAACTGTCTTTTAAATGAGTATATTTACCAACCAAAGCAATAGTAACAGTTTCAAAAGATTTATCGAAACTTGAAGTCAATTTTTGCCAGCTACTTAATAAATTTTCACCTTTAGTTAAAGCTTTTTGAGAAAGTTTAGCATCAACTAAGTCTAATTTCTTAATTAAATATTTCATCATCTTCTGTTCTTTCAATAATAATGGTACATGATAAGTCGAATTGACATCATGAACTGCAATAACCTGATTAGGACCAACGTGGCAGAACATACCGATTTTCTCAATAGTAGCAGCTTCTAATTCCTCTTGACATCTACAAGCAATCATGTCACAATATAACCCCAAGGATCTTAAATCTTTAATAGCAGCTTGAGTTGGTTTAGTCTTTTGTTCACCATGAATGACAGGCACCAAAGACACGTGAATCAAGGCGAAATTTTCTTTACCAACTTTAAACTGGAATTGTCTTAAAGCTTCAACAAATGGTGCACTTTCAATATCACCAACAGTACCACCTAATTCTATAATACATATTTCTGGCGCTAAACCAGAATCATCAACAGGAATAGTACTAACTCTTTCAATCCAATCTTGGATAGCATTGGTAATATGTGGAACGACTTGAACAGTTTTACCTAAATAATCACCTTTCCTTTCTCTTTCAATAACTGAAGAATAAATTTTCCCAGTGGTAATATTATGATCTCTGGTTAACGTGATATTCAAGTATCTTTCGTAATTACCCAAATCTAAATCGACTTCACCTCCATCGTTTAATACAAAACATTCACCGTGTTCCAATGGTGACATTGTACCGGCATCGATGTTCATATAGGGATCGATTTTAATGGAAGTTACTCTAAAACCTAAGGTCTTGAATAATAACCCAGTAGAAGATGCTAAAACACCCTTACCGATACCTGATATAACACCTCCTGATACAACAACGTATTTCATGTCTGCTAGTATATGCGAAATATTTTCAAATTGAAATCCTCAATAAATGGATCAAGCAAAAAAATGATAATGTATTAAAATACTACGTTAGATAAAAGTGGGAGATGCTGTAGAACAGAGAATCCCTCTTAAATTTAATTTAAGCGGGAAGAGGGAAGGGAAGATTTTGGAGGAAATTGGTGTGTTTAAATAGTTTTCTGCGATGAGCTAGATTGCCTTTTTGGGAAGGCTATTTCGACCGCGTCGGACATAATTACGGCCTTTACAGTATAGTTAGAGACTGTCAGCTAATTATACACTGTCGATAGACGAGAGCTAAAGCAGTACCTATATTAGCTTTACGAGATGTGTTTGGCATCCGTATCTTAATATTTGCCTGATAATATGACGTCAATCAACTTATCGTGGCACATTTTACATTTCTCTGTTAATTACGGTGATAAACTGTGAACTAAATCCATCTATATTCTATTATACAATCTTGACTCCCCCTATATGATCTGTTCCTTCCTGCATCAAAATCTGGGCCTTTCCTTGCTTTATCAATACATTCTTTAGGATCTTTACTAGTAAATTGTAATCCAAATTCTTCAATACACTGGGAATACCTGATTCTTCCAGCTTGGTTAATTCGTATACTGTCAACACCGTACCTAATTGTCCGGAATCTTCAATGTATTCGTATAAAGTATTAGACCAATCGACCAACGATTTCCAGTAAATTAGCACTCCTAGCTCTGGCTGCTTCACATTTATATATTCTGCCTTGTTTAATTTATGGATCAAATGCTTGAAAATGTCGGACTTAAACTCATCATTAACATACCTTTCTATGTCTTTGTTATGGAAAATTGATGGGAGTTCATCTACTTTCAAATCTTCAATTTGAGAGTATAATATTGTCCCTGTTAAAGATAATGAACTTATCTTATAATATTCACAATAAGCAATCAATATATCACACCATGAATCTAGTTGATGCTGGAGGATAGTAGAATTAGGTTGTTTAGTGTATAACGGAGGGAACGAATGGATTTTAGGGAATTCAAAGGGTTCCATTACTGCGACACTTATTTCACTTGGTTAGACTATATTTCACCAAATGAAATGTAAGAAATTTACTACGGTAATTAACAGTGAAATGTAACTAACACGACATAAACGAATAGCAGAGTTGATTTCTTTGTGCATGTATTAACCGAACTTAAATATACAGATTACATTAAAACATCTAAGCTTCAGCCATATCTCTTAAACGACGGATGGTTGATCTGACAGTGGCAGCAGCGGCAGTAGATACAGTGTAAGCACCACCAGCAACGGTTTTCTTACATGATGAACAAGTCCAGATACCGGTAGCACCTCTTTTAACAGTTCTTTTACCACAGAATGAACAATCATATTTAGCATGTTGTTGAACTTCCATCTTTTTGGTTTGTTTTCTTAAAGAAGAACCGTATCTGACACCGAATTTACCGGTGATTCCTACTTTTCTAGTTCTTTTAGTCCTAGTTGTTAGTATTTGTTGATGTTGGTGTGGATCTACTTATTGGTCAAATTAATGAACAGTATAATGGGCTGAAGGTGTCATTGGTCAACCAGCATTGCATAGTCTAACTACGGATGTAAATTCATGACATGAGATGGTTTATACTTCTTGTAGTGGAGGGTCTGTTATTTTATCTTGACTTGATGATGACATCTAATATGATATTTAGTATGGAGGACTCTTCATAGGTATCTTTGTCTTCTGATATCTCGTGCAAATTCCCCTAAAAATCTCTGGCTCGTTCTTGTAATACTCTTCTTCATCCATATAATCGTTCAATACTTCCACACAGTTTCATTGCTTCATTTATTACATACATTTTTCTTACTGCTAATAGTTATTCAAAACTTTTCACTAGTTTGAGAATGAAAATTTTTGAAAAATCCAGTAGTGCCCACACCGCTTGTGCTGAGCACTACCACAATATGACCCAAGTTATTCTGAGGGCTCGTGCCCTGCGATGGTTGCAAAATAGCCGTTATCCACAGACTTATCAATAAACAAGCTAAATGTCTACGAATACGTCATTTATCAATCAGTTTATTGACTTAGATGGACTCAGTTCGGCGTCGTCTAGTAAGTAATACGACATTATGCCTTTGATTCGTACTAATAAGATGTATTGAGCCAATTGAATCTAGTTCCTGAGGTTCCTCTGGTTAAAGATCCCAGCGGTAATGGATATGAAGGGGAAAATGACCCCAGGAACTACGTGTTTGACAGGGAAAACGATCCGAGAAACTATGTGTTTGACAGGGAAAACGATCCGAGAAACTATGTGTTTGATAGGGAGAAAGACGGAAGGTGTATGTTCAATGATACGATACTATATAAGGAAACTACTCCCCTGAAACAAACAGTTTATACAATAAAAGACCTGGAGACTATCAGTTCTCCTTATGAGAAGTTTGTGGTTCCATTGAATGTCGGAAACAGTCCCATTGTCAAAGTTCCACGGGATTTCGTTGCTCTAAATAGAACTAACATCGAACTGTATAGAAATGACTATATCTGTGGAGTCCTAAGTCAAGGAACTCAGTGCAGTAAGAAGTTATCATGTAAGCTTCATGGATACAGCGACAAGGCTGGAATATTACGAAGCAAACCATTTAATCAATTGTTGATTAGAGAGTACTACAACGTTAGATTCTTCAGCCAGCAACGCAACTTTATAATTTCCTATGATGAGAGCCTGCACGAGCCATTGGGTGATAAACAGTACCAGTCATTGGGTAATAAACAGTATCTCCAGCCTTTGGGTGAGAAAGAGAAACTGCTTGTCCGGTTCAATGTCTACAAGCAGAGTCCTCTTAATGATAGGATTATATTAGGTACGGAAATCCCCATTAGCAGGTTAGAAACTCATGGATTAAAACGGAAACGGAGATTCAGTGGCTCTGAATCTAGTCCCTCTAGTAAATCCTTTTCTACTTCAAATTCAAATTCAGTTCAGTCGAATGTCAGCATTCAGAAGTCTAGAAGAATCAAGTACCTTACAGAGTTGAGTAAAGCAACTGGGAAAAGAATCAAGGAAACAGTGGCATATCTCCATTATACACTAAGGTCATACGAGACTGTTACCATTGAATCACGAGTCATCGAATTCTATCAAAGAATTGAGAGAGCTAATCAACTTGATTAAATCAATATATAAGTTATATATTTAGTATGCTAATTTAATGATTTATCTTCAGGATTTGGTTTATCTTGCAGAATCACCATTGTTATTTCTAGGGAATAAATCGGCTGATTCCATTTCAATATCTTCATCATCTTCATCTTCATTTATCATGGGAATCGTCGTTTCACTATTAGGGAAAACTGCTGGTTGTACTATATGTGGAGCATTAGAAATATCTTCACCGGTTTGAGCAGTAATGTTGGTGGTTCTATTAATATTTAGTCTTTCTGGGCTGAAATTGATATTATTAGTTGTTGTATTATTAGTTGTATTTCCATCAGTTAGGCTAACTTCTCTTTGAAGAGGTCCATAATGATTTTGTAAATCTTGTAATGTTAAATTACGACCAGGTAATTGATTAGCATTTTGAAGACTTTGTTCAATTAAACGTTGTTGATGATGACTTCTAATTAATCTTTGGAAATGTTCTCTCATTTCTTGAGGAGTTAAATCTCCTTCACTTATTTCTCTGAATATTTCTCTATTAATTTCAGCCATTTCTGGATGAATATGTTCATTATTACCTTGTAAAATACCTAAACCTCTTTGTCTTGCCCATATAGTCATATCATCATCAACATTAGTTACATCATTATTATTGTTAGTATTACCCAAATTATTTAATGGATTATTACGAAGATTATTTAAATTAATATTTCTATTGGGTAAAGTTCTATTATTATCTTGAAACATTCCTATATTTTGATTTTGTTCAATTGCATATGCTCTATCTTCCATTACATGATTTAAATGATTTCTTAATTGATTAACTCCATTACCTGAAAATACACAAAATAATGATCTTTGATATTCATTAAAATCAAGTGGTGGATCTCTACAATATTGAGTAATTTCAGCTCTTAAAAATGCTGATATACCGGTTAATGATAAATGAGTTAATTTAGGACAATTTTTTAATAATAAATAAATAGGTCCAATAGTTAAATTAGTACAATATGATAAATGAACTCTTTCCAAACAATCTTGTTCACCTCTTCTTCTAACTAATTCTAATATACCATTATCAGTTATTAATCCACATTTTACAAGACCAATTCTTCTTAATTTTGGTAAATTAGATAATTCTATAAGAGTCCAATCAGTTAATTGTGAACAACATGCCAAATCAATGTATTGAATTCTATGACATGATCTTACTAAAGATGCAACACCAAAATCAGTGATTAATGCACAATGACCCAAATGAATATAATGTAAACTTCTTCCTAATTGTGATAAGGCTCTTAACGATGCATCAGTAATTTGCATACATTTTGATAATACAACATTTCTTAATCTTGGAGCACATAAAACTAATTTTTCAACTAATTTATCAGTGATAGCATTACATCCAGTTATATCAATAATTCTTAATTTTTCTAAATAAAATTCATTTGGTAATAATTCTAATAATTTATCAGTTATTCCAGCGGTATTACTAATTCTGAATTCTCTTAATTGAGATAAATCACAAAAAATTCGTTTTAAATACAAGTCAGTTATATTTGGACAATTATATAAATCCACTTCCACTAAAGATTTACAATTATCATACATTGCTGAAATTGAAGCATCAGTTATATTAGTTGAATTGTCAAATTTAACTCTTTTCAACATGGGACATGATTTGAAAAGATTAATTATTGCAGCTTCTGAAACATTACCACATCCTGGAGCATATAATCCTTGTAATCTCCTACAATTAATAGTCAATGCATTGATTATATCATCATGAATATCACCAACACCAGTTAAATCAATACTTTGTAAACGTTCACAATTCTTTAATACGTTAGTGATAGGTACATGAGTTAATTTAGCACAATTAACTAAAGTTAATCTCTCTAATTTCGGACACCCGATAAATAATGATAAGAGATCATCATCAACTAATTTAGTCATGAATGACAAATTAAGTCTTTTAATAAATAAACGATAATTCCAATGAGTCTTATTAGGAGGTAATTGCATGATTTTTTTAATTGATTGAAATGAAGCATCATTTTGCATATTTGGTCTAAACCAAAGGATTTCAACAATTAATTCTGAAAATTCTCTGCATACTGTTAATAAAGAAAATAAATCTTTTCGTTCTAAATGATGAAATATTTGCAATAAAACTTCAGTTGGTAAATTTAATAAAGGAGAATTTCGATAATTTAATTTTTGAATCTCTGAATGCTGGAAACTGTTTGTAGAATTACGTCTTTTTGTCATCAATGATCTTTTTAATTGTTGAAATTCTGAATTATTATCATCTTCCATTTCAAAATCATTACCGAAATCTCTTGAATAAGCCTTTTCTTTATGAATTTTTATTCTACCATTGTATAAAACACCCGGAGTTTCGTCTTCGTTTGTACTACTTGGAGAACTCATGATCTCAAACTCCGTAAAGGATCAATGGATCAGCAAAGGTTCAGTCTAGTAGGGAGGAAATGTAGTATGGGGTTAACGATACTGTATTAACAGTTATTATAAATCACGGAGATTGTAGTTTATTATGATAGACGCCAACAAAATATGATTTGTAAAACGAGAATATAGGGAGGGCGTGTATGCAGGCCGCACAATAGGTGATGCAAATTGCTATGATATTTTCTTTATCTTCTTGTCTTTTCCTCGACTTGAGGGAAAGATAAAGGAGATGACGATAAGAGAACAATGAACTGATCAATGAACAAGACTTTAAAATGAGGTCAAGGAAATTTAAATTGTAGATTGCATTAGTTCTAGGTTGAGGCTGTATTCTCATGCACTATTAAGCTAGCGAAGTAGTGATGGACTTGATTTTTGACTGGTGTAATATTATTTGTGTGTGATTTGTATGTAATTTAGAATTGATACTGTAGGAATTTGTGTGGTATTTTTATTTTTTTTTTTAGATTTGTATAATTTTTGCAGTTGCCTGATATTTATACTGAGTGTGAGAGTATAATGTGAAATCTGCAAAATACGAAACAATTATAAAAAAGTAATCTGATTAAATAATGTAGTAAGTGAAGATACAATGTCTAATTAATTAGATAAGCAATCAAAGAACTTTAGTAAGCAATTAAGCAGCAATTAAGTACTTATTTAATTAGCAATGTTAATGAGTGAGTTAATGAGTGAGTTAATGAGTGAGTTAATGAGTGAGTTAATGATTCAATGAGTGAATTAGTGAGTCAATGAGTGATAATTAGTGAGTGATAATTAGTTGTTGCTTAATGAAATTACAGAAATACAAGATAATCAACTATAAGTACAGTGATTCTTAGATAAAGAGTAATCTAGATAAATAATAGTGTAACTAGAAAATAAGTTAGTGTATAAATCTATAAGAAGTTAAACTCTACAATTGCCAATTTCAAAAGCTAAAATATCACTGGCACCAGCTTTCTTCAATTCATCCATAATATTTCCAAGGTTTTCCTTTTCAACCATCGATGATACTGCGACCCATTCTTCATCATCAGGTAATTTCTTCTCCAAGGCTGAAATAGTTGCAGCTCTTCTTCCTGGAGTGATTTTTAACACCGATGATAAAATATTTCTTGGAGCATTATAATTACATAAAATGTATTTTTGAGCCGCTAATATACCTTCGATTCTTTGAACTACTATATCAACAATATCAGGAAACTTAGGCTTTTTAGAACTAATTAAATGAGCACTTGTCTCTAATAATGTAGCAATAGCTTTTAATCCTGCAGCTCTCATAGTTTCACCACTTTCAACTAAATCAACAATCCCATCTGCAACTCCCAAAGCACATGATGCTTCAACACTTCCTCCAACGTATCTGACATTAGTCTCGGACTTTTCCTTTCCTTCTAATTTCTGGAAATAATCTTCACTAAGTTTAGTAAAAGAACTGACAATTTTCTTACCAACCAACTGACTAGGCTCGCTGTAAGGACCATCTTCAGGGACCTGGATTTGTAATTTACATTTGCCAAATTTCAAGTCTATTAAATCGTTGATGGAGTCGTACATATCAGCTTCTTTAATTTGGTCTAAACCAGTGATACCCAAATCACAATTACCTTCGCCAACGAACACTGGAATGTCTGCCGCTGGTAAGAAGATTAAAGCAATAGGTAAACTAGTAGATAATGCAATGTCTAATCTGTTAGATCTTCTGAATTGAATATCACTACCTTTCAATAAATCACAGCATTTTTCATATAATCTTCCCTCTGAACGTTAGTAAACTACCCTGTCTTCTATACTGGACACACATACTTTTGGGAACCGCAAATAACAAACGGTCTGGTAAATGGTTGACTAAATCCATTGAAATATTATGACTCAGTGCGCAGTCTTTATGCTAGTAGCGAAATAAGAAAACGAGTTGAAAATTGATGAGCTTTAATTATAGAGGGGATGCATTATAGAATTAGGCTATTGTGTGAATTATAGTGGCGATGCTGTAATTGCAATGGAATATACTGGATAGGATTTATATAGATTTGTAGCAGCCGTTTAGTACCTATTTAGTGAAGATTTAGCAGTAATTAGCAGTGACGTAATAGCATCGAATTACGAATTAATAAATTAATCAATTAATACCACATCAGGAGAGCTAACATAAACACTGGCAGGAGAATTATCAGCTTTATACTGCAATTAAATCGACAAAAAGCCAATTAAATGACGCAAATTGCATTGAAACAGAATAAATAGAATAAAGTATATTAATTACATTAGTGCATTGATTTGGTTGTTTGTTTGGCTGGTTGTTGTTCAAGTCTTTACAACTAGATTGGCCGATTCCTCTGACGTCACCGTATCAACGTCAAGCTGTTCTCGTATACTATCGCTATCATGTTCGTAGCTACTATCGTTTTCTTCCTCATTATCATAATCTTCTTCGTTACTAGTAACGGCTCTTAAACTATTGGGATTCCCTCTTACTGAATACCCGCTAGCACTTCCATACCAGTACTTATTAAACCCCCAATTCACCAAGATCTTCAGCATGTGATAAGGTGTGAATTCTGGCCATAGCGTATTAATTACTACTATTGAACATTCCAGTGAAACTGCTTGCCAAAGCAAAAAATCCAGCAATCTATAAGTTCCTGAAGTTCTTATAAGTAAATCCAATGGCGGAGAATCTTTTGTATAGAGAAATTTATCGATAGTGGTTTCATCAATGATAAAATCTGGACTTTCCTGTGATTTCTGCACGATTTGCTTAATCAGACTTGTGATTTCATCTCTGGAAGTATATGGGAAACACACATTCAAAGTGGCACGGGTATTGTTCTTGGTGATATCTTCAGCTTGTTCCAATAAGGGCAACACATCAGCTCTTAATAAACTTCTGTTCCCCAATACTTTCACTCTTACTCCGTACTGTTCACATAGTTCTCCATGCTGGGTGATTTGCTGGAACTTCTGCTTGGCCAAGTCCATCAACCATTTGACTTCATAGCTCAGTCTCTTGAAGTTTTCAATCAGAAATGCATACACTGTCACATGTTGAACTCCACATTCGTATAAGATTTCCAAGATCGTGGCCATATTTTCAAAGCCTACATTATGTCCTTCCTTTAACTCGATGTTATGGGCACGGGCATATCTTCTGTTACCATCCATGATCAATCCTACATGCTTAGGGACCGGTCCTGTTTGTATGATGTTACCAAAGATCTTTTTAGCCGTAGTTAATAGCCAGCTGTAGCCTGGGAACGATGAAACCCACTGAGACATTAGACAAAGCTCCTGCTGTTAATGGTATAATATGGGTAAAGTAGTATTTAATGCTGAATCAGTATATGTTAATACTGATATTTTATGAATATGGATATTCAATAAATAACTGATATTCTGCAGAATAACTTAATCTAATAGTAAGATTTGTTGAGGATTTCGCACTCATCATATTGAAAAATTTTAAACCATTTGTAAGCTTAGATTTCTATTTTAAGAAGAATCAGAGAGGTTTTCGTGGCGATAAGTCTGTTAGAGTAGATAAAATGTCACAAGAAGGAAGCAGTGAACCGAGAAATCTTGAAGAGAGAAATCCTGAAGAGCAGTACGAGGAAGAAGAAGAGACCTTCTTGACCGAGCAGGAAGTAGGAGAAGAGATTGTTGATGATGGAGTAGCACCAGACGACGATGACGATATGGATGAAGATATAATTGTAGACTTGTCGAACAATTCATGGACGTATTTCGATCAGCATAAAGATTCGGTTTTCGTCATATTTAAACATCCTACATTGCCCATGGTTGTTACTGGAGGTGGTGATAATACTGCATTTTTATGGACAACTCATACACAACCCCCTAGATTTGTAGGAGAATTAACAGGCCATCAAGAGTCGGTGGTAGCAGGAGCCTTTACCAATGACGGGAAGTTTGTAATTACTGGAGATATGAATGGGATGATTAAAGTACATAAATCAAGTAAAGGTGGACAAAGATGGATGAAATTCAGTGAATTAGAAGAAGTGGCTGAAGTTTTATGGATCAGAGTTCATGCTAGATTGCCTATATTTGCTTTCGGAGCCCCAGATGGTTCAGTTTGGGTTTATCAAATAGATGAAGACAGTAAGGCTTTGGTGCAGTTAATGACAGGATTTCTGCATTCCTTAGAGTGTAACAATGGAGAATTCCTTGATAATGGCAATGACGATGAAGTAAGCTTGGTGACAGTTTCTGAAGATGGTACTGTTGTCAACTGGAATGCATATACGGGAGAAATAAACTATAAGCTTACGCCTGAAGATTTCAAAGGAACCGAGACGCCTTGGGTTACCATCAGCATTTTACATAATAGAATCGCTATAGGAGGACGTGATGGCCAATTGGCTATAATAAATAACGACTCAGGAAGAATTGTTCATACCGTAAAGACCTTAGAATCCACTGATGACATTGCTGAATTGTCTATTGAAGCTTTAAGTTGGTGTAAAGCTCCTTCGATCAACTTACTTGCAGTTGGACTCGTGTCAGGTGACTTGCTTTTATTCGACACCAACCAATGGAGGGTTCGTAATACCTTAAAGTTGGACGATACTATTACTAAACTAGAATTCATTCATGATACTCCATACTTAGTGGGGTCAAGTATGAATGGACGTATTTATAAGTGGGATGCTCGTACGTTAACAGAACTTTTTGTAGGTGTGGGCCACAATATGGGAGTTTTGGACTTTGCTGTATTGGATTACGATAATAAGGTTGTTACTGCAGGAGATGAAGGTGTTTCGTTGGTGTTTGATATAGCTTAGTGCGCGTCGCGTGTATAATAGAAAAGTGCAATAATAAATATACAAAGTAGAGTACTGAGTACAGAGTAGCATAGAAAATACAGTAAAGAAGTACATTAAGAAGTACAGTAAGAAGCACAGTAAGGAGTGCAGTATAAATATTTATTATATAAGAATTATAGTCATTTAATTATAGTATCATTTACTGTATTATAATAAAGAATAGATCATATTTATTAATCAGATCACTAATAACATTAAAATAAGAAAAGATGACCATCGACGAATCCCTCGTGTCGGAAGACGGAGTCAATATAAGTTCCATGAAACCTTCAGAAGTAGATATGTCGTTCTACTACGAAAGACTTCTCCCCTTCAGATACGTGTTTCAATGGTTGAATCATTCACCTAAACCTACGAAAGACTTCACTATGAGAGAATTTGCTTACGAACACAGATCAGGTGCTTATCAACGTTACAATTCGTTTGAATCCTTAGAGGATTTTAAGAAATCAGTTGTTACTGCTAACCCTACAAGATTTGAAATTGGTGCAGTGTATTCAGTTAATCCTAAAGAACGTAAAAACTTACCTAAGAATGCGTTGAAGCCATTAGCTAAAGAATTAGTATTTGATATCGATTTAACTGATTACGATGAAATTAGAACTTGTTGTTCTGGAACTTCCATCTGTGAAAAATGCTGGAAATTTATTAAAGTCGCTACTAAAATTATCGATGTAGCTTTAAGACAAGACTTTGGATTCAAGCATTTAGTATGGGTATTTTCAGGAAGAAGAGGGGCCCATTGTTGGATTAGTGACGCAAGAGCTCGTAGTTTAGATGAAACTGTTAGAAAATCAATTGTAGAATACTTGGACGTATTAGGTTCTAAGCAAGTAAAGATGGGAAAGCAGCTGTTGAATTTAAAGAGACCCTTCCATCCACACGTTGAAAGATCGTTAGAGATTTTGAAACAGGATTTCGTAGAAGTTATCTTAGAAGACCAGGATCCATGGAGCACCAATCAAGATCAAATTAAAGAGCTTTTATCGTTTATCCCCGATAAATCGTTGCAGGAAGAATTGACTAAGAAATGGAAAACTCCATCAAATTCTAAACAAAAATGGGAAGACATAGGAATTTTAGCTAAGAAATTAATTAAGAATCAAAGTCAATTAAATTCAGTTAATGAAGCCAAGAAAGATATCATCTTTTATTATTTATATCCGAGATTAGATATTGAAGTCTCGAAACAATTAATCCACTTATTAAAGTCTCCTTTCTGTATTCATCCAAGTACTGGGAATATTTGTGTTCCATTTGATCCATTACTGAATTTATCTGATAATAAAGAAGATGATGAATATGGGTTCAATCCAATGCATGCGCCTAATCTTAGAACTATTCAGAATGAATTGGAGATGTATGATTCTCGCAGGGTAGATCGTGCTTCTAGCCAACCACCTTCAGACGAAGAGAATGAAGCACAAGATCGTAAAGTAATGGATTACGAAAAGACAAGTTTAAAGCCATATGTTAACTATTTCAGTAAGTTTGTTAATAATTTGATTAAGGACGAGTTGAAGAATACTAAGAGGGAGAGAGACGATGATTTAGAATTTTAAATGAGTTTACCCATTTAAAATCCATATTCCAGTGATAAAAGAGGATAGTGGATTACTTTCTCCTGCCTTCGGCAGTGAAAAGTAGTGAGAAGTTCTCCAATAAATAAGTGTATATTACAATGCAATTCTATGTGATAATCAGTTACAACAATCAAACAATAATACATCCATTAGGTTTCTGTTTCTCATCATTCAACGTATCCAAAGTCCCACTATTATTCTTAATAATAATCGTTTCATCCTTCGACAATGGTTCATTCACCAACGTTGAGCTTTCGCTCCTCTCATTCTCTTCATAATGATGCCATTCCAAGTAATTGGCCTTCTCGTTATATCTTACAAATCCCGAAGTCAAATAAATGTCATGATAGTTCAAATTAGGGAAATGCCAATTAGGTATATAAATAATAGTTGGAGCCGTGCTTGCTTCTCCCTTAGGAAGAGTCACAGTCAATGAGAACTTGACTGTTCTCATATCAAACTCTGTAGCTACAATATCTCCAGCACTAGCAACTACATATGGTCTGATGATGGCACCGGCTGCTCTAACACCATCCGGCGTAGGATAACATCTTTTAGTGTGTCTGTATCTTACATTATCGGCCGTCCAGAAGATCAATGAGGAATCCTGTAAGGATTGGGCATCGTCGTAGTCATCTTCATCAGATAATTCTGATTCTACATCGAGTTCTTCTATGTCGTGTTCGATTTCTTCAATATTAACCGACTTTTCATTCTGGATTTTATACTTGATTCCGTTGACTTTGCTGTTGAGTTTATTTGATCTGGCAGACTTTATTAATGAAGCAGTGGTGGAGATGGTGGAGTTTAAAAGGTCGGACATCGACGTCGTGTTTGCAAAGCTTAGATTCCTATCATCTGGCGACCAGAAAGAAAAGTCTTCGTTGTTCCATTTATCACCTCTTTTATGACTGTTGATAGAAGTATAGCACCAATAAGTATGCGACATGTTCAGTCCCTCCAAAGCATAACTTAAAGCATCCAATGCATAAGTCTGTGAAGAATACCTTCCATCCTTATAAGCCTTCTTATTATCCATATCAAATGGCATCCCAGTTTCCGACATTAATATAGGTATATTGCCTAAATATTCTTCACATTCTCGTTTCATCTCCGTAAACTGCTTACGAAGACAATTTCTAATGGCCCTTTCTCCAAATACAATGCCTAGTACTGGGTTTAAGTACCGGCCTCTCATGATCCCTAGCGTATCGACATTATATTTGGAGTTCCAGGTCTTGAACATCAACGACATCCCATCATAGTAATGCGGGCAATAAATGGTTTTCTTATCAATGATCTTCCTTGGATCCGTCTTTAAATTAGGCGGAACTTCTAAGACTGGTGGCTGCAACATGAAGAACACTTTAGGTGCAATAGATCTGATGACTTTCTTATACTTGATGATATAATCGACGAAGTTGTTGTTGATGAAGAATTCCATATCGATCTTCGTAGGCTTGACTCCGCTGTACACTTTAAAGCTGTGTTTGGCGAGAAACTGGTTGAAGTAATTGGGCTTAACAAGCTCACACGTTGTAGCAGCCATTTCCATCCTTCGATCCAATTCCATACTGTTGAATGTCTTCATATTAAGGCCCTCATGCGACCAAATTCCTAGTTGATGGAAAATGCATTCTCCAATAATCCAGTCTTTGCTTCTGTTCCATCCGTAATGCATGTCTATTTCTTCTGCTTCTTCCACTGTCATCCAAGCCCTCTGTCCTTTAGGATCAACGATCTGTGTTCCACATTTCTGTGGTCCGCTGATGGTGATCTTGTACTCATCAACTTCACACGGAATCCCCATCCCTAGTTTGAACGCTTGGTAGACTGTCGGAGTCGTACCAACCCGTAACTGCTGGCTGTCTGGCAAATATCCAAGATGTGCATGGCCCATTAATCCACAGTTTGGCTCGTTCATGGTTTCAAATCCAAGAAGTGTTCCGTCATCGACCATAATTTGATTATCATTAACGATTCTCTTCCAAAAATGCTTGATACTAAGGAAGAACTTCTCCTGGAGGTAAGTTTGGATATTTTGGTCGTTGATTCGAAGGTGGGGGAAATAGTTCTTGCCCGAAAAGAACATCGTAAACATAACCAACGACGCCAACCGCTTATAATTGGTTGGCCAAATCATTTTAGGGAAAGAATCTGCCTCCAAATTATCGTCGTCTTCTTCTTGATTCTGAAACCTCGGCTCGTTATGCAATAAAGCAGCTTCACACGCCGTAAACCTCTTTGGTTGCAATCCAGCAGCATATAAAGTCCATAAAGGGGCACCTGATCCACCAGTAAATCTCGACCAAACATCTTGATGCACATCTATAAATACATAAAGCCCTCCGATCTGGTGGATTATCTTTAAGATTTCACTCGTATAATCTATGAAATCGTCGTCATACATCCCAGGCCCTTCATGTTCTATAGCTTCCCATGTGATGATGTATCTTATAGTATTGTAGCCCCAAGACTTGATTCGCTCCAAGTGCAGCTCAGCTTCTTCTATGGGGAAGGGTCTTCCCACGAAGCTTACATTGTCACCGTCGTAAAAAATATTATCCCATTCGTTAGGGTTCCCTTTATATGTTGGCATACTTGGAGTCACAGGGAGTTTAGCAGAACCATCTAAGTTAATGCCTTTAAGTATGACATTTCTGCCATGAGAATCTATGAAATTACCACCATCAACATTCAACGGTTCACAGCTGATCACGTTGACATTTTCAGATTCGGTTCTCTCTATTGGTTCATCGACATTGTACTTTCTTCGTAGGGATTTGATTCCTGATAGTGATACTTTCGAGGTAGTGGAGTATAGACTCATTCTATCGTTGATGACTTCTCGTGCATCTCTCATATATTTATAACCTTTCATTTTATTTGTATTAGGTAAGAAAGGAAATGAAATGGAGGAAAGGATAGTTTATATATGGCAGATGCTTAGAGAAAATAAAGTTGGATCCCCGGAAATCTATGCTAGGTGGAGAAGACTGTGAAAAAGATTGTCGCGCAACAGCCAGCACGACATCACGACAACGGCTGCAACGATTACAACTACAACTTCGTTGCAGTTGTGATCTGTAGCCTTATAAAGAATAGAATTCTCGAATAATGAATAGAATTCTAGAATAGGAGACCACTTTCTAGAAGATATGAAGAGCTTAGAAAATGGAGTACTTGATAGAGTTCGCATCAAATCTTCTTATAGTAAAGAATAAATGTAGATACAATTGTAAGTAGCCTTAAAATTTGTAAGTAAAACTTGTACTAAGTTTTGCAAAAGACTTGCACTAAAACTTGCACTAAAAGCCTGCATGTCGTACTTATTTGTACGTATAATTATAATTATATGGTTTGTATATATAATATGTTATGCGCATGCTGCAAATATCGGTGATAAATCGGTGATAAACCTGTAATGAAAATGTCTCTTGTTGGTTTCTGATATGGAGTAGTTAACGATAGACTACTTCGTAGCATATCGTGGCTATCGCTCTAATTCACTCAATAGCTTCCTCTTGGTAGCGATATGTGCTGACAATCTCCATGACTCTTCACTACTGAACTTATTCCGTAACGGTACGATCTTCTGTCGTTTATGGGCCAGCTCATTTCCAATCTGGAAGTAATTAGGTGCTGCTTCTATCAAATACTTCGGCTCTATAGCCGTAGTAACATGCATATACTCTCTCGTAGTAAGAAGAAGTGTATGATACAATACATACTCTTGATTCTTATTCTGCAATGAACTAGATGGATGTAAATACACCGTAGTGTCTTCCACCAATGTTTTATACCCCTCCTCAGCATCTCTTTTAGCTGCATGCTTAAAAAATCCACAGCATAAACTCTTAATAATCTTTTCATAATCCAACCCACATGACATTATAGGATTCCTGTTCTTATTCATAATATTAGTAAGCTGATTCTTAACATCCTGAGCTCTTCTTAGACTCCTTTCTTGGATGAAGTTATCAGCACACCACTGCTTATTATATCCATTTAAAACCCACGATCTATAAACATTTAAAAGGGTTAAATGATCACCTGATGAATGATTAAATCTAGCTTTCCTCTGGTCAGCTAAACTGGCTTTATCTTTGGGACGATAGAAGATAGTTTGCACGGAAAGCATGGCGACAATAGTTAAGATTTCTTCTGAGCATTCAAATTCGACTGATGAAATTAAGGTTTTACCTAATTTAGGATCCATTGGGAGATCTGACATCTTCTTACCTAGTTTGGTTAAGTATCCATCATCATCTAAGGCTCCTAAAGTATATAAATCCTGTAAAGCATTTAACAAAGTGTGAGTTTTAGGAGGATCCATGAACTCAAAATGAAGTAAATCATTGATTCCCATAGCTTTAAGAAGAAGAATCGTATTGGATAAATTACTCCGTTGGATTTCTGGGATCGTATTAGGAAGCATTTCATCCTGGTAGGCCCTTTCAGTGTATAGTCTATAGCATTTGCCAGGTCCAGTTCTACCAGCTCTCCCACTACGTTGATTAGCTTGGGCCTGTGATATGGGGGAAATTGTTAATGAGTCCATACCGAGTTTAGGGTCATAGGCATTGATTTTAACGAACCCTGGGTCGATAACGTAGTAGATTCCGTCAATTGTAATAGAAGTCTCAGCAATATTCGTCGCCAAAATCACTTTCCGTGATCCTTCAGGCGTTGGTTCAAAGATCCTGCTCTGCATCTCACCCGGCAAGGAAGAATATATGGGGAGAATTATCAATTCTGAGACAGCATCTCCTAATGCTTTCACTTTCTCATACAATACTTCACAGCTCGTATCGATTTCTTCCTGCCCTGTTAAGAATACAAGTATATCACCCGGAGCTTCAGCTACATGGATTTGTATGACAGAATCCAAGGCTGCTGAAAGGTAATCCATTTCTGGCTCTCTCGTATAAAGGATTTCTACGGGGAAAGTTCTTCCAGGAATGTTTAATACAGGACAATCATTAAAGAACTTGCTGAACTTCTTCGAGTCTAAAGTAGCTGATGTGACTATCACTTTCAAGTCAGGATTTTGTACGGCTGCCTTCTTAAGTAAAGCAAAAAGAACATCTGTAGCGATAGTTCTCTCATGAGCCTCATCCAACATTATAACCGAATACTTACTCATCAAAGGGTCATTAATAGCTTCTCTCTGAAGCATCCCATCCGTCATGTACTTGATATTTGTTGAAGCCGTGGAATTATCATCGAACCGGACATTGTATCCGACATCTCCACCCAATTTAGTTCCTCTTTCTTCTGCCACTCTTTTGGCTACTGAAATGGCTGCAACTCGTCTTGGCTGCGTGCATCCGATGATTTTATGGCCATCGTTGTTGTTGAATCCCTCTTCCGCCAAGTATTGTACGATTTGAGTGGTCTTCCCTGATCCGGTTTCCCCTACAATCACTAAAAATTGATTTTCTTTGATGCCTTTGACAAGTTCTTCTCTCATAGAGTAAACAGGAAGTGATTCTCTTTGCTGTTGGATGGAAAGAGAGGTTCGTTTGCCGTAGGCGACTTTCTCCTGTGACTTCTTCCACTCAGAAACAGGCTCCACAGTGATTGCTTTCTTCAATGGATCTAAACTATCTGGATTCTTCTGCTCCTTTAGTCTCTGCTCTCTCTGTTTCTCCTTCTGCTCCTTCGTCTTTCTCTCCTTAAACTCCTTTGCTAGCGACGATCCCTTCATAGCAGCTCGTTTCATCGACCCATCCGGATTTCGTATCAATTTAGGCGGCTCCTGGTTGACTAATCCAGTAGTTTGGCCCTTGAGAAAATTAGGTTCCTGAAACTTTAGCTCTACATTGACTTCTATTTCTTGTTTGGGGACAGTTTCAGACTCTTCGTTTTCATTGAGTTCAGGATAATCTTCGGCCCTAGCAGCTCCTGATGCTATTAATTGTCGGATCTCCCATCGTTCTGGTGATGTGAGTCTTCTTTTAGTCTGCTTGGTTTGGGTTCTTCCTCTTTCAAGTTCTTCGTTTCTATCAGCCCCATTGGATTGGTCGATGCCTCGTAGTGAAAGACTATACTTTTGCCTGCCTCTGTCGTATTCAATGCTTAGTATTTTAGCATAGACTTGCTGGTTCATTTTAAGCACATCGTGAGGCAGTCGAATCCTTATGGATTCATCAAAAGATAGTTGGGAAATGTGACATAATCCAGTTATGTTATAGATTCTGATGAAAGCTCCGAACGGCTTGATGTTTGTGACTGTTCCACTATAGATTTCTCCTTCTTTGATAGGTTTTCTCTCCTCTTGCCTTTCTACCCTCTCTCTTTTGATAGGTTTAGTCTCTTCTTTGATGTTTCTAGGTTCCTGTTTGATTTGTGGCTTCGTTTCTTCTTCGAAATTAATCTTTTTGTCGGGAATAGATAATGCACTGAACTCCAGCTTGATTTCCGGCTCTTGTTTGATACTAGGTTGGAGTTTATTTACCACGTCTCTAATAAACTCCTCAGGGAAGTCTCCACCATTTTGCCGTAATTGGGATTTGAATTGTTCTAGAAGGTCCAGCTGAGAGCTGGCTTCTGCCTTTTCGTATAGGCTCACTACGAATCGGGAGACGGTCCCGTCGGTGTCATCTATGCCTAGATGCTTTTTTATTAGTAGTGATAGCATCGCGATACTTATACATAAAGCGTACGAGGAACGATTTAAGTAGAATTGCTTGATCAATAAGAGCTCTACTTGATCGATAAGAACACTACTTGCTCGATAAGAGGCAGAGTTACATACTACAGTTGCGTTAATCCTAGCGTCATTTCGTTAAACCCCGACCACAGTACCTTCCGTACTACTCAGCATATTGAGGTCTGCTCAGAACAAATCTACTACTTTCAAGGCTCTATTGTTAGTACGTAACTCAGAAATTCTACTATCAAGACAACTCTCTTCATCAGCGTCAGTTGTCCCTATCAAGGCTCATCATTTTACATACCTTCTTTGTCTTCTCTCTCTCTTCTTTCTCTCTTCTCTCTCTTCTCTCTCAGTAAAAACTTTTTATCGCGGCTCTTTAGTGCCTCTTAAATGGACACTGCGAACTCACTGCGAACTCACTGGACTGCAATCGGATCTTCGTGGCATGTTCCATCTAGCCTCTTCATTATATACACAGTACACTAAACGAGAGCAGTACAATGTCCTCATACTAGGACTAGACAACGCAGGAAAAACTACATTCCTTGAACACATTAAACTTTTATACTCCAGTCCAGATGCTAAGCACAATCCCGAGACTAGCGACACGCTGCTGAAAATAAAAGCTAAAAGGATTTTACCTACAGTTGGTCAAAATACTACGACTATAAAGTATCAATCCGACACAAGCACTAATTATAGCAATATTAACCTTAAATTCTGGGATTTGGGCGGACAAAAGTCACTTCGAAATATGTGGCCACGATACTACTCTTCCTGCCATGGGATTATCTTTATAATTGACTCCACCGACACAGAAAGGTTTCAAGAATGCTACGATACACTTGTTCAATTAACACATGATGAGAATTGGGGGGATGCTAATAATAATTATGAGAATGTTGTTAATGTGCCGATACTTATGATGGCCAATAAGCAGGACTTACCGCAAGCCATTGATCTTGTGACTTTAAAGACAGGAGTATTTATTCAATTAGTTAGTGAACTTGAAGCTACGGACCTGAAGCTACTTCCGGTGCTGGTGCTAGAAAATCAAGGGCTTAAGGAGAGTCTTGAGTGGCTAGTGAGCCGGTTGGTTTATAATAAGGCCAACAAGCAGCCCGAGTACCGGTAGGCAATTTATCAAGATACCAATTTCTGCTCAGAACAGCTCCGGTAGGCAATTTACTAGGATACCAATTTCTGCCCAGAACAGCTCCGGCACGAATTCCAGCACAAATTCCAGCACAGTTCCATCACAGTTTCAGCACAGTTTCAGCACGAGCTCCAGCTCTCTGCGCCGCACTCCACAATACACAGTTTCAGTTTCACTTCAGTTCAGTACTTCACGTGTCCACCTCTACCCTACTCTGCTCTACGTCACTATCCAATTCCACTCTATTATCCCGGCCCACATGCAGGCAGTTGCAGCCAAATAGCAATATTGCTAGTTTTTGCCGCACACTTAAATTTGTTCCACGAATCGAACCCTGATTCAGGTGAAATTTGCTATTAATGTCATTCAAATATTGATAAAATCTCCATTAATTTACTTCAATTATAATCTAATTGACTATTAAATTACATTTATTCATCGACTATGTTGAAACGTTTCAGAAAAGATAAATCAGATAAGTCGACAAAGAGTGATGTGTCCAAAAATTCTACCATCTTGAATATCTTGGAATCGGCATATATTGAAGGGCAGAAACATGCAGAACAAGAGTTTGGTAAGCGGGTAAAACAGTATGGGTGGTCAGATCCATCTCAGTCTAAACATTATAATGAATTGATCCAGCAGGCGTACCAGGAAGGGGCTAAACTGTATGAGAAGTCTCATAGTAAGACCAAATCCACTGATTCAAATGTGGTATTTTCTTCTGGAATGGGTAAGGTTGTTACGACCCCTCCAAGAGTTAATAGACAGCCACTTGAAAGGAATCCGCCGGGAGATTTTGCTAATAAGAAGACTCCTATCGATGAATCTTTAGTGGACAAGAATCAATTGTATACGAATTCTAATCCTAGATATGGCGATGATGCTGGTATTAAACAGGGCACTGGGTATTATTTTGATCCAAATGATACGCAAGGTGGCTATTATGGTGCCGGCAAAGAGCTGGGATTGAACGAAGCTACCATGGCTCGTTTAGAGAAGGAACGTAATTTGAAGACTAAGCCTGCGGCGTATGCCGGTGCTGAAAATCAAGATGTGGAGAAGGATCTTGACAGGAACTTAGACAAGACTGATAAAGATTCTGATAAAAAAGAGAAATTAGATGGCGATTTTGATGATGCTGATACGACTGTGTCGAAGAAGCTTGATCCTGCTGAACAGCATCAACAAAATAGATCTTTATACAATCCTCATGGTCTTTCTTCTGCTACTGATGAGAAGTCTGGTATTTCTGGTGATAAATCTGATAATAGTGGTAAATTTGCAGCCACGGCTGCTGCTGGTGCAGCTGCGGCCGCTGGCGCAGCTTACTATAAGAGCCATGGTTCTAAAGACTCTAACGTGAATGATCCTAGCGTTAGTGGTCAAAATAAGAGTGAAGGTGCTAATTCAAGTCAACCAACCAATTTAGGTGATAAACCTGCCAATTTAGGTGACAAGCCTGGCAGTTTAGGTGAAAAACCAACCAAATTAGGCGATAAATCAGACAATTTAGGTGGTAAATCATCCAATTTAGGTGGCAATTCAGGTGGTAATCCAGACAAACCAACTCTGAAAGATTACGGTCAACCAGGAAGTGCTGGAGTGCCACCATCATCTGATAAATTCAATTACGATGACGAAATCAAAAGAGTAGATAACAATATCGATAACACCAAATCAAGAATCGATGCTCTTCAATCGGAGGATAATGCTTCTACTACTGCTTTAAAGAGTCCTAGCACCGAAACTCCTCCAAATACTTCAGAAAATTCTACTACTAAGAATGCTGGAATTGCTGGTGGTGTAGCTGCTGGTACTGCTGCTGCTGTTGGTGCTGCTAAGAAGTTAGCTGGCCTCGATAAGGGAGACTCTAAAGTCACTCCAGTTGACGAAGCATACCAAGAAGGTGTCAAATCAGGTGCTTATGATGCTGGTCACGATTCGTACATTGAACCAAGTTCCGGTTCTTTTATCAAAGATAAGAAATCTGCTGGATACTTTGATGGATCTAAGACTTTAGATCCAAAGACTTTAGATCCAAAAGTCAAATCTGAAGGTGCTGTTGTCGAAGGTAACGGTGTTCAGAGTGCTAAAGGTACTGATTCAGACAAGTCTGGTCCTTCGCCAGGAGTGTTTGCAGGTGCTGCTGGTGCCGTTGGTGCCATTGGTGCAGTGGCTGCTGGAGCTTTAGGATTTGGTGGCCACAAGAGCAATGAAGTAACTAATCCCGATGATCAATTGGTCATTGATAGTGCTTATGAAGCTGGAAAGAATAAAGCTACCAAAGACCATTTTGATGCTGTTGCAAAGAATGCTGCTGAAAATCCTCAAGCTCCCGATTTGAAGGAAGTTGAAAGTGATTACGACGACGACGATGATGAACATTTCGTTGGTGCTGGTGGTATTGACAGCGATAAGGATTTGAAGAACCATAAGGGATTAGGGAAGGAAGTAGCTGGTGCTGGAATTGGAGCTGTTGCTGCTGGCATTGCTGGTGCCAAGCTTGCTGATAAACACGATTCCAAAGATGCTAAATATGACAAAGACTCAAAAGATTTAACAGGCTCAAAAGATTCTAAGGATTTAACAGGCTCAAAAGATTTAACAGGCTCAAAAGATTTAACAGGCTCAAAAGATTTAACAGGCTCAAAAGATGCCAAAGATTTAAAGGATTCTAGAGACTCAAAAGATTCTAAGGACTTAAAGGATTCTAAAGACTCTAAAGACTCTAAACGTTCAAAGGGTTTCTTTGGATTTGGATCTAGAAAGAAAGATAAAGAGGATGCTAAAGATTTATCTGGAACTGGTGCTACTAAAGACTCGACTGATTCTAAAGGCAGCGGTGTTGGAACTGCTGCTGGAACTGCTGCTGGTATTGGTGCTGCAACTGGTGCTGCTGTTGGTGCAGATGCCGGCTCTGTAACTGGCTCTAAAGGTGATACTTCAGCTACTGGTACTTCAGGTAAGAAAGATCCAAGTTCCTTGGTAGGAAATGTTGCCGATGACCCTTATGTTGCTAAACAACCTCAACATAAAGTTCAAAGCGCCGTGGATGATGCTTCAGGTCAAAAAGATGAAAGCGATCCTGTTCAACGTGTTCCTGGTTTAGAAAGTGAAAGCGATAGACTTAAAAACAGTGGTGAATTAGATAAAGACGAGCCATCTGATGATAAGTCTAATAAAGGACTTCTTGCTGGAGCTGGAATTGGGGCTGGAGTTGGAGCTCTTGCTGCTTCTGCAGCTTCAGGAAATTCTGGTAGTTCAAAAGCTAAAGATCCACATTCATTAGTTGAAAATGTTGCTGACGATCCTGATGTTTCCAAGCATCCTCAACATAAAGTTCTGAATACTGTTGATGATGTTTCAGGCCAAAAAGATGAAAGTGATCCAGTGCAAAGAGTTCCTGGATTGGAAAGCGAAACTGATAAGCTCAAGAAGTCTGGTGATTTGGATAAAGATAGTTCAAAGTCAAAGGATATTAAAGATGATGCTGATAGTGATACAGTTTCTAGTTCTAGTAAGAAGACCGGTCTCATTGCTGGAGCTTTAGGTGTTGCTGCAGGTGCTCTTGGATACCTGAAGTATAAAGATTCAACATCAACCTCAAGTGGAGGTTCTTCTAGTCATGATAAAAATATGGTTGAAGATATTGCTTCCTCCCATAAAGATGTAGCTGCCAAGCCTAAACATGGAGGTGCTGAAACTGCAGACTTGGACAAGAAGCAAGAGGATGATGAATTGGCTAAGAGAGATGCCGCTGCAGCTGTTCATGAAAGAGAAAAGGCCAAAGAAGCCTCTGTTGGTAAATACAACAAAGAACATGGATTTAAAGCTGAAGATGCCAACCCATTGATTGATGTAGTTGACGGTAAACAATATCCAAAGGGATCTGCTGATGCTGATAAAGACTTAGCATCTAGTTCAAGTTCTAAAGATGGAATCTCATCCAAAGGTGGTATTATTGGAGGTGCTGGTATTGCAACTGCTGCAGCCGCTGCTGGATTATCCAAGAAACCATTTGATAAGAGTGGTGATGGAGATGAAGATGATCTCGATTTGAAATCTAACCTTGATCCTTCCAAAAATAAAGACTTGATCAATGAACAAGATTTCAAAGAGTACTACAATGCTGGATTTGAAAAGGGAACCGCTGACATGAAGTCTAAAGGTTCGGCTTCTAAGTCTAGTAAGGATAGAGAATTAGCTGGGGCAGGATTAGGTGCTGGAGCTGGTGCTGGATTAGGTGCTGGAGCAGCTGGCCTTGCTTCTAACCGTGGATCAGGAACTTCTGGTGTTTCAGGAACTTCTGGTGCCTCTGGTGCCTCTGGTGCCTCTAAAGACTTTCCTCAAAGCTCAGGATTAGTTGTTGAAGTCATTGGTGTTGACGATAAAGCTGTTGCTGCACGTTTGGCCAAGAAAGCTTCTAAAGAATTGAAGAGCCAAGGTGTTGATTTATCCTCAGGCAAATTAGTTATCAATGCCGATACAAAAGAAGTGTATAAAGTTGACGGAGACTTTACTTCACAAGATTCTTCAAGAATCAACTCAATTAAATCTGTGAGTCCATCTACTTTTGATACTGATGATAAGGCTAAAGAACGTTTAAGTGCAGCTGCTTCTTCTAATAAAGAAAAGAGTGATTCCAAGTACGGTGAAGCTGCTTTGGGTGCTGGTTTAGGTGCAGCAGTTGCTGGTACAGCTTATGCTGGTTTGCATCATGGTGAGGAGAAGGGAGGATATCATGAGATTCCAAAGGGAGATAAGGCAGTTGATGTTCCTGAAAGTGGTGCACCAAAGAGTGCACCAAATGCTTCAGCTACTGGCCCTGCTGGTACTGTTGGTGTTGGCTCTGGACCTGGATCTGGTACAGGATCTGGTGCTGATACTAGTGCTTCAAGAGAGATTCCTGGTACTGGTGCTGCAACTGGTGCAGGTATTGGTGCAGGTGTTGGAGCAGCAGGTGTCGGAGCAGCAGGTATTGGTGCTGCTGGACATGGTGCTACTGGTCATGGTGCAACAGGAACAGGTGCAACAGGAACTGGCAGAGAAACGTCTGACTCCGACATTGTTGTAACTGTCCACGGAGGAAAGAACGACCAAGAAGCCGGAGAAATTGCTCAAAGAGCCGTTAGATCTCTTAAGAGTAAACCGGATATCTTAAGAACCATTAAGGAAATTAAGATTGATGCTAATACTGGAGTCGTTACTGACGAGAACGGTAAGATTATTTTAACTGAACAATTACCAAATGCCAAAGACATTGATGAACAGAAACACTCTGCCGGTACTGTTGGTGCTGCTGGTGCTGCTGGTGTTTTAGCAGGTGCTGCCGGTGCTGGATTAGCTGCTAAAGGTGTATCTGGTCATTCAAAAGAAGCTGATGTAGCTGGTGCTCCTAGCGCTGGTGCTCCTATCTCTGGTACCGGTACTTCTGGTGCTCCTCATAGTTCTGGTGCTTCTGGTGCTGGTGCCTATGGTGCTGGATCTGGTGCAGGTTTTGCTCCAGAATCTAAAGGAGCTGCTGGTGCTCCTACATCAGCCAACGTCACTCAACCATTAAGCCCAGCATCAGACGAAGAATTCTATGATGACTACGATACCGCAGGAGATGCTAAAAAGTCCAAGAACGGATTAGACAAATCTGACATTGCTGCTGGAGTTGCAGCTGCAGGAATTGGAGCTGCTGGAGCTGTTGGACTTAGTCAACATAATAAATCCAGACCAGAAAGTGATGCTTCATTAAAGAATCCTACTCCTGCTAATTCTAAGGCTAATAGTTATGGAGGTACTGGATTTGAAGGTACTGGATTTGACCCAATTGGTGCTGAAAGAGATACTGCTGGTACTGCTGGTGTCGTTGGCAGTACAGGCAGTACTGGTAGTACCGGTAATGCTGATACTTCTGGTGCTAGAGGTGCTACAGGACCAGGTGCTACAGGTGTTGGTGCTACTGGACCTGGAGCCACTGGACCTGGAGCCACTGGTGTTGGTGCTGGCCCTGCCTCCCCATCTAAATCAGACAAAAGCCTGACCAGACTGACCAGTCCTAAATCCAAAGAAAAGAAGAAAGGATTCTTAGGAGGATTCTTATCCAAAAAGAAATCCGAACCCAAAACAACCAAAAGTGAAGCTACCAGAAGTGACACCAAAACTGACAGTTCTACTGCTGCCTTAGCAGGAGCAGGAGCTGGTGGAGCTGCACTTGCTGCTGCTACTGCAGCCACCTTTCATTCCAATTCCAAGGACAAAGATGTCAAAGACTCTAAAGACATCAACACTGCCAACTTAAAAGAGTTGGAATCGTCAGCCAAAGACAAATTGAATCAGCCACCCAAAACTCCCCTTTATGACAGCAATTCCTCATCAAGTTTTGGAGACAATGCTGATTCAAACAAATTAGACAATGCATACTATGCATACAGTTCCCAAAATGCTAAAGGAAGAGACGTTAGCGAAGTTTCCAACAAGAACCACGGAGTCATTGAAGGTAACGATATTGGGAAATTCAAAGAAAACCAAGCTTCAATCCCACGATCATTTGGTGGAGACGTATTATTAGAAATAGTTGGATGTCCAAAGGATGTTGAAAGTAAACTAAAGGCAGAAAAAGAGGCATTAATCAGGCAACATCCTGAATTAGTGCCTTCGTCTACTAAGAAAGTAGTATTTGATGCAAAGACTGGTATTGCTTATGACGGTACTGGACATCAAATATCAGAGTTGTCGACATTAAGATCATTTTCTGTTGACGAGAAGCAGGGAAAGGTAGAAATTCCTGGATCATTTTTCTACTAATCCCCAATGCGTCAGTAGAGATTTATTTCACCAGATTTCTAGTACTGACCTGATTACTAGTACTTAGCAGAATACTAGTAATGCTAGTAAAGGTGATTGTATTAGAGTCTTACAGTAACGGATCATACTGTATTAGATAAGAATTGCAGTATAATTCTGGATCATTTTATACTGCGGTTCTGTTTGTTTTAGTTATGTGATCATGTGTATGTTTTATATGTTGTTCTTTATTCCTTACTCTATTACTATACTATACTCTATTACTATACTATACTCTATTACTATACCATACTCTATTATACTCTATTCTACTCTATTGAGAAATATTCCATTAGAAATAATGGTTGTAAGCATGTCAGGTGATACATAACAATAACAGCAGTAATATCAGCTGAGTCTTAGACAATAGTATTGCAGTATTACTGTAATTTGTAGTACTATAGTTTACAGTGATGTTCGTACGACATTTTAAAGTGTCGCACTAGTTGGAAATTCGATCGATATTTGGTGGGGATGTCGCAATCAGGGCCAATGCCCTAGTCTTCACGCGATCCTGACTGCGAGCGTGCGCCGCCAACAGTGAAAAATCTCAAAAAATTTTCTGAAAAAACTTTATACTAAACACTTTGAAATGGGTATGTAATAACAGATATATCACAAATTTGTCACAGTATCACAAACCACGCATGAACTATACATGTCTATCCGTCCAGCATGAAATTCCCGAAACAACGAACGAAAATAACGAAGAACTGACTTAGTAAAGACACCTTCAATAATAGCGACATCCGAATAATGAACTAATGAAGTACTTAAAGAACAAACTTAGAGAGAAATTTACGAATGAACGGCCTGATAATATAGATATATGTGTCGCCCATGTGCTGCCGATGTGTCGCCTACGTGATGTGCCTGTGGCCTACGTGATGTGCCCGTGTGCCTCCCAATACTAACAATACAGGTAGAGTTATTCGTAACCAAAGAAAAGGTGCTGGATCAATCTTCACCGCTCACACCAAAGGTAGAAAAGGTGCTGCCAAATTAAGAACCTTGGATTATGCTGAACGTCATGGTTACACCCGTGGGGTTGTCAAGCAAATCATCCACGACTCAGGAAGAGGTGCTCCATTAGCTAAAGTTGTCTTCAGAGATCCTTACAAGTATAAATTAAGAGAAGAAACCTTTATTGCCAACGAAGGTGTCTACACCGGGCAATTTATTTATGCTGGTAAGAAAGCTTCCTTAAACATCGGTAACATTTTACCATTAGGTGCTTTGCCAGAAGGTACTATTGTCTCCAATGTTGAAGAAAAAGTTGGTGACAGAGGTGCTTTAGGTAGAACTTCCGGTAACTACGTCATCATCATCGGACACAATCCAGATGAAGGTAAAACCAGAGTTAAATTACCATCAGGTGCTAAAAAAGTATTAAGTTCAGATGCTAGAGGTGTAATTGGAGTTGTTGCAGGAGGTGGTAGAATTGATAAACCATTGTTAAAGGCTGGTAGAGCATTCCATAAATATAGAGTCAAGAGAAACTCTTGGCCAAAGACCAGAGGTGTGGCTATGAATCCAGTTGATCACCCTCATGGTGGTGGTAACCATCAACATATTGGTAAGGCTTCAACTATTTCAAGAGGTGCAGTACCAGGTCAAAAGGCTGGTTTAATTGCTGCAAGAAGAACTGGTTTATTACGTGGTTCTCAAAAGACTCAAGATTAGTGTAGAATAATGGATAATCTAAAGACAGTAAGACAGTGACGAAGTAACTGGCTCCTCTCTAGGAGTTGCGTAGTACTCTCTTCTATTAACTCTCTCTTCTATTAGTTCTATTCAGTGAGATATTCTATTGGGATATTCTATTCAGTTAGAGTTAAATTACTCTGATTTTTTAACTATTAGCTCTGTTCTAGAATTGGTCACAAGAAGCCGATTATCTAATTGTCCCTTATTCTGTATTGTACCTTAATCTGATAGTTCTCCAATTTGGCTGCGAAATTAGGTGTTCTACTAGTATTCTAAGTACTCTACAAAGTATTCTACAAAGTATTCCACAAAGTATTCTACAAAGTATTCTACTAAGTATTAATTCTAAGTATTCTACAAAGTATTCTACAAAGTATTAATTCTAAGTATTAATTCTAAGTACTCTACTAAGTACTCTACTAAGTACAAATATTACTACGAAAAAGATATATTAGCAATAACTACTCTAAATAAACAACACTACTTAATTATATTCTACCCGATTAGCTATTTTATTTTGCAGCACGACTACTAAGCTGCTGTTTCAACAGCTGCTACTTCTAGTGCAGCTACCTCTGGAGCAGCTACCTCTGGTGCTGTTTCAGTAACTTCTGCTGCTGCAGTTTTTGTAGTAGCTTCTGCTGGCGCTGGTGGTGCTGCTTCAGACTCTGCAGCTCCTGCTGACGCAGAAGCTTTTTCAGCTTTGAGGACCTTCTCAACCTTTGAAACATAAGCTGGTCTCATATAAACTCTCTTCCCTCTCAACTTCTTCTCCTTCAAACTCCCAATAACTTCACTCAAACTCTTTTCACTTTCAACCCTAACTAATGCACTAGTTCTCTCGGCCTTACTAAAGAAATGGCGTTTCCTAGCATCTTCTTCAAACAAATAGATTCTTCTAGCAACTCCATCAAAGACTTGGCGAATCTCTGCATCAGTAACATTAGAAGGAACTCCACCTAAATAGACAAATTCTTCCGAGACTCTTTTTTCTCCTTTCTTTCTTTCCTTTTCTCCTTTCTCTTCTTCCTTGGCTTCTTTTTCTTCTCTCAATTCTTCCTTTCCTTCATCAATTTCCCCCTTCTCTTCCGCCTTCCTTTCCACCTTTGCCCTCTTTGGCACAAATGGAACGTGTAATTTGGCATGTAAAACTCTATCTCTAAACTTACTTCCGTCCACCAACTTTATCGCTTTCTGAGCATCATCGTCAGACTCAAACTCTGCGTATGCTATTCCTAATGGTCTTCTTTGGGACCGGAAAACAACTGTATGGTTCGGAATGATCAAGTTGGTTCTATGGTTAGTATGCCAGCAGTACAGCGTACAGGGTACAGCACGGTACTACTTACAAGGTAAAACCTTCAAATAAGGAAGCAAGTTCCTCCTCTGTAGTGTAATAGTCAACGTTTGTTAAATAAACGGTGTTCTTCATGTATGTGTTTTGTGGATTTTGCAATCTTCGGATCTATATTTGGGGACCGCACATCGGTACACCCATACTTAAACCAGACGGTAAACGTAATTTCCGTCGGATTTGTATGGCAAGAAGTGGCGTTCGCACCAGTGCACCAGGGGAAAAGAGTGGCGTGCATACCGGTGCACCAGTGGAAAATTGACTTCTTCCTTCCCAATTAGGAACTCGGTGATTCACGCTTTTACCCGAAGAGGTAACGGCTTTGCTCGGGGTTACTGTATAAGGAAACTACCTTCATAAGGGCTTTGTATATTGCTGTCCGCTCCCGTTCGCCGACCGGCCAAAGCCTAAAATGGTTGTGGATTTGTCAATTGATTTGTAAGTTGCTTGGCTGCAACCTTGTGAATCTGGTATAAATAGTCAAGTCTCCGCTGTATAATTAAATATTGCAATCGATCAAAATGTCAAAGTTAATTAAATTAAATAATGGAAAATTAATTCCTAATATCGGACTTGGAGTCTATTTAACACCTGCTGAAGTTGTTCCTCCTCTTATTTACGATGCTTTGAATGTTGGTTATAGACATTTCGATAGTGCTAACTTCTACAACAACGAGAAGGAAGTAGCGGAAGGAATTGCTAAATGGATTGGTGAAGGCAAAGGTAAGAGAGAAGACGTCTTCTACACTACCAAGATTAAAGATCCAGATCACGGGTATGAACAAACCAAGAAAGCTATTGAAGTTAGTCTTGACTATGCTAAATCAATTGGCTACATTGATTTATTATTAGTCCATTCTCCATTATCAAATACTGAAAAACGTTTAGGTACTTGGAAAGCTTTACAAGAAGCAGTTGATGCTGGAAAAGTCAAAAGTATTGGTGTTTCAAATTATGGGATTGATCATCTTAAAGAATTGCTTGGATACAAGGAATTAAAGTATAAACCAACTGTCAATCAAATTGAAGTTCTGCCTTGGTTGCAAAGAAAAGACTTAGTTAAATTTACGAGAGATAATGGTATTGAAGTGCAAGCTTATTCTCCATTAGGTCGTGGATACAGATTTGGAGAAGAATTCTTTGTTAATTTGAGTAAGAAATACAAGGTTAGTGAAGCTCAAATCTTAATTCAATGGTCAGCAAGAAGAGGATATATTGTACTTCCAAAGACTGTTAATCATGATAGATTGGTTAGCAATTTAGATATTGATAGTTTTAAGTTGAGTGATGAAGATTTAGCAGCAATTGATGCTAAGGATGAACATTGGGTGTCGATTCCAATGTGGGATCCTTCAACGTTTCCAGTTGATGGTGATGCTACTAAGAAATAGGCGACACCACTTTTACTCCATAGATGCTACAAAAGTAAATGATGTTACAAAAGTAAACGATGCCAAGTAGATAATATATGGTTTTTTTTAGTTTCATTCTTTATTTTATTCTGTCATGTACTCTATCTTCTCATACTTATTCTCCATATTTCATCTTTATTTGCTTCATTTCTACTAGATTTCTAATTGTTAGTACAAACTCTTACAGATTCTTGCAAATTCTAGTACCATTTGCGTATAATACTATATAGTTTCTCATCATTTTCGTCATTCCAACTTGTCTATAATCATTCTCATAACTGTCTTAGTTAACTGTCTTAGTTAATTCTCATAGTAACTGTTTTAGTTAATCCTCATAGTTAATTCTCATAGTAATTCACTCTAACTCTCACTCATAGTTAAGCGAATATATGCTGCCATCCCCCACACATATTCCACTAACTTCTCTTCTATGCTCTCTACTATCCATACTCTCCAAACACCCCATACAACTCCACCCTCCTCACTTCTCATACTTCTTCCCTACTCTAAAATTCCACTCCAGTCCAATACTAATTCTCACTGCTCACTTCCACGTTAAACTTTCACTGATCGCATACAGATCTAGTATGAAACTATTATACAAAGAGTCACCACGAACTCTTGTATTATACTCCGAGACCCATAGCTTACAGTTCCGTCAGATCAGTACTAAAAACAATGAACCCGTGGTAGCAATCGAACTTGCTGCTAACAACACCATCAGAAAAGAAGACGGATACAGGTCATTAATCAACAGAGATGTATTCGGATGTTTGGGACTAATAAATGTCGACAAACAAGTTTTCTTAGCCGTGATTACTGGTGCTATTGTCAATGTCGCCAACCCTGTTAACTATGAGTCTGTTGATAAGATCTATTCTGTGGATTTCGTTTCATTATCCAAAGATACTTGGGACTTTGTCACGTTGGACTCTAAAGGAATGCCTATAGTTCACAACGAAGAGGAAGACGAAGCGAATTACTCAACAGAGCCCCATCCGTGCATTGATTTACGAAACTTGCTTTCCAACGGATCTTTTTACTACTCCAACGACTTTGATTTGACGTCTTTGCTTCAAAATAGAGGTATAAATCAGCATCAGATTCATCAGGAAGTCAATAATACTGACATTAAAATCAACTTGAAGCATTATCAGCAGGAATATATGTGGAATTCGTTCATGATGGAAGGATTATTCAACTATAAAAACAATTTAGACAACGCAGTGCAGTCTATCATTGACGATAATCGGTTTTTGACGACTGTCATCAGAGGTTTTGCTAAAACTATCAAGCTAAATACAAGACAGGACACTATAACCATCATCTCCAAGCAGTCGTGGAAACGTGCCGGTACTAGGTTCAATGCTAGAGGTATAGATGATGATGGGAATGTCGCTAATTTCGTTGAGACTGAATTCATCTATAATCACACTTCCAAGAATTCAGTTTTCTCCTTCATTCAAATTAGAGGCTCTGTTCCTGCATTCTGGGAACAAGATTCAACGTTGATCAACCCTAAAATCACGTTGACGAGATCAATTGAAGCCACCCAGCCAGTATTCAATTTCCATTTCGAAGACGTTTGTTCCAAATACGGTGTTTGCCATATTGTGAACTTGCTTTCCAAGACCAAGCCGCAGGAGGTGGCTGTTCTGAACAGATACAAGCAGTTGTATAACAATTCGTCCAGACGTGACGAATTGTCGTACACTGAGTTCGATTTCCACCACGAAACCAAGCAAAGTGGAGGATTTGGCGGCGCCTCTAAGATCTTGCCCCTTTTGTTTGACTCCTTAGAGCAATTTGGCTGGTTCGTATACGATTCAGAGAACGGCGAAGTCATCACACGACAAGATGGAGTGTTCAGAGTCAATTGCTTGGACTGTTTGGATCGTACGAACTTGATCGAGCAAGTCATCTGCCAGAATGTCTTGCAACACATTCTAAACAACCAGTCTCCCACACACGGGAACAGCCAAAGAGAGAGACTTGAAATTGAAGATGTGCTCATCAAATATAGAACCATCTGGGCCGATAACGGTGATGCTATTTCACAAATTTACACCGGAACGAATGCCTTAAAGTCTTCGTTCTCCAGATCAGGCAAAATGAACTTGGCTGGTGCCTTGTCTGACGTCACCAAATCGGTATCGAGAATGTACCAGAACACGTTTGTTGACGGCAGAAAGCAGGGAACCATGGACTTATTATTAGGCTACGATTCTAAGAATTGTATTGCCGTAAGAATCTATGATCCCGTACAGGATTTCGTCCAAGATAAGTTGAAATCGCTTGAAAATACGTTTACCAGCTACAAAACCATCACTGTTTTCACCGGAACTTTCAACGTCAATGCTACATTGCCCAACCCGAGGTTTGATTTAACCCCATGGCTCTTCCCGGCCAAGAATATGGACATTGACTTGCCGGATATTTATGCCATTGGGCTACAGGAATTAATAGAATTGAACGCTGGGTCGATTTTGAATGCAGACTCTTCAAGACCGGGCAAATGGGCCGAATTGATCGAATCACAATTGAATTCCCAGAATGAACAGTACTTGCTTCTAAGGACTGAGTCCATAGCATCGATGACATTGTTCTTATTCGTTAAGAAATCACAGATGTCACACATTTCCCAAGTGGCTGGGTCGTCTAAGAAGACAGGTTTAGGCGGGATGACTGCTAACAAAGGAGCATGTGCCGTCAGATTTGACTTTGGTGCCACGACATTCTCGTTGATAACTTCTCATTTGGCTGCAGGAGTCAATGCTTTAATCGAAAGGTACAACGACTATTCGACTATCATGCAGGGACTTACATTTATCAGGAACATGAACATCAGAGACCACGACCATATTATATGGTTTGGGGATTTGAACTATAGAATCTCATTAATGAACGAACAGACCAGGCAAATGATCAAGAATCAAGAGTTTGATGAGTTGTATGAGAGCGATCAGTTGCAGCATGAAATGAATACGAAGCAAGGAGCATTTTCAGGTTTCAATGAGGCAAGAATTGACTTTTATCCGACTTATAAGTTCGACAAGGGAACTACAGAGTACGACACTTCAGAGAAACAAAGAGTTCCTTCGTGGACTGATAGAATTTTATCACGAAGCAAGAACGACGTGACTCTGTTGAGCCAATTGAATTATGATGCGTTGATGGAGGTTAATATAAGTGATCATAAACCAGTTTACGCTACGTTTAGAAGCAATGTTAAGTTCATTGACGAGCCAAAGAGAGCTCTGTTGGCAAAGAATCTTTACGAGACTTACAAACGTGAACATCCAACTGAAGGACTGGGATCGTTACTTGAAACTGCATCGGTGTCAAGTTCATCACTGAATTCGAATTTCACTGTCGATACTTTATCTGAATTGAACTTATTAGACGATTTCGATCCGGCTCCTCCAAAGACTCCGAGAAGACCTCCGTCTAATGTTCCTGCATTACCTAGGAAAGTGCCTCCACCGCCAACTAGCAGGAAAGTCAGTGATGCCGATACAAAGACATTCACCAGAAGTGCATCGTCGTTGCCTAGAAAATTACCTCCCCACCCTACTGACATTGAACTCACTCATAGTTCATTGCCCAAACATCCAATCCCAGCTCCCCCGCCTGCACGAAAGACCGCCAGTGTGCCAATTGGGTTTTCTTCTACGCCATTGATACCGTCCAGGTCCAATTCTGCCACTCCAATGGGATCTCCTACGCAGACGGCTTCGCAAACTTCTTCTCCTACTGCATCACCAGGAACAAGCACACTTTCAAAACTGGTGTCAATGCCACCTCCTAAACAGGCCAACGGCACCAGCAAAGGACCTATGGTTCCAAGTAAACCAACATCCTTATCAGGAACTAAGCTTAATCCACCAGTACAGGAGACTGTACAAGAAAGGCCTAAACTGCAGAGTCCAGCACCACCACCGCCACGGAATGTAGACTCTAGAACGATGTCCGACTGGAAACCTTTGGTGCCAAAATAGTCAAGCATCAACAAGGTAGCATTGCAGTAATGAAGACTACTGCATAATATAAGAATAGGAGAATATACAGATATTTATACTATGAGGATTGTAACAGTATGAGGATAGTAATAGTATGAGGATTGTAATCGTATGATGATTGTAATAGTATGAAGGTAATATTTTGACTATAAAATACATTAAGATTATACTGGATGACCAATGCATCATCTAAGTAATACAACTTGAAAGTAAGTCTATTTTTACTTCTACTTGTTTAATCTTTTACTACATTAATATTTTACTGGCATAATCTTTTAATAGCATTAATCTCCTACATTAATCTCTTACTATAGTCTCCTACATTATCTCCTACAATAATCTAAATCAATTCTACTAATCTCTCCATTGAGCATAAAAAGAAGCAACAAGCTGTCGCTTCTTACTTCCTTATTTATCTCGCGAAATATTCCATTTATTATGAGCAGCAACAGCAGAAGAATAAAGAACGTATCGATATCGGTGCCCATCCTATACGGAAACCACGCCGTTAAGCTCGCCGACGAAAAGCGTACAGCAGTAACTCCTGCCGACCACACCCACGAATGGACTGTCTTCCTCAAACCAGTATTAGACAACGTCGATTTAACACCACTAATCAAACGAGTAACATTTAAACTCCATGAAACTTATGAAAACCCCGTCAGATCCATCGAACATCCTCCGTACCAAGTAACAGAAACCGGCTGGGGGGAATTCGAAATCATCATTAAAATCCATTTCCATCCGGGGGGAGAATTGGGGATCAACGAGAAGAATTTCCAAATCTTCCATGGATTGAAGTTACATCCGTTCAATCCTAAAGCTCCACCAAGAGAAAATGGTGAAGTCCATTCTGTATTGTACGACGAATTGATTTTCCAAGAACCTACCGAGGCTACGTTTGAAATATTGACCAAACATCCAATGAATCTTTTGCCGGAGACTATAGAAGATGAAGATAAAAAGGATCAAGACTATAGTAGGGGAGATGAACTTGATGAGCTTGCAAGGTTGGATGTGCAGATATATAAGGTTAAGCAGGAGATCGAGAACCAGAGGAACAAGTATAAGAGTTTGGACCAGGAGAAGACGGCCCTATTACAGTAATCTGTAATGCCAGCATTAGCAGATTATATTAAGTTAATGCTGACATTGCAGCACTTTCCGGCCAATAGCCTTGTCAGCAATAACCTTCTAACAGGAACCTGTATTATTAATATGTAGATATGATACAAAGTATTATGATCTCACTAACTCTTATAATGCTAGAGTAAATATTAGAGCCATCTGTTGTTGAACTAGTACAAAAAAGGCACCACCTCACTAAGAAACCCACTGACATTACTGACAGCCAAACCAAACTTCTCGTGGGGATTAAACCTATTCATCCGTATAGGAATCTTGACTCTCACCAGACCATTAGCAATAACTACTAAATAATTCAATGGATATAATCCTCCACCAAGAGGATCTAAAACCTTAAAGTATTTCGTAAGCTTTACACACTCCTGCTCTGTGATCGTCCTATTATCCTTCCTATCCATGCCGTACGAAACAAAAATTACCAGCATTTTTGACTCGCCAATGATCTGATTGTCAAAGTAATCAACAAATTGTTTGCCCTGTGCATCCAAAAATAGCAAAACTTTTATAGGTTTTTCAATAAGAATGTCGTCTATATCGTCTATCATATCGTCGTTATCATAGGAGTGCTGATTAATAAGCATTAGCATTGAAAGTTTGACAGTCTTTGCTTTCAGTAAAGGTATCAACTCGCTCGGAGTTTTTATTTGCCCGACGTTGGCATTTTTAGGTGATCTGGGTGGAGATATCACTTCTACTTCCTTGTATGACCGTTTCATCCTCCTACCCACTTGTTTACCCTATATTTATGTGTTTTCGTGCCACTTATTACTTAAAGTAGTGAAGAATTGTTGACCGTTTTAGGAAGTTGTCAGAATTTTTCACTTCTCCACACTGCGAATTCCTATATTACACACTTTTACTCTACTGTATTCTATGGTTATGTATTCTTTATGTAGTCTAAATGATCTTGTTAGTATGCTGATTTACTTGTCTTCTATTTAGTTCTTGTGTGGGCATTGTGCTCATCTAAGGCATTCGTATTTTATGTTCTATAGAATCTTCTGAACATTGCAGCTGTGTAAGTCCTCTAAATGGTGGAAACAGCTGCAATCTGTGATAGCTAAACAGCCAGCACTGTTTGTCTATTTGGACGTGACAATCCTCTGAATGTGGTCCATAAACAGCTGGATCGACAAGTCATCAGTCAACACATCCAACTGGTTCCCATAGAATATATTAGGATTCGTAGAATAACTTGAACTTGGATTCAACTTGGCCATTAAAAACCTAGCTTGTGATCCACCCTCATCACAATCTATAAATCTAGGCAATGGGAATCTGTCCATTAAAATCTCCAATGCTTCTTTCTTTGGAGCCTCTAAAAACTCTTTGAAATGCTCGTATCCTTCCATTTCATGATACTTTAGCTTCCTCCATTGGGCTACCTGTTCACCATGGTAAATAAGAATATGGAAGAACGTATCTAAAAGCAAAATCCCACTCTTGGTCAAAGAAACTGAATCTAACAACACCGGCTCAGGCTCATTATTAGGCTCCCCATTTTCATCAACAGATCCAAACTTATCGATATCATAAGATAATAATGTAGGCTGGACCATAATCAATGAATTGTTCGTATCTTCATGCATAAAGACATGGCGAATAAAACTAGTTTCATCGGGTGAATTATTGAACACACTTATGAAAGGAGACCTTCTTAAATGGAATATAAAATGAGGAATGAAAGCAAATTTACTCGATAACATAAATGATGTAACAACTCCCTTCGTGTACTGGGCAAATCTCTTACAAAAATCAATGGTTTGCTTATCGATATCTTTAACTATATCTACGTGACTGATATTTTCATGCTCTAACCTGTTAATGACCTCTCGTGCAAGGGTTACGACGGCAGCTTCCTGGTCTAAGTTCAATTCCAACTGTACGGCGTCGCTATCGTTGGCCAAATATACAGGGATGGTGGTGACTCTTATGACGAATTCCCCGGAAGCATGCTGATAATGCGTGATGTACTGGATCGTAGTGAAGTTTGATGATATAAAGCTGTCTAACTTTTCAAAGTAAATAGCAAACGTAGATTGGGTATTAATGTGGCATAATTTCCATGAATTCGTATTGCCTTCTCCTTTATGTCTGGCAGAAACGAAATGGGAATTCAGAGGTTTTATAGGCAAGCCTATAGCATTCCCAATTAAGCCTTGGATTTTCAAGTCTTTCTCGACTTTAACTTCTAATGTAGCGTTCAATGCTGCATCCAAGTAGCCAGTCTCACTGTTCTTCTTAAAGAACTTCAAGAAACTCTGCTTGAAGATGGATGTATTGAACGAATCGCTCATAATTACAACTCCTCCTGTCTTTCTGCAAACTTCATCCATCTCATATAAGCCTACTTGGTCATAACTCCCAATGAAATAGCTGCAACTGATGCCTAGCTTAAGGAGCTGCTGCGTGATGGTCTTGTAGAACTCCTTAGCCTTTAACACCAATGAATAATCAACCGTGTAATTAGTAGACTGAGGTAATTTGATATTCTTAGCAAATGATGACTGCTTAGAGGTCTCGATGTCGTGATGGGACCTTAATGGCTCCCTAAGTTGATTCCCGACAATCTGGCCAGGACCACAAGTACATGCCCCACCAACAAATGTCAAAATATGGCCTCCACTAGTCCCATAATTACCCAATAAGGCAGTCAAAAGTAATGATGCGATATTGATAGCACTGCCCGTAGCTCTATAAGGCCTTTCTTTCCTCTTTTGTCGTGGGAAAGTATTCGTCGCCAAATTCTCTATGATATTAGTCACTTCATATTCAACAATATTAACCGGCTGTAAGAAATTCTTACCAATATGACCAAATAATTCCTCACCTTTATTAGCTCGTAAATTACTATCTATGAGCCCTAAACTCTTTCTAAATTGCTCCAAATTATACTCCTTTCCACCGTTGAAACTGTAATTAGTAGCTGAAGTGGCTAATAGATTATGGATCTGAACATTCTTCCCATAAGATATGATACTAACAAGTGCGTTCTCGGGCAATAAACTTAATGAAACAACCAATGATTCCTTTAAAGTTTGGTAAGCATCTTCTAAATCTTCTACTTCAAAACAAGTATCGATGACGTAAACGAATATTGGCGGTAAACTACTGAATTTATTAGTGGAATACTCAACTGTATTATACTGTAATCCTATAGGTAAATTACCTTCAGCATCTACTATAAGCCGATTCGACATCCCACAGTACTTACATATCCATACTTCTTCTGTTCGGTCCACCCACGGACTTATAAACGATTGGCATTGCCTACAAGTCACGAGTTGATTTGACTTCGGTACTTCTTCACCTGATTTATTGTTCAATGGCGTATACATTGTCGCCATTGGGAGGACATTCCGCTCGTGTTGAAGCTTAGATCGAGGAAGTGTGTTCCACGTGACACGTACTCCATCTATGTCTTCAGTTTTTTCAAATACTGATAAATCAGCCATTTCCGATGTGGAATATTATTTGTGTTGAAGTTTTGATAGGTGCGCACCGGTGCACCGCCACTATAATCGCGGGTGTACGCCAGTACACCCATTAAATCAATTTTGTGAAAAACAAATTTGACAGGTAACCTTGGTCTATAAGTCACCTTTGAAAGAAACTAACAAGAAAATCCGATGTAGTGTAGTGGTTATCACTGTTGTCTTTCACACAGCGAACCCGGGTTCGATTCCCGGCATCGGAAAATTTATTTTTTTCTCGCCACTACTAAAATTTTGAACTGAAAGTAAATAAACGACTGCATATATTGCAAATCTCCTCAAATACTTGCTGATAAAAAGCGCCGTGGCGCAGTGGAAGCGCGCAGGGCTCATAACCCTGATGTCCCAGGATCGAAACCTGGCGGCGCTAGCTTTTTTTTTCAATCCTATATAACTGAAATGAAGTCCTAAAAGTAAATACTAATCTATGTATATTTGTATAAGTAGAGAAAAACATCATATTTTTTTTAATATTTTGCTTATTTCTTAGTTTATTTCTTTTTAATTTAGTAATTTATGGGTATTTTAATTGGGATTAGTATATCCAGTATACTAATAAATGGTAATCAATACCATTGTAGGGATTACATAGTGGGCCTCCGTATTAAATATGAGGCAACTATGATGGCTATGAATTTGATCAATTGGGAAGTTCTTCTTAACTCCTAGTTAGTTAACTATGACAGCATCAAAAGAGTGTTATGTCTCAATTAATAAATCATCCACCAACTGTTCAACAAACTCATTCTCTTTAACCACATCATCACCAATTTCTTCTTCGTGATTATCTACATGAATCTTTTTCGTGGGTAAATTATTATTGAAATTAGCATAATACTCAGTGAAATTCTGACAATCATTACTGTCATTATTAAAATCATAGACTGAAAATTCAATATTCTTATAGTTAATTAGATGCTTGAAAGGCTTACAAGTTTCAATTTCAATTTGTGAAATTGAATTTGTTCCTTTTGGTTCAGTTTTCGTATCAGTTTTCGTGATTCTCCCCATAGCATCAGTTGGAATTTCGGAGTTCTTTGATGCTAATTTACTGATTAAATCAGGATTTGTTAAGTAAATTGGGATTTCAAATTTAAAACAATTCTTCCCATTCAATGGAGATAATAATTTAATATGATTGTTCTCATCTAAAACTGCTAATTGATTTAATTGTTTATAATTTTTGTTGTTCATATTCAATAAATTAGGTAATTTAATTAGTTTCTTATACTTTGTTGAACCTGATAAAATCCATGAATTCATGAAATCTTTATTGGGTAAATCTGCAGTCAATGGGAATTCTTTACCGAGATAATTAGGTAAATTATTATTCAAATTGCCGAGAATGTAATTGATATTAAACCAGTGGAGTGAACCTGTTTTGGAGTTAATTGTACCGAATCCTGAATTTATTCCCTTGATTAGGTCGTTCAGAATATCGTTGCCGTCGTTGTTGTTGATAAACCAGAAGATGTCGTCAATTACACCTGAAGTTTTACCTCTAGAAAACTTACCTAATAACGAAACCAGTTGTGGCAACTTAATAAGATCCCACATAAAGAAATGGTCTCCTCGTAAATTACAATTAATCAACTGTAAGTCGTAAGGTGATAATGAAAGGTTTGAAATTCCGTCAGGTGATTTGAATATAGTTAAGATTTTATCGTTAGTTAAATCTATAATCTTGATTAATTGATTATCAGTGTTGAACAATTGACTTGTAGTCTCATTAATTGAAGTTATAGTGGAATTAACAATCTTACTCAATGACTGAGATAAGGATTTCAAGTTCATTTCTTGATCTTCTTTCTTCTCTTCAGGGATATTTCTCTTATTTAAGTAATCGTTTAGCTTGAGTGTGGAGAATTTGGAGAATTTAAATATCAGATCAAGTGCTGTATTCGACACGCTTTGTAACACTTTATTTAATAGCGGTTTGGAATTGGTTGGCAACTTCACAGGAGTCAATAAATTGTCAACTCTGTTTTCGTTATCGATTTTAATCTGATTATATTCAACTTTTGAAGGCGAATAAACGAGCCAATTATTATTTAAGTCAAAGATTGGCTTGGAATTAAAACAACTGGTTTTAAACAATACCTCTTCATCTCCCAATTTAGACACTAAATTATACTTTCTTAATATAGGTAAGCTAGAATTCTTCTTCAATGATTTCATACTGTCGTTCAAATTGCCTGCAACATATTTCTTTTCCACGTCGTCCCATTTATAGATGTAAAGGAACCCTTCATCCGTTCCAAGAACAATGAACTTCACGTTAAGTTTGATGGATAAGTTGGAAGCGTCCAAGAACTCGGGGATTTCTAAGCTTTGAAACAATGACGATCTTACGGTGGCACTAGCAGGCTTCAAGCGGTGGATTTCCAAGCGTCGGTTCCCGTACAAGATGAGAAACACGTATCCTTTATTAATATCACCTTCGACCAAATTAAAGCTTTTTATGCTGTCGTTTACGGCCTCTGTGTTCTCCGTTGTGCCTTCCCCAGTATCTGTCTTTGGTTCAGTCTTTGCTGGCTCATTAGCGGCCTCAACAGACTTTCTCCTTGAACCTATCTTGTACTGCCCGTAGAAGTACAACGTGTCACCACTGAAATCCTTAGACAAACTGTCATTGGGCATCCAGTACCAAATCTCCATGACCTTCGACGCCGGATAAATCACAAATAACTCCCCTAACGGACCATATTCAATAATATTCTCTTCTTCAACTAGCCGCTTCTCATTAGGGATGTTAGCGGCCTGTTTAATTTTCTTCCACGTAGCATTGGTCGACCCCAATTCATAGCCCTTGGTGCTGGAAGTGTGGACTTTATTGATTTTTAGCTGGTCATTGTATTGATACGTCATACTTAACAATCAACTAATGAACCCTTGTTTATTTATGTTAACCCAAAAATGCGAACCGATAAGCCCAACGATAGCGATAAGCCCAACGCTGCAGATCTTAGCATAAAGATAGTTCAGAGAAGGATAGCTTCTTTGTGACTATAAGGAGCTGCTAGGGGAATAGGAAAGGGTATGAGAGTAGATACGAGATTATGATATGTAACAGCAGACTAGTTGGTGAATAGTGTATGACTAGTGTATGACTAAATGATGACAAGTGGGGCACGTACAGACTTACATGAAAGTACATGACCACTGTGAGGAATAGAATCAGTAATGCTATTACATAATTGTGAACCTGGCATTAACTTGTTATGTAATTGTACTTTAAATTGCCTAGATTGTACTATAAATTGTCCTGTAAATTGTCCTGGATTGTCCTGTAGATTGTCCCTAAATTGTTATCATTGAAATTACTAGTATGGGATATTATTAGCGAGATCTTAAATAGGTACGAGATCTATCTATGCACTGACTGCAAAGTAGAGCCATTGGCGAAGTCGTGGGGTTAATTACTCTACTAACTATGCAAACTATTATGGCCAGTATGGGATATTATGTATTATTGAAAGATGTGCTAATTAACCATTATAGTGAGATCTAATGTGCGTCCTTATTAATTGTGAATATACTGTATTATTATATTAGAAGTGTTAGATAAGGCATTAGCTAAGGTTTTAGGGGTATATAAGCGTATTAGTCCTATCTGCAGAATCCAGAAATCATCTAATTAAAAAAATTAAGGCAATTAAGGCACAATCAGTGGCTGACTGGCTGACTGGCTCACTGCCACAGCAACATCTCAATCCCTTGTACGTGGGGTTACAAAATAGCCTAATTAGTCTAAAGCCTCATCTGATAGGAATTTTCAATAGTTCTCCGTTTCCCTTCCGATCTCGTTCCGTGCTTCGCCACCCCTTCTGCTTGAATCTGTACTACTCTCATACTGCTCCGACCACTAAGGCGACAATCATTAACCAAAAGTGGCAGAGTAAGAAACCCCGTATTTCGGTGTTAACTCCCTATTCAGTAGCTGCGCAACAATTTTCCATACATGAACATCATCAACAAACTTCCTTACGAAGTGACTAGACAAGTCCTACGACACTTGGAGATCGATGACATCCTCCAGCTTACTAACACCGGTATCAATGACATAGTTCAAAATAGTATAATCTCCGAGCTAAGTCATCTTTTCATCAGCATTAACAATAGAATCAAGAATCCAACTCATCTAGGAATGTATATATTAACGAAATCCTACCTACCGAAGTCGAAAATCTCCTTGCTATACAATTTCAAATTGCTCTTTGACTTGATACGGTTTAACGAAGTCCATGGTTTCCCTTTACGGCTTGAAATATCCATTAGTTACTTCATTTGGGACATGGTAGACATTACGCAGTTCCTAAATATGATTATAAATCTATCAAATCAGAAACTTGGAGAGCTAACGTTCAATATAGAGCTCGAATTCGACGTGGCCCTTCTAGCCATCATAAATCTTCAAACGATTTTCCAATTATTCATAGCAAATGGCCTAGCTAAACGCATCTCGAGTATAACTTTAACGAGCTTCATTGGCAAATTCACAATGGATCTCGATAGTTTCCCTAGATTGCAGAGATTATGGCTTATTAATTCCAATGTCAAGTTTAATGCTTTTGATGTAGATAGTTGTCAGCTTAAAGATTTCCATATTTTGCCTAATATTTTCGGCTATAATAGGAATAAACCGATTTCTATTAGATGCTTGCCCATGCATTTGACGTCCTTGAGTTTGGGCCATTTGACGATAAGGAACATAGAACGGTTCCCGCAGCATTTAAAGAAGATTAAGTTTAAATTTCTTAAGGATTTGACTCAAGGTCAGACGATTTATAATCTAATCAACGGATCTATGAAGACTGGTACTTTAACGTCGTTGATGCTCTATGGATTACGGCATTTCAGCACGGACTTATCAACAGAAATGGCTAAATTAGTGGTAGCATACCTTCCTAGCCTTATGGAGTTGACTATCATCAACTGTTCTATACAGTATAATAACCAAGACAGTGGGAAATTATACAATTCCAAGTTCCCTGGCTTAATCAGCTTGAAACTAGCTCAAAATGCATTGGTTCAAATGCCAAATCTATTCGAAACAATTGTTAAATTAGATCTATGCAATAATAACTTATCAGATATTCGTAAATTGAAGTTCAATCATGGATTAAAAGAATTATACTTATCACATAATCCCATAGATTGGTCTCAGCCGTTTTATTTACCTGACAGTTTAACTAGATTAGAAATTAGAAGCACCGGTTTAGGCAATGATCTATTTAACTTAGAATTGCCTGATTCCATCATAGTTCTCGGCTTGGAAGTCAATGAAATAACTTCCATCGAACACTTTAAATTCCCAAAGAGCCTCACCAATTTAGGCTTAGGCTCGAACCATATTAATGGAATAAAGAACCATTATCTCCCCAAAGATTTAACGATCCTTCATTTGACTGAAAATTTCATCAACGAACCAGTTGATTTCTCAGTCAATTTAAATGGCGAACAATTGACTTTAGTATCGCTTTATCTTAATAACAACAACCTTAAATCGCTACAAGGATTCAAGTTTCCTGAAACAATTAACGTTTTGAGTGTTGATGATAACCGGATTCCATCGTTCAAAGGCATAGAGTTTCCCCCATCGTTATTTGAACTCAGTGCAGTTGGCTGCGAAATACATGAGTTTGATAAGATTCATGCTGACGGATTAAGGTTGATCAACCTTTCTAATAATAAACTTAAAGTGCTAGGCAATTGTATCCCCAAAAGTTTGCAGCAAATCTGGCTAAATTTCAATAATTTGGAGCGAATTGATGTTAATTTCTTCAAAAGATTTTTAAACTTGAAGCATTTAGTTATTTCTAATAATAATTTAAAGATAGCCGAGTTCAATTTCAATGAGACTTTAACTAATTTAAACCTTTCAAACAATTCAATCATCAAGTTTAAACTTAGATTTGAAAAAGATCAATTGACTTCAACTAACTTAATGTCAGTGAATTTATCAGGCAATAAATTGACGAGCATTGAACCAGAATCCTTGGGGTTGGTTTATCCTATAATGCATAATAATTTGACGGAGATTGATGTTTCAGATAATAAGATTCAAGAGAAAGAGCTTGATTTTTCAAAGTTGCCTCCAAGTTTAAAGGTCTTCATTATTGGTCATACGGGGGGACAGGACGAGTTTGGGTATGAGATAGGGAGGAATATTATTCCTAATAGTATTTGTGATGCTAAGCGGATAGAGCTGTAATGCGTAGCATTGCAGCTGTATAAATCCTTACACTGCTGCTTGACGGATTAGAATTGCAGCAGATAGAATAAGCTGTTGAATGCGTGCTTACACGGCTACTGTAATGCAACCCATTACAACAGCTCTTTATACCTGTAAATAGATATGATATATGACATTATAGAATAACTTATATTCTCTAAATGCTAAAATGCTAATGCAAAAATACTAAATAAAAGGTAAGTAAATTTCCCTGTATCCACCTCTGCTTCAAATAATCTAAGTCAGTCACTAAATCCGTCACGATTTCTCGGTAATAAATGGTGATTTATAATAGATAAAAGTATAAACTAGTAAACTTTAGGATGGTTAAAAGTAAGTTTAGCGATTCACCTAATAAAATCAAAAAGACGTTTAAATTCTCCGTCAAGAGATCAGTTAAGAGCTGAATGACTTTTTTTTACCCCGAAGTCTAATGGGGGATCTTTTGGATGAGCCGTCGACCGATTATTCTCCACATACACCGTACCTCTTAAGCTGCAATCCCACAAGTACCTGTAAGTTCCTGTAAGTACCGTAAGAATTAATAATGATTAAAATCAAAAAAATTTGCAGCTAAAAAAAATACCATCTTCTTTCTTTTCTCCTTTGATTATGTATTATAATTTCTAAAGTCTTCTCGAAATCAACTTCCCAATTAGCTTCCTGTATTCGAGTATCCATTATTCTTAAGTTTCTTGACAAGTTATCTATTTCTTTTTGGATTTTTTGGATGTTCAATAATGTAATAATCTTGATCTCAGATTTTGAATAGTTAAAATTATTGGAAACGCTTGAAACTGATACTGTATACTGCAACAACTCTATTCGTCTTTTCAAAGAATCTCTTTCCATCAATGCTTCACACATGAATTTTCTAGTTGGTTTAATTTCACCTTTCTCGTATATCACCTCATTAAACTTATAATCTTCATTATATGAGTCAGAATTAAACGTTCCTTGGTTAAGAAAAGAGGGGAGATCCAAGGTAATTTCACTATTAATTAAATTGATCTGGGTGATTAGTTTAGTCAAGTCAAAGTCTAATTTTTCCACCTGTTTCAATAAAGCTTGTGGATCTTCTGGAGGAATATCACCTTCCTGGACTTTTGCACTTTCTTTAATACGAACTTTTAATTGATTAATTCGTTTAGTGTGTTCGCTTCGTATTCTTAAAGCTTCAGCTAACTTCATTATCAAGCGTTTTCTAGAGATCTAAGGCAAATAGAGGGTCTTTTATATGGCAGAGAGGAGAGGCTTAAATTTGTCAATCGTAAATGACTCATATCTAAATTTAGTACCATTTACAGCCATTCAAGTATATGACTAATAGGCGGCCCAAAAAGGTAATGTCGATCAGTAAAATAGTCCCATTGTGATATGACTCGGAATGCATCCATCAAAATAGGGTGGAAATGATCATTTTTTATTCCAACTACGAAAGTGTTCCCATTGGCCAGTTTAGACTGAAAATAAACGAATATAATCAGGACTAACGAGAAGGCATCGTCTTGGTGAGTAGCTTAGCCACTCAATATATGCTCTACAGTATTTGGGAGCCAATTACTGAAGTGAATACAGTGAGTGATTGAAGATTTTTCACACTAGTTGCATCGCACAATATAAGAGGCGACACGAGTGTCGTGAAATGTCGCACGAATATCAGACATATAGAATAAGGTTTGTATTTACAACACAAACTTTATCCCTATTTAATGGAGATAAAGGAGAATTTATCTTATAATCGGTTTATTAAGGATGAAAATTGGTTATAATTTACTTAGTTTTATATTGATTTTACCAACAATATTTGCAGCCAATGCGGCGGCCAACATTGCAATTGACGAAATCTCTAATAAAGTATGCTTTACTTTCCTATTCACTAGACGTTTGGTTGAATCCCCAGACATTCATCAACGAGTAGCAACTGATGGTAATGGTGAAGTGTTTACTGCCTTAACTATATATAATGCATTGCTGGATCTGCCAATGATTACTGCACCGAATGATGACATCGATGGAGTAATCGAGAGAATCTCTGGATTTATTGATGAAGAATTTGTAATGACATATAATGATGCAGTTGATTATTGTGAGTATAGGCTGATTAAGAGGTCTAAAAATAGGAAGGAAGAAACCGAAGAGGATAAATTAGTTATAGCAAGTTTTAATGATTATCATAGGAAAATACAGGAACAGAGTAGAATCTCAATGCTGGAGGCAGGGATGCTATGACTATTTTCTATCTTTACTGGCAGCAGAATGACAACACTTTTTATAAGAATATACGAGAAGATTTCCCCGATTATTCTACTAACTAGGAAACAATAAAGTCCTGTCTATAATTAAAGGATAAAAAGACATCCGTTTACTGGAACATTTCCAGTTCACTAATAAGATAACCATATTTATTTTCAAACATGGCTGCAAAAAGAATTGCAAACATGCCGGCCAACAAAACTGACGCCAATAAAGTAGCCTTTATTTTATTATTCACCAGATATTTCTGCCTAACACCTGATGTTCATCAACGGGTAGCCACCGACGCTAATGGTAGAGTATTTCTTGCTTTAACTATGTATAATGCAAGACTGGAATCACCGCTGATTGTCATACCTAACAATGATATTGACGGAATCGTTCAAAGAATTTCAGGATTTACTCGTGGATACTCCGTTTCTTCCTATAGTGATACAGTTGATTACTGTAAGTACAGGATGATTAGGAATCCCCGAAATATGGAAGGTAAAAGTTTAGAAGAGAAAATAGTTATACAGAGACATGATGCACATCATAGGCAATTAAGACCATATAGTGGGATTAGAATGAAAATTTAGGGAACTGCACCTAGTGTCGAGCTAGTTTATAGTTGATGGGATTCTTTATAAAAGTTATTAGCCAATTTAGGTAAATCTTTTTTATAATTTAAGAATATACGAGAACTGATTTCAATTGGTACATAACTAATTTCTTAAGAGGAAACAATAAGGACAAATAAAATTCATAGAATATTTACTTGGTTAAGGCACTGTAACGACGCGACATCCGCGCGACACATACGACCCAACCGTTTGTTGGGATGCGCCAACAAACTACATGCAGGACCCAATTTTGCAACTGTTGAGTTATTAATAAATAGCCGCCAAATTCTATTATTCAATAATTAAACTATGCGTCCTGAAATTGAACAGGAACTTTCCCATACTTTGCTTACTGAGCTTTTAGCTTATCAGTTTGCATCTCCTGTCAGATGGATTGAAACTCAAGATGTTTTCTTAAAAGATTTTAAAACTGAAAGAGTTGTTGAAATTGGTCCATCGCCAACCTTAGCTGGAATGGCTTCAAGAACTATTAAAGCTAAATATGAATCGTTTGATGCAGCTTTATCTTTACAACGTCAAGTCTTATGTTATTCTAAAGATGCTAATCAAATCTATTATACTCCTGATCCAGCTGATTTAGAAGCCTCAAAGACCAGTATCACCAAATCACTCGCTAAGGAAAAGACTGGTGGTAAAGAAGCTGCAGCACCAACTCCTGCAGTTCCAGCTGCTTCTGAACCACAAGCCGCCGCTGCAGCACCAGCAGCCCCAGCTCCTCCACCAGCACCAACTGGACCTGTTGCTTCTATTGCTGATGAACTAACTACTGCTGCTCTTTTATTACAAGTTTTAGTTGCTCAAAAATTAAAGAAACCTTTAGATGCTGTCCCGATGACTAAGGCTATTAAGGATTTAGTTAATGGTAAATCAACTGTTCAAAATGAAATTTTAGGTGATTTAGGTAAAGAATTTGGTTCAACTCCTGAAAAACCTGAAGAAACTCCATTAAATGAATTAGCTGAACAATTCCAAGATCTGTTTAGTGGTCAATTAGGTAAAATTTCAACTGGTTTAATTGGTAGATTAATGGCTTCTAAAATGCCTGGTGGATTTTCTGTTACTAATGCTAGAAAATACCTTTCAACTAGATTTGGTTTTGGTCCTGGTAGACAAGATTCAGTTTTATTATTAGCTTTAGTTAATGAACCAGCTTCAAGATTAGGTTCTGAAAATGATGCTAAATCTTTCTTTGATTCAATTGCTCAAAAACATGCTGCTTCTGCTGGTATTTCTTTAAGTTCAGGTTCTGATTCTGGTTCTGGTAATGGTGGTAATGGTGGCGCTGTTGTTGATAGTGCTGCTTTAGATGCTATTACTTTAGAAAATAGAGTTATGGCTAAACAACAATTGGAAACTTTAGCTAGATATTTGAAAGTTGATTTAAATAAAGGTGCTAAATCTTTTATTAAAGAAAAGGAAGCTTCAAATGTTTTACAAAAAGAGTTAGATTTGTGGGAAGAAGAACATGGTGAATTTTACGCTAAAGGTATTAAACCAATTTTCTCAGAATTAAAATCAAGAACTTATGATTCTTATTGGAATTGGGCAAGACAAGATGTTTTATCAATGTATTTCGATATTATTTTTGGTAAATTAACATCTGTTGATAGAGAAACTATTAATCAATGTATTCAAATTATGAATCGTTCAAATCCAACTTTAATTAAATTCATGCAATACCACATTGATCATACTCCTGAATATAAAGGTGAAACTTATCAATTAGCTAAGAAGTTAGGTCAACAATTAATTGATAATTGTAAACAAGTTTTAGATGTTAACCCAGCTTTTAAAGATGTTAGTAAAATCACCAAACCTTCTACTACCATTGATGCAAAGGGTAATATTGTTTATAAAGAATCAGAAAAATCATCAGTCAGAAAATTCGAACAATACGTTTATGAAATGGCTCAAGGTGGTGAAATGACTAAACAAAAATCAAAACCAACTATCCAAGAAGATTTAGCTAGAGTTTACAAGACAATCATTAAACAACAATCTTTATCTAAAGCTACTAAAGTTGAAGTTCAACAATTATATAACCATTTGATTAATTATATTGATACTTCTATTGAAATTGATCAAAGAGCTCCAATTGCAAGTACTGGTACTACTACTCCAATTGATGAAGAACCAGAAGAATTAGAATATAATTCTTCTCCTTCTGAAGATGATGAGATCGCTTCATTACCTGATAAAACTTCTATTTTACAACCAGTTTCCTCGACTATCCCACCAGAAACTATCCCTTTCTTAAACATTCAAAAAATGTCCAAGAATGGTTGGGAATACAACTCCAAATTATCTTCCTTATATTTGGATGGTTTAGAATCTTGTGCTGTTAATGGTTTAACTTTCAGTGGTAAAGAAATTTTAGTTACTGGAGCTGGAGCTGGTTCTATCGGTGCTGAAATCTTACAAGGATTAATCAGTGGTGGTGCTAAAGTTGTTGTTACCACTTCAAGATTTTCTAAGAAAACTACTGAATATTACCAAACTATGTATTCAAGATATGGTTCATCTGGTTCTACTTTAATTGTTGTTCCATTTAATCAAGGTTCGGTTCAAGATGTTAATGCTTTAGTTGATTACATTTATAACGATCCTAAACAAGGTGGTCTTGGATGGGATTTGGATGCTATTATTCCATTTGCTGCTATCCCAGAAAATGGTAATGGTTTAGATAATATTGATTCTAAATCCGAATTAGCTCATAGAATTATGTTAACTAATTTGTTAAGATTATTAGGTAAAGTTAAATCAAGAAAATTAACCGATACTAGACCAGCTCAAGTTATTTTACCATTATCACCAAACCATGGTACTTTTGGTTTTGATGGATTATACTCTGAATCTAAGATTGCTTTAGAAACTTTATTCAACAGATGGTACTCTGAAGATTGGGGAACTAAGTTAACCATCTGTGGTACTGTTATTGGTTGGACTAGAGGTACTGGATTAATGAGTGCTAACAATATCATTGCTGAAGGTATTGAAAAAGTTGGTGTTAGAACTTTCAGTCAAAAAGAAATGGCTTTCAATATTTTAGGTTTATTAACTCCAGAACTTATCCAAATTTGTCAAGAAGAACCAATCTTAGCCGATTTGAATGGTGGTTTACAATATATTGAAAACTTGAAAGAATTTACCAGTAAATTAAGATCTGAATTAATTGATTCTGCTGATGTTAAGAGAGCCGTTGCTATTGAATCTAGTATTGAACAAAAGACTGTTCATGGTGATAATGTTGATAACAACTATTCTAAAGTTACTGTTAAACCAAGATCTAATATGAAATTCGATTTCCCAGGATTGAAATCTTATAAAGAATTAAAACAAATTGCTCCAGATTTGGAAAATATGTTAGATTTAGAAAGTGTTGTTGTTGTTACTGGTTTCTCTGAAGTTGGTCCATGGGGTAACTCAAGAACTAGATGGGAAATGGAAGCCAAGGGTGAATTTTCTTTAGAAGGTGCTATTGAAATGGCATGGATTATGGGATTAATTAAATACCATAATGGTAAGATTAAAGGTAAACCATACAGTGGATGGATTGATGCCAAGACTCAAACTCCTGTTGAAGACAGTGAAATCAAGAGTAAGTATGAAGAACATATCCTTGAACATGCTGGTATTAGATTGATTGAACCAGAATTATTTGGTGGTTACGATCCTAACAGAAAGAAGTTTATTCAAGAAATTGTTGTCCAACATGATTTAGAACCATTTGAAGGTTCCAAAGAAGTTGCTGATCAATATAAACTTCAACATGGAGAAAAATGTGAAATCTTTGAAGATGAAGAATCTGGTGAATTTTCTATTAGAATCTTGAAAGGTGCTACTTTATACATTCCAAAAGCTTTGAGATTTGATAGATTAGTTGCTGGTCAAATCCCAACTGGTTGGAATGCTAAAACTTATGGTATTGACGATGATATTATTACTCAAGTTGATCCAGTTACTTTGTATGCATTAGTAGCCACTGTTGAAGCTTTATTAGCTTCCGGTATTACTGATCCTTATGAATTCTATAAATATGTTCATATTTCAGAATTAGGTAATTGTATTGGTTCAGGTATGGGTGGTATTAGTGCTTTGAAAGGTATGTTCAGAGATAGATATGAAGATAAACCAGTTCAAATGGATATTTTACAAGAATCTTTTATTAATACTATGCCTGCATGGATTAATATGTTGTTATTATCTTCTTCTGGTCCTATTAGAACCCCAGTTGGTGCTTGTGCTACTGCTATTGAATCTGTTGAATTAGGTATTGAAACTATTTTATCCAAAAAAGCTAAAATCTGTATGGTTGGTGGTTTAGATGATTTCCAAGAAGATAGTTCTCATGAATTCGGTAATATGAATGCCACTTCTAATTCTTATGAAGAATTCGAACATGGTAGAACTCCAGGTGAAATGTCAAGACCAACTACTACTACTAGATCAGGATTCATGGAATCTCAAGGTTCTGGTACTCAAGTTATTATGAGTGCTGATTTAGCTATTAAAATGGGTGTACCAATCTATGGTATTTTAGCTATGACTGCTACTGCTTCTGATAAAATTGGTAAATCTGTTCCTGCTCCAGGTAAAGGTATTTTAACCACTGCTAGAGAATATCACGGTGACTTGAAATTCCCATCATCTAAATTGAACATCAAATACAGAGCAAGACAATTGAAACAAAGATTACAACAAATTGAATCATGGAGAGAAAGTGAATTTGAATTCTTGAATGAAGAAGCTGAATTAGCTAAAGAAAATTATGGTGCTGAATTTTCTGCTAATGATTTCTTATCTGAAAGAACTGAAGAAATTAGTAGAGAAGCTAAGAGACAAATTGCTGATGCTAAGAAACAATGGGGTAATGAATTCTATAGAGGTGATCCTAGAATTGCTCCATTAAGAGGAGCTTTAGCTACTTTTGGTTTAACCATTGATGATTTAGGCGTTGCTTCATTCCATGGTACTTCTACCAAAGCTAATGATAAGAATGAAACTTTAACTGTTCACTCAATGATGAAACATTTAGGAAGAAGTGAAGGTAACCCAGTCTTTGGTGTTTTCCAAAAATTCTTAACTGGTCATCCAAAAGGTGCTGCTGGTGCTTGGATGTTGAATGGTGCTCTTCAAATCTTACAAACTGGTATTGTTCCAGGTAATAGAAATGCTGATAATATTGATAAAATCTTAGAAGAATTTGAATATGTTTTATTCCCATCTAGATCAATTCAAACTGATGGTATTAAAGCCGTTTCAGTTACTTCATTCGGTTTTGGTCAAAAAGGTGCTCAATCTGTTGTTATTCACCCAGATTACTTATATGCTGTATTGGATCAAACTACTTATGAAGATTATGCTACTAAAGTTGCATCTCGTTATAAGAAGACTTATAGATACATGCATAATGCTATTACTAGAAACACTATGTTTGTTCAAAAGAATAGTGCTCCTTACAGTGATGAATTAGAAAAGGTTGTTTACTTAGATCCATTAGCTCGTGTTGAAGAAGGTAAAGAATTTAAATTCTCCAATAAATCGGTTCAATCAACCAATACTTATGTTAGTAAAGCTGCAGTTGAAACTGCTAAAGCTTTAAGTGCTTTAAACAAATCAACCAAAGGGGTTGGAGTTGATGTTGAATTATTAACTTCCATCAATTTAGACAATGAAACTTTTATTGAAAGAAACTTCACCAAGGCTGAGCAAGATTACTGTTTCAAATCATCTAATCCACAAGCTTCATTCACTGGAGCTTGGTCAGCTAAGGAAGCTACTTTCAAAGCTTTAGGAGTTAAATCTCAAGGTGGAGGTGCATCATTAATTGATATTGAAATTACTCATGATTCTAATGGAGCACCAAAAGTTCAATTAAATGGTGCTGCAAAAGTTGCAGCCACCGAAGCTGGGGTTAAGAATGTCAATGTATCTATTTCACATGATGATTTCCAAGCCACCGCCGTTGCCTTAAGTGAATTTTGATTTACTTAATTGTTAGTTTAATTTAATTTATAGTGTTAATTTATAATAATTGTGTTAATTTCTGTTAATGTATTGTAACTCATAGATATAGATTAAGATTGCATGCAGTCGTGCTCGCTCTCAAATTTAACTGAGGAATTGAACACCGATAAACAAGATTCAATTGAATCAAATTATTCAATTGAATAGATAATTATATACAAGTACCAATCCGTACAAATATAAACAGATTCACCTTACTGCAGATAAGTAATAGTGTAAATTTGATTGTGTTTGTTTGATTAATCGAGTTAGATTTATTACTGATTTATTGATTCGTTGATTCGAGCTATGTCACAAGAAGCCAGTCTAAGTGCTGGATCGAATGAGAATAATACCCATACAGTGGATGTGAATACAGACGAAGTAGATGCAGAGCCCTTTCCGACGGATGAGCAGGCGGATCCAAAGAGGGTGGAGCCAAAGGCTGACGATGTAGAGCCTACTGGCGGAGTGGAAAAGACTGAACAGCCAGAAAATGAGCCAGAGAATGAGCCAGAGAATGATCCAAACGATGATCCAAACGATGATGAAGCAAAGGATGATGATGTGGAACCTTTGACCAAGGAGGAACACGAAGAAAAGAGAGAAGAGAAGGAAGAAAATGGAATTTCAGAGATTCCTTTAAAAGTAGACACTGAAACAGTTGGTGAAACTACTTCAACAGCTGATGCCGTTGAAGGTGGTGACGCCGTTGATGGCCCAATCACTCCAATCATCGAAGAGCCAGGTGCTAGCCCTTTAAGTAATCTGGAACCACCATCAGTAAGAGGAAACCCCACTCACACTCGTCAAACATCAGTCAGCTCCATTAGCTCCGTCAACGCTTTCGTTGAAAACACCAATATCTTCAAGAAAACCTTTGAATACATTCTTGAGACCAAAGAAGCCAAGAAAAATGAATCCTTAAAGAACGCTGTTCAAAAAGCCGTTGACTCGCTAAATGATGGCAGCTCAAAAGATCCACATTTACTATTTTCAGCATTGAAAAGTGTTTGTGAAGTTGGTAGTAATGATTTGAAAACAAAAGCCATTGACTTATTTGCCAAGTTATTTGATTATGGTCAATTTGATGATTATAAAGATAAGGTTGAATTGACTGACAATTCAGTTGATGTAATTGCATCATGTTTTGATGGTGAAGGAACTGATCCTGAAGTTGAATTACAAGTTGTTCGTGCATTAATGCACAGTATTCTTTTAATGCCTTGTCACGGAGCATCACTTTTAAAAGGGGTTAGACTGATTTATAATGTGTTTATCTTTTCCTTAAACCCAAGAAACCAATCAGTAGCTCAAGGGATCTTAACTCAAGTAATTGGTGCGGTTTTCCAAAGAGTCATTGATGCCGGACTCACTAAAAATGGTAGAAGTGATAGTATGTTGCAATTGAGAAGTCCTGGTAATCTCAGCAACGACGATATGGGAGAAGTCATTACATCACCAATTGAAGAAAGATTAACCTTGAGAAATTTAGAGAATTTAAATGACGAAACTAGAGATAGTTTAAGAGTTTCTGAAGCAACAGGAGCTGATGATAGAAATGAAGATATTGTAGTTAAGGATGCATTTTTAATTTTCAGAGCAATGTGTAAATTGTCAGTTAAAGATATTGAAACTGATACTTTAGATATGAGAAGTCATTCAGTCAGATCTAAGTTACTTTCATTGCATATTATCCATACAATTTTAAAACAGTATATTGATATATTCCTCAGTCATGATGTTATTCTTTTGTCTAATAATAATACTGAACGTACAAGATTAGTCAATGCTGTTAGGCAATATCTTTGCTTATCATTATCAAGAAATGCAGCATCATCAATTGCCCCAGTCTTTGAACTTTCATTAGAAATTTTTTGGCTTATAATTTCAAATCTCAGATCCGAATTCAAGAGAGAAATCCCTGTTTTCTGGGATGAAATCTATTTCCCAGTTTCTGAAATGAAAACTTCAACTCCTCATCAAAAGCGTTATTTATTATCGATAATTGAACGATTAACTAATGATTCAAGATGTATAATAGAATTTTATTTAAATTATGATTGTGATAGCAATATGCCAAATATTTGTGAACGAATAATTAACTATTTAACAAGGCTTTCTTTAGTGCCAGTTGATGTAACTACTCAACAAAAATTAGCATTCCGTGAAAATAGAAGGAAGGGAGTTTCAGTTTATGATATTAGTAGGATATCCAACTTAGTTAGTAGTATGATGGCTTCAAGACCTCCTGAACCTGAAGTATACGGGCAGTTCCCATTAGAATATGCTTTGAAAATGACTTCTTTGAGTTGTACGGTTGCATTTTTAAGATCCTTATATACTTGGGCTCAGAAGGGGATTAATGGGAATGGTGTAAATGGTGGTGGCACCAATTCAAGAGCACTCAGTGGGTCGCTGACTCATTTGCATCTCGGTAGAAATAGGTCTGGAACTACTACGTCCGATACTCCTGTTAGTAATGGTAATTCAAGAAACGCTTCATTCGTTAATAATACTTTGGCTGATAGTTATAATGAAACTGATGATCCTGAACAATTTGAAAGTTTGAAGCAACGTAAAAAGGCTTTGTTAGAAGGTAATAAACAGTTCAATCAGAAAGCTAAAAAAGGAATTAAATACTTCATTGAAAAAGGGTTCATTGAATCGGATTCTCCTGAAGATATTGCTAAATTCTTACTTGAAAACGATGGATTAGATAAGAGTGAATTGGGTGAATATTTAGGTGAAGGGAAAGATGAAAATATCGCTATAATGCATGCTTTTGTTGACTTAATGGACTTCACTAATTCTTCATTTGTTGATGCTTTAAGAACTTTCTTGCAGTCGTTTAGATTACCAGGAGAAGCTCAAAAAATTGATAGATTTATGTTGAAGTTTGCTGAAAGGTACATTCTGGGAAATCCAGGTATTTTAACTAATGCAGAATCAGCTTATGTATTGTCTTATTCAGTTATTTTATTGAACACCGACTTACATTCATCACAGATTAAAAATAAAATGCCGTTAGAGCAATTTATTAGGAATAACGATGGGATCGATGATAATAAAGATATTCCAAGAGAATATTTAGAAGAAATTTATAATGAAATTGCTAGTAATGAAATCAAATTACAAAGTGAACAGCATACTGCGTTATTGAACGGTGATATTAGTATTCCTCAACCTAATCAAACGTTAGGTCTTTTCGGTGGCCGTGATTTGAATCGTGAAGCTTACTTCCATGCATCTAAAGAGATGTCGACCAAGACAGAGAAGTTAGTGAGAGATTTAGGTAAGAAAATGAGAGATGATTCTAATGGAAACACTACAATCTTCTATGCGGCATCAAGTATTTATCATGTTAAATCCATACTTGGGAACTTATGGATGTCGATATTAGCAGGATTGACTGCTCCTTTTAAAGAATATAATGATGATGATATTGCCAAAAATTGTTTAGAAGGTATTAAATTATCAATTAAACTTTCATGTATGTTTGATTTAAAAGATACTAATGATTCGTTTATTGGAGCATTAATTCAATTCCAAAACTTGAATAATTATTCGGAAATGTCAACCAAGAACGTCAGAGCTATTTATATTATGCTTGAACTTGCTATTAGTGAAGGTGATCATTTTGATAGCAGGAATTGGACATCGATTTTAACATCGATTTCTCAATTAGAAAGATTACAATTAATAGCAAGAGGAGTAGATAAAGAAACTATTCCTGATGTTTCTGCTGCTAAATTAGTGAACAGAGCATCAATCGATGCTTCATCTCATAGAAATTCATCAAGTTTCTTTAGACTGTTCAGTTCTGGTTCGACAAGTGCATCACAAACAGCTTCTAATAAGTATCACAATCAACATTTAAATCCAGAAGTGGCTGAAGAATTCTTATCTTCAGATTTAGCTACTGCTATTGATAAAGTATTTGTTAATTCAGCTAATTTAAATGGTGAAAGTATTGTTTCATTCATTAAGTCCTTATCTAAAGTAGCCATTGAAGAGATTGAAAGTTCAGGACAAAGCATTAATCCAAGATTATTTTCCTTACAGAAAATTGTCGATATTTGTTACTACAATATGACTCGTATTAGAGTTGAATGGTCACATATTTGGTCAGCTATGGGAGAAACTTTTAATAAAGTTGGGTGTCATAGTAATTTAAATGTCACCATCTTTGCAACTGATTCGTTAAGACAATTATCAATGAGATTCTTTGAAATTGATGAATTATCACATTTTAAATTCCAAAGAGAATTCTTAAAACCATTTGAATATATCATTGAAAATAACCAATCGTTAGAAATCAAAGATATGGTTTTGGAATGTATTAATAATATGATTTTATCTAAGCTGGATAAGATTAAGAGTGGTTGGAAAACTATATTTGGAGTGCTTATTTGCAGTGCCAGGGAAAATAAAGAATCATTAGTTAATAAGACTTTTAAAATGGCTGATAATATCTATAAAAGACATTTGAATGAAGTCAGACAACAAGATGCTTTTGGAGATTTAGTTAAATGTTTCACTGAATTATGTAAGAACGGAAGATTCCAAAAGATAAACTTATTTTCATTGGATATTTTACTGAGATTAACCAACCAAACAGCAGTCCAGTATCTTGGTAAAACTTCAGATCAGAGTGAAATCTTCATTAAATTATGGTTCCCCATTTTATTTGGATTCCATGATGTTATAATGACAGGAGAAGAATTAGAAGTTAGGGCTAAAGCTTTGAATTTCTTATTTGATATCTTGTTGGAATATGGTGATAATTTCGATACTGAATTCTGGAATTTGATTTGTCAAGATTTATTATTCCCTATTTTTGCTATATTAAGTAAACGTTGGCAGGTTAGTAAGATTGAGGATGCTGATGATAATTTCTCCGTTTGGCTATCAACGACTTTAATTCAAGCTTTAAGAAATATGATTATATTATTTGAGCATTATTTCGATTCATTAAGAGCTAGATTGAAGGATTATTTAGACTTGTTAACTTCTTGTATTTGCCAAGAAAATGATACGATAGCCAGGATTGGAAGATCATGTTTGCATTCTATTTTATTAGACAATTCGTCTAAGTTCAATGATGAAGAATGGTCGTTAATTGTTGAGGCTTTTAGAGAATTATTTTCATTGACTGAAGCCAAAGAATTATTTGATTTGGATCCATTGAATGATGAAACCAATTCCATTGACTCTGATGAGTATAATGAAAATGGCGAAGAAGTTGTTGACGAAAACGGTAACAGATCATTTAAAGAACACGATAATCAAGATGTAGGCAATAATTCATTCAGCAATGATGCATTGAAGAGAAGCCAAGACAAATCATCTATAGTGATTAAATGCGTGCTTCAATTGTTAATGATTGAAACCATGAGTGAATTATTTGACAACGATGAGTTCTATAGAGTGATTCCATACTCTAAATTAGTTGAACTTTCAAAATTGTTAAACAAGAGTTTCAAATTTGCAAAGAAATTCAATGACGACTACGATTTAAGAGTCAGATTATGGAACGCAGGTATCATTGAAAGATTGCCTAATTTATTGAAGCAGGAATCATCTTCTTCAGCAGTTTACATCAACATCGTCTTCAGGATGTATGGTGATGAAACCAAGACTGACGATACCAATAAACAGAGATTAATTGAAGATATTATCCCATTATGCAACAGTATCCTTGAAAGATTTGCAACTTTCGATGAAACAAACCAGCAAAGAAACTTGGCTACTTGGAGACCTGTTATCATAGTTATCCTTACAGGGTTCACCAAGTTAAATGAAGAAGAATTTAAGAAATATAATTCCGTAATGTATGATTCAATATTAACATTATTTGCTAAAAGTTTATCGCCGGAATTAAGAGCGGCGATCCAAGAATATTTAGTTAGAGTTAAACAGATATACTTGACTTAAGTAGGTAAGTATACGTAAGTATGCTTATATTAATATAAATTAATAAGTTGTAAACCTCTAATAAAGTTTCATTGTTGAAATATGGGGAAATGGGCTGACGATTACACGCAGGGCCGTACATCCAGCAGACCAGGATTTACGCGGTCAGCTACTAGAGTTTTGCTGAAAAATTTTCAGACTGATAATAGTATTGCGACCTCAAATTTCGACAATAATTAGCTGAGAAACGAAGACTTATCATTGTGACAATGTCTTTTGAAAACAAGGTATGTAGAGGAGATAAGGAAGAGAGACATTAGCGGGCTTAATGGGCTATATATTTTTTTTAGAGAGTTGAATCAAGGTAATTGAGTAGAGTAACGTCACGCTGACTCCACACTCAATTGTGTCAGAATATCTTACACAATTATAATGATGTAGCTACTACTGAAGTAACTAGTAGTTCTAATTAAAGTGTAATGTCTAAAAACAACCCAGTAAATCAAAATACTAACTAGCAGAACTTATACCAATTGTTGGGTAACGACGTTGAAGACGAAGAACCTCAAGTTTTACCACCACCAAGAGAAGTGGTTAAAAAAGGAACTTCAAGTAGAAAATCAGACGAACCACCAGCCAAAGCTGACCCAGCTAGAGCTAAAAATAATAAGAAAAAACTTGGTGGTAATGAAGCTGCTCTTAAAAATAAACCAGATAATAAATCTGTTTCAGCTCCATCATCCACTCCATCAAAACATCAAAAGAAACCTCTTGATCGTCATTCCAGAACTGCTAAAAGAGACACTGATAAAAAAGTTGCTTCAGGTTGGGGGTCAAAAGATGGTGAAGCCAATTTAGAAGATGAAGTTGAAGCTGAAGAAGATGCAGTTGCTGAATTAGAAGATGGTGAAGATGTTGTTGCTGATGTTCCAAAAAGATCATTACAAGATTATTTTGAAGAATTGAAAATTAAACAAGCTGAATTAGATGGTCAACAAAGTATTAGAGCTGCTAATCAAGGTAATGAAGATAAATGGAATGCCAGTGAAAAAATTGAAAAACAAAAAGCTGATTATGTTGCTGCTTCAGTTGAAAAGAAGAATAAAGCTAAAGCTCAAAAGGAAAAGAAATTTTTAGATTTCGAAGCTACTTTTGCTGATGAAACTCCAGTTGCTAGAGCTCCAAGAGGTTCTTCAAGAGGTGCTCCAAGAGGTTCAAGAGGTTCTAGAGGTAGAGGTGCTCCAAGAGGCAGAGGTTCTGCTCCAAGAGGTAGAGGTGCTCCAAGAGGTGCTCCAAAAGGAAATGCTGTCAACAATCTTGCTGACGATAAGCAATTTCCTTCCTTATAAGCCTTTGAACTCTATAAGTTCTTTTGAAGCTCTCGATAGCTCTTTATAAGAAATTAGCTCAGTCTTTAGACGTTAATATTGAAATGATACGTATATATACATTACATTACACAGTCATCTCTATGACATCTCTAATGTACAATGAAGATAAACACAAAGTCGTTTTTGATTATGAAGACGTTTTCGTCGTCGATTTGCATGTTTGTATAGTTAATGTTGGAGTTAAGTATGGGAGTGAGTTTGGTGATGAATTGCTTTGTGGTGGTTTCCGGAAGGTTTTTCGACCCTATTAGTTTGAGATCCTGGGTTAGCACTATCAATGATTTGATATTTAGCTGGTGTAATGCTGCCAATTGTTCGTATACTTGTACAGTATTCAGTGGAAGGTCGCCCATGTTGTATTAAAACGTAGAAAAATACGCGTAGTTATCGTGCTTATGAACTGCACACGACACTAATGAGTCAGAAACTTCATCCTGACTCTACCATTAAAGATGTAAATGCCTTAGAATTGGCCGATTAGCTCATTCTAACAACTCTCTCCGGTCTATAAATAGGTAAATTATGGTACAAACCTTATCGAACTCGGCAATCTAACCTGACGTAAAACGTCTCATTGCTCATTTTTAATCTTGCATTACGTATTTTTCCATACAACTTGTCACTGTTTCTGCAGACACTGTTTACTGATCACCTGCTAAACTGTACTGAAGATATCACCCGCTAAAGTGTGCTGAAGATGTCCAATAAAACTAAAGAGACTCCCAAAGTTTCAACAGCTGGAGGTTTTGCTGCCGGAGCTTTAGCAGCCTGTGGAGCTGTTACTTTCACCAACCCCATTGAGTTAATTAAAACTAGAATGCAACTACAAGGAGAATTAAGCAAAGCCGATAAGCATGTTCCCAAAATGTATAAGAATCCCGTGCAAGCATTTGGAGTGATTTATAAGAATGAAGGGATTAAAGGATTACAAAAAGGATTAGTATCTGGTTATTTATACCAGATTGGATTAAACGGATGCAGATTTGGATTTTATGAGCCAAGCAGATATTATCTGACTCAATTTTTCAACCCTGAAGCTTTTGCTAAAGGAGAAATCCCTCAAGCTATGTTAATTAATGTTGGTGCAGGTGCTATATCCGGAGCTATGGGTGCTATTGTTGCTAATCCGTTGTTCTTAATTAAAACTAGAATGCAATCTTATAGTGCAATGACATCAGCAGCTGCATCTGCTGCGTCTGCTACAATTGCTGATTCAGCAAAACATCCAGAGCATGTTCATAAACTTCAGACTGTTGGCCAGCAAACATTCTATAAAAGTCCATGGGACGGGTTGGCTAAGATTTATAGGGCTGAAGGGATAAAAGGATTATTCAGAGGTGTTGATGCTGCAATATTAAGAACAGGTGCGGGCTCATCATGCCAATTGCCTTCTTATTACTATACGAAAAGCTTGGTTGTGGCTAACAATATAGCAGAGCCTGATTCTATATTGACCCATTTCATTTCATCTTCTTCTGCAGGATTAGCTGTAGCTATAGTTATGAATCCTTGGGATGTTATATTGACAAGAGTGTATAATCAGAAGGGAGATTTATATAAGGGACCTTTAGATTGTTTCATTAAGACATTTAAGACCGAAGGACCAAGTGCCTTTTATAAAGGATTCTGGGCACAATTATTTAGAATTGGGCCTCATTCGATCTTGACTTTGATGTTCATGGAACAATCAATGAGATTAGTAGCTGATATAGAGGCATTTCTTTGAGCCTTGAGAGTTTAGACTACATGATAGAGGACGTGAATGAATAAAGATTCCATAGAGTATTCATAGAATTAGATTAAATTCAGTAGAAATAAATTCAATAGAATATAGAGTAAATGAAGTGAGCTTCAGCAGAACAGTAGAGTAAATATACTTACTTCGGTTCTTTGATTCTTTGTTCCACCGTAAATTAGTATGCAGAAGCTTATAGAACACCTTATAGAATAAAATATTCAATAAAAATAGGATTCGTAAAATGCAGTTTTCATAGAATTGGCAGAACTCAGCTTAAATATAAAATATGCAGTAAATTGCACTCAATAATGCTATTAATGCATAAATTTTTTTGCTCTAAAATTGTAATGAGCTACTAAAACTTATCAGCGCCATCTCTTAATAGTATACGATACCATCTATCCAATAAAAAGCACTTACATAAGAATATATCAAGAGCTATAGTGCTGATCTTAGTAGAAATCTTTCAGTGTGGATGTGCCTCACACGACCTCGCACAAAGGAGCCATTCAATCAGAGGTTCATTAGTAAGAAAACATAAAGGCGTGCATTTTCTTAAATCTATTACACCTTTTAACTGCTGAAAAAACCCACATTTATATTCAAAATCATACTTATATCATCATAAATCGTATTTGTTAATTTAAAAATCCAAACCCGTTTATTTTATTGAAAAGTTTCTTCCACTTGTCATTGTACACATCATCTTACAAAGATAACAAGCATTAACTGATGCGTGATTCGAACTATAAGTCAGTAAGTAATAATCGAGCTGCAGTTACCATCACCACCAGCCTTTATGACAGAAGAGCTTTAGACGTTACCAGCGATAAGCCTTTAGTTAACTCACTAAATCATTTAACGTACCTCGTATCGTCACTGGCTAAAGTAAGAGAAACCCTTTCAGTTGATGGTGGGATAGAAAGATTAATTGAAATATTACATGAATGTCAGAATCTGACGTTTAATTCTCATGATACTATTTTTAATAGTGAAAAGAAGATTTTAACTGCATGGAAATGGACTTTAACGTTCCAATGTATTGTTTTAATAGGTACAAGAGGTACTGAAATCATAAGGCAAAGAGTTGTAAAAGCTGGAATTTTACCTATAATAGCCACCATTCTTGATAATTATATTACCTTACATGAAAGAGCTTTATTTCAGGTGAATAGGAAATTTCCTGAAGCTTCTCAAGATATGTCTCAGCAAGCTACTATTCTGCCGCAACAAGCTGTTGTTGATTGGACTCAGAACTTCCAAGCTTCTCCTACCACTCCTTCAGCACCTCCTTCGGCGACCCCAGAAGCGAATCCTGTTCCTGAAAGAGTACCTGAACCTAGAGTTCCTGAAACAAGAGCTCCAACTCCGCCAATTCCAACTGAAAATGAAACTAATGAAGCAGAGTTACAAGATAGCATAAACTTTTTAAGCCAGTTTGAAAATTTCCAGAATAATTTCCCAGTGTCTGCTTCAGCAGCAGCCATGGCAGCCACTTCCATTTCAAGTAACTCAAGCAGATTACAACCGTTTTTCAATGGGATTCATACAAATAGTTTAACAAATGAAGATTATGAAAACTTAAGCATTGAACAATTATTCAAATTGATAAGAATTGGTGATGGTTCACAATGGTACGATACTCTGGCTACTATGAACAGTGAAATAAGAAGAAGGTACTTGATTTTAATCATCATCAAGAAATTAAAAGAAGAAAAAGATGGTGATTTATTAGATACAAGATTTTCAACTCAAAATGACTTTGATATGGATAACAATTTACAATTCTTATCTGATTTATATTTACAAGACGACAAATTAACTAGTCTTAGTGATATTGCCAACTCAAAAATAGCTCCAAGGAATTTCACTGAAACTGGAGTAGTTATTCCAAGAGATGATGATATTGTATGGTCTTTACAGCTATTAGCATATATTTCCAAATACCCTTATTTAAAAGATATTTTACAGAACTCCCATTTAGTCATTGATATGAGTGTAAGAGATAAGCAATTAAAGCTTTTCATAGAGAAACAATTGAAGAATAAATTAAAGAAGAATTTAGCCATTAAACAAAGACCTACAATTAAACCTAAATCACGAAAATCTAAGTTAACAAATAATGTGAATAATGATAATGATAATGAAAATGATAATGAGCAAGATCATGATGAAGAAAATGAAGCATCCAAGTTAGGATTCAGTGCTTCAGCATCAAATTCTCCTCAAATGTTGAATGGTATAAGTTCAATACAAGAAGATAATTTTGTTCTTGAACAGGATAAGTTAGAATTATGTGATGAAGCTGATGGAACTGCTGAGAACGAAGGATTAAGAGTCAATGATGCAAATGTTGATGATGCATCTAATGTTGGAGCTGGAGAATCAGATCCTGAATCAGGATCAGTTTCAGATTCAGGTTCTGATATTGATAATTTTGGATTCCCAAGTTTTAATTCTAACAGATTGTCTGAATTATATGAATCAATCTTTGATTGTGAAAATATTGCTGATGATTTAGAAAGACAATTAGCTTATCGAAATTTAGATGAAAAGATCAATAAATTAATAGCAAGTGATTGTAAGAAGTTAAGACTTTCAATAACCAAGAAGAGATTAGAACAGAAACAATACTTGAAACAGAAATGGGATTATGATAATTATGACAATTTCGATATTGATTTACAGGAATCAGATTCTTTATTTGAAGGAGAAAGAAGAGATCCTGATTATGATGATTCATTAATTGAATACAAGAAAGTGAACTTGTTTCCAATGGTTGAAAAATTCACTTGTTTGGCAGGAACTGATATGTATTACTGGTCAGGAGTGATTATGAGAAACTCCTGTAGAAGAAATGATAATCGTGGTGGAGTAAGACAATGTGGGAACTTAGAATGTGGGAAATGGGAATCGTATCCTAGAGAATTTTCTAAATGTAGACGATGCAAGAGAACCAAATATTGTTCCAGAGAATGTCAAATGAAAGCATGGCATTGTCATAGAAATTGGTGTATTCCTAGTTCCAGTTCTGCAGGTAATAATAATGCTAATAATGGAGAAGCGGATGAGCTTAATAATGGAAGTAATGATAATGTTAATGTAGTTATACCGCCCAATCAATTAGATAATGGGATTAATGGTAATAATGGTCAAGAAGTTAATATTAATGTTACCAATGAGAATAATTTGAATGGGTTTAACCCCAATCCAGAACAATAAGATTACTTTATATATTATGCTTTATATTACAATGTTAACGGTAACCCATAAACTACGGGAGCACTACCATTGAGATATTTTAATGTACATGATTCACGACTAGTTTGAACACATTCACTTATATCTTTAGTTTCAGGGAATTGTTGTATAAGATTCCATTTCTTCATCATCTCTAATGAAAACTTGTCGATATCTTTATCTGTTACATCCCATAGATTGGCTACAATCATTGGAGATCCACAGCAAAGCCAATTATAAATGTTCCCATCGCTTTCAAAGATTCCGTTCTTATTTAAGGAACCTGATGAACAGCCTAGTAATAAACTTGGTGGTAATTTAATCTGTGAATCTGTATGCTTGAATAAGGATGATGTATTGATGTACTGTTCACAGCCTCCATGGCCAATGTAAACGAACAATTTGCTTTCTAGCATCCGTAGGAGGAAGTTGTCGTTATCTATTGGCTTCTTACCAACTAATCCATTCCAGTGGTGTTTGCTGGTAAATATTGGACTGAAGTTCTGTTGGGTTCTCACTAAATCTCCACCGGGATTGATCAAATACAACAACAGCAGTGGATCTACACTCAAAGATTGAGCTTTTAAAGTCTGTAACATTAAATGAATTGAAGGCATTCTGGTGATGCTTTTGCCTCTAAGACAACGGAGTGATTCCCAAGGAATTTCGCTGCAGTTTGATGATGGAATTATCACAATGTGCTCCTGCTGTTCTCGATTAGAAGCAATCTGATTAGCTGTGAGTATCTCTTGAGTACCTTCAATGAATCTTTCAGTATGGATCTCGTCATATGCCACTTTATGACCTTTATAGTTTAATGAATCAATTATGAAGTACATTAAATCGTCCCAAATAAGTCTTGAAATATCTTGATCAAGATCCAAACTAAGTAGAATTCTAATTGCATCACGTTGAAATTTCAAGTCATTTCTTCGTTGGGAAGGCAATAATTCTTTAATAAACTGTTCAAACCGACCAATCTGTTCCTCTGAAACTTGGCTGCTTTGGAAAATACCTGTGAAACCACCTAACCAATTAAGTTCAATTTGATCAAGCAATTCTTGAATCTGAAGATCAAGTGAAAATCTTAATGTCCACCATTGTTTACGATCCTCTTTGGTTTTAATTGCAGACGTAGTTTTAGGCTTAATTGACTGATCACTTTTACTTATAATTGACGATAGCTTTTTAATTGCTGAAGAAAAGCTGAAGAGGTCAACAGTTTCATCAAAATGGGCCATTCGTTCCATCGGAAGTTTTAGTGAAATAGGTTCGTGTTTAGAAGCTTGATTGAGTTTGGAAATGTAAAGGATATCGGACTTAGTATCAACATCTATTGTTACAACTGTCCATGAAGCTGGAAGTAGCTTCTTTAGGTCGCTGTAGAATCCTTCAAAGGAATTATTGTAACTAATAGCCAGACATGGCTCTGATGGGAAAATAGCTGGGGTTTTAGAAGTAGTTTCTTTGATGCATATATTGTTTTGGAAGGGAATATGTTTGCTGAGATCGTTGGTATAGAATAGTTGTTGTTGGTTAGGAGTATTGGAGAAAGCTGCTAGGTAGAATTCGGCTATATGAAGAAGCATGGAAATGTCTTTAAACTCATGTGTCAGAATGAGATGTTGGTTGATTGTTAGTAAGTTGTAAAGCTGATTTCTAATTTCCTCCAATTCAGCCATACTTTCACGATTACCTGCTCTATCAGATGATGCTTCTTTAGAAGATGCCACTATAACTGAATTATCTATATCATAATTTGGGGGCTTGGAAGTAAGTGATTTCAAAAATGAACGAAGTTGGTTTTTCAACTTATCAAAATCCTGCCAGAAACTATCATTGGATAAACTATATGAACCTCTTACCTTTGAAGATGCGTACTTATCAAGTCTTAACAAATTAGGCCCTTCAGTACCTTCAACCGCTTTTAATGCATATATTTCTTTTAAGGAATGACTTTCTTTCTTCTTCAATAAAAGATCCTCACTTATATCCATCAACACAATAGAATCTCCCTTTTCTCTTTCAACCTTTGAATCCTCTTCTTCCTCTAAAAGTAGTAACGTATCTGCAAGGTAAAAATGTATGCTTCCATTAACTTTGGGATTGATATTTGAATTATTTAACTTCCTAAGTTCATCAACAAAATGACTTAAATCTCTTGAAACACCTGAAAACTTCACAACTTCAATGCCAGCCTGATACAAATCAGCAAGCAAAGTACTGGTTTCCCACCTTAAAGTATTATACGACAACCTGTCTATATTATTAGGGATTTTCTTTATAACAGACATGACTAATTTGATACCAGTTTTAATATTGTGATAACTTTCAATATAATTCAATTGGATTGAATTCAATTTAGAAGTAATATAATGGAATTGAGCTAATAAAACCAAGTTAAATAGCTTTGAATCCAATGAATGATTAGTTGATTCAGATAAACTGAATTCGGGTTTTGAAGAAACAAATTTAAGCAAAGCTGAAAACTTTTCACAGGCTTTTCCAGAATCATTCTGGCTAATATAGAATTCCAATTGAATTAGTTTCCATCTCATTAAATCTCTTGAAGAAACTGAATTGGTGGAAAGTTTAAATAGTTGCTTCAAAATATCACCTGCTTGATCCAATGATTCTGAAACTTCATTGTGTTGTCTTAGATTTAAACAAGAATTGGAATAATCAAGTAATAAGAGATAACGAAGCTTCAATTGTTCAGGTGTCGAGCCAAGGTTTCTTTCTTTTAAATACGTAACAATGAAGTCCTTCAAGTGCTCTGTCATTTGATTATACTTCAAATAATTGATGATAGTCTTTAGGATTTCAATTTCATAGTCGTTTATATGAACATTAAGGGAAATATACTGCTGGAAATAATCTATTGAACTCTTTATTTCCATTTGATTCCATTCCACATTGATAGTTTGGTTGATAAGAATCCCACTGAGTAATAAAAATGACATTGGCTCTTCAGGAATGCATTCTTGGTGCCAGTCCAAGTAACTTTCCAATCCTTTAACGTTGTAGTAATGATAAATGCAATATAATTTGGAAAGCTTATCGTCTACTTGTAGACAATTTACCATGGAATTAATAGAGTCGTTATCAATTACTTTGGAGATGCTGATGAAAAGTACTACTCTGAAGATTTCCAGAAATTCACTCGATCCAAATAAAGTATCAACGTTTTTAGGATCATCTAAACAGTGTGTTAATTGTAAGGCTAGTTTGGAACTGATTTGAGGTTCATCTTCTAACGAATTAATCTTTAAAATACGTAAAATTCCAAGTATCATATCAAATGATTCTTGGAATTTATGATTTTTAAATAAAACTGAAGCTATTTTCTCTGCTTTAGTCTGAAGAACCGACATATTTTCATCCAGATTACTGGTGTTAAATACAAACCATTCATATTCCATAGATAATGAAAGTACCTGGCAAGATCCTGATTTAATTCCGTTGTTGAATAACAAATTAGATAAGTTTCTGATCCGTTTTGTCTGCTTGAAATTTGAAAAGACGAAGTATAAATTTGAAACGATCTCCAAAAGAGAGTTTGTATCATTAATATTTTTAATATTATTGGCGATTAAATCAAATAATTGGAAATGGACTTTGGATATTGTTCGGAAGTGTTTGAACCCGGATTTAACTGGAGTCAATATTGATTTCATGAATGGAACAGCATACTTTGGATCTAATTTGTTCATGCATTCGATGATTTGGTAGATTATTTGATGGCTGTTGAACCAAATTTCGGTGCAGTTTAACGCTAGGTTTTTGAATTTGTTAATATTCTCTGGCTCATCAGGGAGGATTTCTAGAATTTGGGAAATGTCTGAGGAAGAACAAGCAGCAACCGGTAAATAACCAGCACACGATAAATCAGTCTCCGTAGCAGGTAACACAGCCTTCAAGTCATTAAGAAACTCATCGATTCCTTCAGTTTTACAATCTCGAGTTATTCCTTCTAGCTGTGGAATCACTCCATCCTTTAAATACTGATACTCCATTAACTTTACTTCAAACTTCTTCTTGGTTCCCGCCAAATCAGAATGCTTTTTCAATAAAACAGTCACCAACTTCACAAACCCATTCAATATTTTAATCATATTATTCAAATGCTTTTCTTGGGTTGATTCAATACTATTCATCCATTTTGTAGCATTATGGGAAGATAAAAAGAAAGACGGAAATGACTCAATCAACCCTATATTATAAACCAGATCTGAATTACTATTGATCACCTTTAACTTGGCAGAAACTAGTTGTAGTAAACATTGGATTGAAAGGAAATGGAAGGCGACAATTAGCTTAGACATTTGTTCATCACATGTCGTAAACTCTACTCCTTCTAGTAGATCCGTAACACTGATATCTTCTATAGTAGTCTGGCTGTTCCTAACACGACATCCAATGGCTTGTTTCATGACTTTCAAATGAGCTAACGCATCTTCATACAATTTAACCGAAAATAAATGTAATACAAAACTGTGATGCTGCTTTAGTATAGTGAAGAACTCTGTCGACTTGGTATCTGAAAGATACAAACACGTAAATGCTTTAGTCGGCACGTCGCCGACTCCTTGTGGTAATTGTTTTATCTTATCTATGAATTGGTAGGCAAATGCTTTTGTATCTTTAATGCTAACATTGATTAAGTTTGTCTTTGTGGATGGGGCTAAGACTTGTCCACCGACATTTCTTGATAGACTTCTACTATTTATGAACGATAGAAAATGTTGTTCTGCTAAAAGTAAGTCGTCCGACGACACTTCAAACATTATTTATATTGAAATCAATATTACTTTATGTGTTTATATTTCGCGAATTGCAAAATGGGAGAGGATGGTTTATGAGGGATATTTTTGAAAACCAACTAAGAAAATCCGTGATAGTTTAGTGGCTAGAATTACCGCTTGTCGCGTGGTAGACCGGGGTTCAATTCCCCGTCGCGGAGTTTTTTTACCCTACAGTAATGCGTTAGCACTGCTGTAGTTTTATATTAATAATAATGACAGAGAGACCTGACCCATTAGAATACTTTTACAAAGTATTCATGTCTTTTTGCGTGATAAAACTTGCACTAAGCAAAAAAGAATGCGCAAACCCGGAATCGAACCGGGGGCCCAACGATGGCAACGTTGGATTTTACCACTAAACCATTTGCGCGTTTCTTGTAAGGATTTCGTTAGTAGAACACTATATGATACTGTGCTCATTTAAGAGAAGATTAAATTAAATATATAAAAAGACTTTAAATGAAAAATATTAAGCAATGGTTGATATTGCTTATTTTCTGGCATGTTAAGTTCTGATGTCCAATATCGGAGGAATAATATCAAGTCTAACAGATAAATCTGTTAGATTCAATTATTTTGTCTGCGAAAAATCTTCATGCTTCCTCTAAAACTGTCCATAACTTCAATAAGATACAACAGTACAGTCAATGATGTATTCCGCAACACAATGTCTCGAATAGCCAATCAAGCTATGATTCTAACTGCAGGAATTTCCAAGTCCGATAATACCCTGATTTTACATGGACTGACTTTAGGCTCAGTATGTTCATTATCAGTTAATCCAAAACCATTACTACAATTCAACTTACATTTACCTAGTTATACTTCCCGTACCTTACACGAGAACAATGGGTTAGTGGCGATCCATCTAATGCCACCCACACCAAAAGCCAGTAAGATATCAAGAATATTTGCTAAAGGTGTTAAACGCAGCGATGGGAAGATCGTATCTGATGAAGATAATGATGGAGAGATATTCCATGAAATGACGACGCCGTTTCTGGAAATCACGACAAAAGATTGGACATTTCATGAGTTTGGAGATTATAAAGTTCCTATATTAAATGATAGTGAAAGAGTTCTTATTTGTAATAAGCATAGTGTGATAGAAATAGAGAATCATGAATTATGGGTGGTTAATGTGGTGGATGTTGTTTGTATTACGGCGATAAAGACGGGCGGGTTGCTTTATTTTAATAGGAGGTTTCATCAGATAGGGAATCCTATTTATGAATAATTCATTGTTAGGAACCGTTAGATTGTCCGATAGAAGGATAGACTGTGTGATAAAGGATAGACTGCCTGATAAAGGATAGACTGCCTGATAAAGGATACGTGTATAGTTGCATGATGATATGATATTATGGTCGTATATTACTTCGTTAATTTTTCAATTTCATTCAAAACTTGATCATTCTCTTGTTTAACCTTTAACAAAATCGTATCAAATTTATCATTAATTTGACTGGACTTCTTCTTCAACTGATCCAAAACTGAATTCTTTAAATCATTGATATTCACATTAAATTGTTCAATATCTTTTTCAACCTCTTTAATCTTAACTAACATTTTCTCTAATCTATTTGCTGTAATTAGCTGCTCATTTTCAATTGATTTCAAATTAGTCCTAAATTCAATTGTTGATTCATTATAAGTATCAATCAATGCCTTAATTTCTTTAATTTGTTTCAATACGTCATTCTCAATCGACATTTGATCTTTATTATTCACTTCAAACGATTCTAATTCGCCTTTTAAATGACAAATTTCAGTCTCATACTGGGTAATTGACTGCTGTAATCCCTTGACTTTCTTGAAATTCATTTCACTATTGAGCTTATTCTTACTGATTTTCTCTTTTAAGACTTCGTTATTCTTTTTAGTTTCACTTTGTCGTTTATTTTCATCTTTCTTAAAGTCTTTTAAGTTGTTTTTAGTCTGATTAAGGCTTTCTAGAGTTGAAATCAAACTCAATTTTAACGTCATTATTGATGATATTTTGGGTGATTCTCGTAAGATTATATTTTCACTGGTGGAGATTGTATTGATGAGTAAGTTGTTCAAGACTTGGTCATGTTCATTAAGGATTTCAATTTCATATTGGAAGTTTGGCGATAATGCATAAATTAATAAATGATCTTCCACGTCTTTAATAAACTTCCAATCAATTCCGTTTAACTTAATCTTCAATTTCTCCTTATTATCATTGATTTTTAAGAGGATTTTCGTATCATCAATGAACTTCACTAAGACGATTAATTTATTAGGTATTGAAGAATCAAGCAAGAATTTATCGTTATTGTTCTTCCATTCAGTGAACTTCCCCTGGAATAAATTAGAATTCTTCATAATCAATTTAATAACTGCTAATAAGGACCAAAATGGCTGCATAATTGAGAAACTTTTATCGATAATTATCGTTGAATTCTTATTCAATTTAATTGGAATATGAACACTGGAATTACTATTACTATTACTAATACCAAAACTGTTATAATGAAGATTATTATTAGGATTTTTATTGGAAAAAATCTTATAAACAAACGTTTCAAAATTCTTTGCTGAAACTGAAATTGAATATTTGAAATTACATTTGGTATTTGCAATGGTTTTAGGCAAGGAAATATTTATAAATTTCAATTTTGATGTTAAATTAATTGTAGAAGTACTATTATTAGTATGCTTTAAAGATATTATAGGAATTGAATCTTCAATGATTTCTTCTTTAAACTTCAAGTTCTTTTTAAAATCCAATGGGAGATTTGGGTTTAAATTATTTAGCTGATCAAGATTATTTGATAAATTTTTGAATCCAATTAATGAAAATAATGAATTAAATTTGATTGTTATAACATTAATGCATAATTCAAAGTAAAAAAAATGTAATATATCTAAATAATTATCTTCAACTGGAGGATGATTGGTAAAATAATGATACTTATTACTGAAAATGGATTTGAAATTCTTCAAACTGATGAATTTATCACCTAAAGAATTTATTAGCAACGTTATTGCATAACAATACAAGATTTTTAAGAAATTATTATTTAAAAGATGATAATTTAAATCTTTATTTTGATTAATTTTTGGGAAATTATTTGGATTTGATGATAAAATTGATGTTAAATTAGTTGATGAACCAATTAATTCAGTTGATAAAATAGTTTTAGCTAATAAATCTATCTTAGTTAATAAATTAGTATTGAATAAATTAATTATTAAGAATAATATAGTAGTTCCAATAATTATTAGTTGTAGTATTGATGAAGTAATTTTAGAATAATCAATTTGACCGTTTAAATTTAATGAATCATCAAACTGATTATTCTTCATTGAAACATATTTAATAAATAATTTGCCTCCAATCAATTTTGTTGATCCTGATAACGTGTATAATATAAGTATTATAGCATTTAAATATGAGGGTAAATAATTTAATACTAATATTAACGAGATAATATCTCGTAATGATGTAGGAGGTAAGATATTTGAAGTTTGGGTCATACCTCCATACAAAAATTTTTCCATTGTGAACCAAATAAGTTTTGGTTGATGCGCGAAAATCGCCTAACAAATACGCAGTTACGCAGGAACAGTACGTTCTTTCCGTCAACAAAGTTTCCTTTAAAGGTTCTTTTAGGGTTCCTTTAGGAGAATGAAATAGTAAGCATCGATAATTATATTAGGTGATGTAATTTAGTTGGAAGGGATTCCAAATTAGATGATCTAATTATTTCATTCCTTACTTAAAGAACCATTTAAGACTTTCTATTAAATCTTCAGTGTGATTAAAGATTTGTAAGAATTTGACTTGATTGTCGTCAACCATGTCGTCAACTTCGTCAGCCAATTTTAGCTCTCCATTAGTGATTTTAAAATTAATATTAATAGGCTTAACTGTCCCCGTAATTGAAATGAGAATATCATTACCTTTATTATAGGAAATATCATTGATTTTAACCACGATATTATCGTCTTCTGTATCAGGCTGATCAAGGCTAGTTTCATCCATAAACTCATTCAAACTAACATTATCATTGATATTATTCAATGCACTTAAATTCAAGATTTGATCATCAGTAATATCGTTAGATAACTTCAATGATTTCTTTAACTTATTCTTGAGATTGTTCGTAGATTCTTCGGTCGAGTTTGAAGTCTTCTCCTGGCACTTTGTAACTAACTGATTGAGGATATTAGTTAAAACCAACTGGTTTCTAAATATTGTCAAGAACGATGGAATGTCAACTAATTTCTTAATCGATAACGATTTAACAGCTACAAATTTAGAATGAATATCACTCTTAACTAATAATTTAAAGATATCGTCCGCCAATGAAATCTCCTTTTCATTGTTCAACTTTTCAAAGAATTTAAACTGCTTTTCAGGCACTTCTTCAAAATGGGTAATGCCAACAAACTCTAATAAATTCACAGGCAAGTAAATTGGATGATTTAAATTAAGTACAAGGTTCCAATTTGGCTGGAATTTGACCGTGTCGTCGATACTGTTGGGATTTCCTGAGGAAATTCGGCTGGGCACAAGGTACGAATCATCAGGGAAATTGAATTGGTATTTCTTGTTATTGATTTCCCAAATATCATCTCTTGTTTCTCCTATATAATCAATTGGCGAGGCGAAATGGACTGTACTAATGTCAAGTAAGATATTATAGTTTCTTCCTAAATTGGCACTGTCCCGATTGTACTCCCGATTGAGGTACTTAAAGTCCTGCCAGTATTGGATGAATATCCCAATTTGGTTATCGAAATTGAATGATACTTTACCCACGGAGTTTGTAAATCCTTCTGAAACTAGCCAACCATTTTCGCCATTTATCTGACTATTCTCAAGCTCTATCTGATACAACGAGTAAAGCAACAACCCCATTCGATCATTATAGTTAAACAAGTCCGTTTGGGGAGTTGATAACCGATCTGAATTAGCCAAGTACTTCAAATTCTTTGGGAATTCATTCAAAAGTGACTGTTTCAAGTTCGATAATAAAATCTTCTCTATTTCTCCGCTGTTTAATAAAGAATTGGAGTTCTTATAGTTAAAATCCACATTAATCAAGCTTATATCGCCTTGTTGTTCCACTGTAGGAGATCTGGCGTCGTCACTATTGACGGGAATGTTCAAATTATCCAATTGGTTAGCCAGCGAAAACGATACTCTATAAATATTAGTATCAATAAAGTCGATATCTATAAGAATCAATGATCCTGCGATGGATAACCTCTGGAATTTTATGATATTCCCTTCGTTATCGGTCAACGGCTGATCTAGAATATGCGAGTATGCATCTGTGTCAATAAACGTATCGAGCTTTAAATGCTGAGATAGTTTTTGGATCAAATCTATGGATAGTTTGAATGTTTTGGAGTAATCATAGAGAAGATCCAATGGTTTATCTAAATAAAGGTCCAGCATTTCCACAAAAAAACCAATTACCAGCTAATTAACCAACGGAACACTTTCCTTGTGCTTTTACCACTTTTTTCCCCTTCTAATTCAACAAAAAAGAGGCCCAATAAACAAGATTCTCAGCCTTGTCTCCGTTAATAATCTTCCGCGAAAAATTAGCTTCTATATGATGAGTAGCAAAAGTCTAAGTCCGGAGATTCTTACAACGATAGAGCCTATTATAGATAAGCTTAAGCGTCAGGAGTTGGTGGGCGATAAGGTGATTGCCCTTGAGATATCTCATTTGTTAATGAGAGTTATTTCGGCGGCCAGATGGAATAATCCTCACGAGCTTATTGATATCATCCGACAAGTAGGGAAGGCTCTTCAGAAAGCCCAGCCTAGAGAGATCATATCAGGGAATATTGTAAGACGAGTATTGGCAATAATAAGAGACGAGATCGAGGACGATAACGAGAAAGATCCCACAATGATGAGTTCAATATTCAGTTTATTATCCACACAAACCAGCACCGAACTGAAGACCTATCATAATCAGCTGAAGAAACAAACGAGCGACTTAAGGAGTCTTTCTATTCAGGGAATTAAGGATTTAGTGGATGAAATCACCAATGTTAATGAGGGATTGGAAAATATGTCAGTGGATTTGATTCACGATAACGAAATCCTTTTGACTCCTACGCCAAATTCTGAAACTGTATTGCAATTCTTGCTCAAGGCCAGAACTAAGAGAAAATTCACAGTGTTAGTGACTGAAAATTATCCTAATGGGATCGAACAGGCTCACCAATTTGTGAAGACATTGGCTGATCATAAGATAGACACTGTTTTAATACCAGATACGACTGTATTTGCCGTGATTTCTCGTGTAGGGAAGGTAATCATTGGCTCGAATTCTGTATTTGCTAATGGAGGGTGTATATCTAACTCAGGAGTGTCTAGTGTAGTTGAATGTGCTAAAGAAACTAGAACTCCAGTGTTTGCCGTAGCTGGATTGTATAAGTTGTCGCCGTTATATCCATTTAATAGAGAAGATATGATAGAAGTTGGGAATTCAGGCAAGGTGTTAAATTATTCTGATTTTAAAACTATTGATAATGTTGATTTGGTATCGAATCCTTTGAATGATTATATACCACCTGAACATATTGATATTTATATTACAAATATTGGAGGGTTTGCTCCGTCGTTTATTTATAGAATTGTTTTGGATAATTATAAGCCGGAGGATACACACCTAGATTAGATTAAGAGCTCGAAGAGTTCTTAGTCAGAACAACTAGAGGTCAATTGTCATACTAAAATAGTAAGATGTGAAACATAATAAGATAATAAGATATTGTCAATTATAAGTCAATATAAATATATAATACAATATTGTCATTCTTCTTAATTCTTCATAGATATTGTTATAAATATTGTTATTCATAATTCTTCAAAATATTGTCATAGTCTTGCAATAAAGATTGCCATTCTTCATCTTGTCATTCTTCATCTTGTCACAAAGTTGTCATCATTGTCAAGATCACTGTCAATAAGATCAATAACAGGCAATTCTAATCGGGTAGAACTGGTCGAGCTCCTTCTGACTGCCTTTCTAAATATCCCACCAAATGTTAACTTCCGGTTTTCTAAAATCATCTCATCAATTTCTCTAATTAAATCAGCAGTTCTATCACAATTAACATCTTCACTGAACGACGGTAATCGAACTCTTATTGATGAATTGAGTTCTGTATATAATCCAGTTTCAATCTTTTTGAAGTTGAAGAGGGGCATTGTAAACATTACAATAATTACTTTGCACTAAAGACTACTCTACTAAGAACACAAACTAAAGCAAGCACAAACTAAATCACAATATTACTTTATTAAACACAAACATGTATAAATTTTATCTAAATCTAATCAACTAAGCACTAAGATTAACTCAGCAAGGCTTGGCTCAACCTAGCTCATGCCTTGCCTGCCTTCTTCAAAGCATCGACAGAAGTATTCTTCAATGACATATTAAGCAAGTTCTCAGAATCTTTATGAACCTTGGGAATACTAATCTCGACGTTGCCCTTATTGATATCAGGCACAATTTCATCGAACTTCACAGCCTTATCAAATCTAACATTGCTTTCATAATTACAAATATAAATATCTTCCCCGGTTTTATCAATTGATTTCTCACTGATCTTCAAGTTCAATTCGTTTTCTTTCTTATTGAAATCAATCTTCAATTCCTTGTTGTTAATGTCGTCATCTCTGAAATGAATAATATACTTATCGGGTTCTTCTTTCAATTTCACATCATCAAATTCATTATATAAGTTTTCCTTGAATACCATTGGATTATCAATTAATTCCTTATAAGCCTGAGCTTTTGGCAATAAAGAATCTGAACTGAAATTATTTGGGGCAATGTTCTTTCTATCATTGGGTTTTTCCCATTGACTTTCAGTAAATATCGATTGTCCATTGATTTCCAGACTCATTGTAATTATTTTCGTAGTGGGGGAGAGCTTCTATTTAATTCCTGCAGCTCCGATTTATGACCGCACTAATGACTGCATGGGTCAGCATTTATTGGCAACAGTATACAGTACAGAATTGCCTACACTATTGTATTGCTTGCAATACAATGCTGTACTGTATTACTACTGGCTGCTTTACAGTACGTAGTTGTGTAATTGTCTAGAATTGCCCACAATTGTCTAGAATTATCTAGAATTGTACGTATAAGAGAATTAGCAACCGTATATTAGATATCTGAGTAAATGTCTTAATGAGCTAAAGAACCTGTCGGTTCATTACCTTATGAATGTACATACGTAGCATCAATCTTAGCCAACGACGACCCCAAATTCAATCTTATCTTCCTCCTATACGCCGTAGGATTGGTAGTCTGCACCGGGTTACCTTCAAAATATACAGTATCCAAATCGGGCAACTTTCCTAATTCCTTATTAATCTCGCTAAAGTCAGAAATTTCATTATATGAACACCAGAAATCCGTAAGTTTTACTAAATGCAGCAATCCACTCAAATGTTTCAACCCATTGGATGAAATATCAAGCACTTGAAGGTTAACATTCTTATCTAAATTTTCAATCTTACTGATCTTATTATTAGCAACATACAATTCCTCCAAGTTAACGAGATTCTCCAAACCTTCAATGGTTTCAATTCTATTGGCTTGAATAGATAAGATCTTTAAGTTAGTTAAAGTATGGAGATTTTGAAATCTGGTGATGCGGTTTTTACCTAGCCATAACTTCTCCATATTAACTAATTTAGTGATTACATCACCGATTTCTTCAATTTTATTCCCACCTAATTCTAAGTTTGTTAATTTAGTATTGTTTTCCAAATTTTTGATCTCTTTTATCTTGTTTGCAACGAAATAAAGGTTCTCTAATTCAGTGAGCTTCTCTAAATTCTTAATGTTTTTGATCTTGTTGAAGGAGAAGTCTAAGTTTGTTAAGTTTTTGAGCTTGCTGATGTTGCTGGAGATATGATTGATACGATTGTCGTAGAAGTCTAGTTCCACTAGCGTCTCAGGCAAGTCAATTACATCAACAATTGATGGGATAAGATTCTGTCGAAGACATAATGATTCAAGTTTGGTGAACCTTTGGAGGTTTAAATCTTTAAGTGAGCCGATTTTCAAGTGGAGTAGTTCAAGGTAGTCGATATCAAGATCGTAGCCGGCGGTTAGTTCTGAATCGGCTTCAATGGTTTGGACATTTGGATCAGGAATAATCGTTCCTTGGTACTCTACTGGATGTGACTCGTCTGGGTCGTTGTCTTCTTCTTCGTCCTCAGTGTGACTAAGTAGCTCCTCTGTATCAGCTGGCACTGCTGCAGCTGATGGATCTGGTCTGTTTGCTTTATCTGAATTGTCTTCCACAGTCATACTTAACTATGAGAAGATCGCGTAAGGATTAATAATAGTAAGCAGTAAATAAGAGTAAGAGAATAATAGAGTAAAAGGAATACAGTACTGGGTACTGCATCGAGTAAATAGGAGCACAGTACTTCGTACCGTACTATATATTTACAGACTATCTAAAGGTTCTTTTCTTCTTCATAAATATAATCAATAGCTTCACCAACAGTTTTAATTTCATCAGAAATTTTATCAGGAATTTCCAAGTCAAATTCTTCTTCCAAAGCAACTAAGGCTTCAACAGTATCCAAAGAATCCAATCCTAAATCGTTTTGGAATGATGCATCTATTGATAATTTAGATTCTTGTAACGCAGCAACAGTCTTCAATGCTTCAAAAGCACGCTTTGTGACTTCTTCTTTGGTGATTGGGGCAACCGCATAGAAACGGGTAGTAATTTTAGGAGCTACTAATCTATTGATTGGAATTCTAGCTGGTACTTTTACTGAACGAATTGCACTTCTGAACATTGTTGGAGTATGAGGATGAAAATTTTCGCACCAATAAGAGTACAGTACCAGTCTCTCTTGTATCTATCAGTGCACCGAAAGTAGCATTGAATACAGCACTGAAAGTAGCACTAAATACAGCACTGAAAGTGGCACTAGATACAGCACTAAATACAGAGTAGCATTCCTTCCTGCTTATTAGATACTTAATAGTCTTAGAGTTACTATAGTCCAGTGATGTGAGCTTATTCTATTAGTAATTGTAATTATATTGTAATTGGTTAACTATATGGTAATTGGGTAATGAAGGCAATTGAAGGGCAACAGGGTAATGAAAGTGGGCTAGTTAGGTGCCACCTTCGCACGCCAGTTCAAGGCCGTACGCTTGGAACTAAACGAAGTCTTATCTGAAACCCCAGAACTGCTGGACGCTGAGGAAGTATGTGATGAAGTCCTGGTAATTTTATTCCCATTCCCATTAATTGTTGAAGCAGAAAATCCTGAACTGCCTGAAATAGATCTCTTGTCATTAATAAGTGGCTGCTGGTACTGAACGTTATGATTGTATGTACTATTCTCATAATCTGTTGATACTTTCAACTGCTCGATCTCTTCTTTGAAATTCTTCTTGTATAAGGAAACCAATGCTGAATGTGAAGCTTTCATACTGCCGGAAATAAGCTTTCCGTGTAAATGCAAACATCTGCTTAGAATAATCGTCAAATCATCAAAGGCATTCTTTAATAATCTAACATTCTCTGAGTACTCAGGCTTACCTTCATACTTAGCATCATTAAAGAACGTACGGTACTGTCCTACCCCTCCATTGACTGGAGAATCCACAGTTCCCGCTAATTGTCTAGACAAGTCATTTAATAGTGTCCCGAAATCAGCCTTCTCTTTGAATGCTATGTTAATCATACTTTCAATTTGAACTAGATCATTATTTCTATGAACAATGGTTCTGATCGCATTCTCTAATGGCGATAACTTCAAGGTCCTAGTGGCCTTGATATCGCTTCTGTTCATCAACGTAGGGAACGATAAGAAGGTTTCATAAGTAGTTTCTTCAGTCCAAAGGTCAAATACGGAGGTGGCTCCAGGAAGTTTCTTCATAGTAGTGAAGAATCTCAAATCCTTATTCCTAGCATACTGTCTCACACCAATTGAAGTATTGAATAATTTATCCGAGATTTCACTCGTTGGCTCAACGGTACTTACATGTAAGTATCTACCAGTCTGGACCTTCTCTGTCAATTTCTGTGCAGCTGAATCGTCGCTAATAATCCGAGCTCCTGGATACAATCTCAATAATCTTTCATGTATGGACGTTATGTGTTCAAACGGCAACCCTTCATAAATTTGATCTTTGCCTCTGATATTTCTTGGGAATCCTGCACCAATGAAGGCTACTCTGAAGAATGAAGGTGTTAGCTTATCAGACGATTCTAAGTCCAAATAAAGCTTAGCTAACTTATTATGAACATAGGCGAAACTCTTTAAATCATACGTATGTTCGTTATAAGAGTCCAACAATTCATTGAAGGTGTCGGTGGCTCTTTCTAAACTGTTGCCTTTGATATAATTAGCAGCTATCATCTTATATAAGGCTTCTTTTCTTTCAAATGAGCTCTGCTCAGGGAATTTAGGTCTGAAACTTGACGACACTGTAACGTGATGGTCCCAAGCATATGTTGATGCAAGCAATTCCAAACTCAAAGCCGCTTGAATATAATCATTCTTATTCAAATTATCCTCATACATTTGGTTGATAAATGAATGGAATAGTTCTGGTTTGTTAGCATTTTTGAGATATGCATTGATGTTTAACTTATGGAAGGTCCTATCATCGTCGAATTCAGGGCCAACAGGCACGCTGATTAAATCATTCAACACCAACAAGAACCCCTGTAAGGTTTCAATGAAATTATAAATGGCTGCGAAAGCTTCGTCTTCACGATCTAATCTAATAGTAAGCTTTAATCTCTCAATAAAACTATTCTGTTCTAACGTAGAGGGCTTGTATCCATGACGATTATAAATATCATGCAATCCTACCAAACATTCTCTTTCAATATCAATAATTGAATCACTTAAAATGTATTCGGAGACTATCACCGACCACAAGATTTTAACTGCAACTGATTGACAATCACTGTTTCTTTGTAAGGCAAATAGCATTAACTCTTGAAGAATGGAATATTCGTTAGCAATGAATTCAACTTGATACCCGCCAAATTTATTCAAGTTAAATCTTAATACATCTTCTTCAACGGCTTCCCATGCCAATGCGTCCCAAGCTTCGTTCACCAAAAATGCTATTCTATCTCTCATAGATCCAGTGATTTGCATGCACGATTTCCTTGGAATGTCGGATAAATGCTCGACGGCAACTGGTGGGAGTGTAGCCAATTTCAATAAAGATTTCAAATAATTCCCCCAGATAACTCGGTCAAACATTTCCGACTTATCGATTGGTGGGAGTTGACGTTTAAGTAGTAAAGGTCTGATTAATTCTAAGGTTGTAAGGCATCCTTCAGCTAATGTAGCATATAACGTGATCCATTTATCTTCAGGGAAACATTTGCCTTGTCTGATGAGCTTAATGGCAGAAAGAATCGTAAGCAAGTCTTCGTTCTGGAAATTGTTGGCTAAATACTTTTCGCTGTCGAAGAAATCCGTTTCATTGTCGATTTCTGACGTCAAAATTTCTTCAAATCCTTCGGTTCCACTTACTTTCCTTCCGATCTTTGCAATGAAACAGAATACTATACTTAATTCGAGAATAATCTCAACCAATACTTCCTCTCCAACAATCGTATCGAGAGAAGACTCTTTGAACGGATACTCGTTAGGGAACAATGGCGTGAATGTCCTCTTTGGCTTGAAGTAATCGTGGCCTCTAGTATACTTATTGTACTTGATCAAAGTCTTGGCGATTGCGGGCAATAGCTTAGCCAAAGAGTAGCTTAAATTATTCTCATCTTCCCATTCTCCAATAACGTAATGGTTCCAGATTCTAATACAGACTTCGTTCAAAATACTCAATGCAAGTCTTGAAGCCTCCATATCAGTCGGACCTAAAAGTACTTCCATTGCCCATTCCACGGACTTGGAAATCAATACAGGTAAAGTCTTTGGAGACTCCGCTAAATCAGTTCCATAAAGTCTATGAATCAAAAGAAGTTTACTGACGATAATCTTATGATCTTTCGGAACAACTATTGGCTTCTTGTTGACCATAATATCTTCGTTAGCACCAAGACCTCTAATTCCAATAGAATCGATGAAATTTACGACAAATTTTAAGGTCGTAGGCAATTCTAATCTCACATTGAAGGTCAAAATGTAGTCAATGACTTCTAAAATAAGAATCTGGTCACTGATTAAGGAAGCGGACTGAATGGAAAGGAAGAAGGAAACAGACTTGAACAACGAATGCAAGGCTTGCAAGTAATCTTCAAGAATAGTGACATCGTCCATTGATAAAATGGCCAATTTTATCATCGTAGAAACAATTCTACATAAAGCTCTTGAGAATGAGCTCCAATTGGATTCTGCTCGGGTGAAAATTTCAGATATTTTATTCAAAAGAAAGATCCCAACATCTGGCCTATTACGGAATCTTGAAGCAAACAAATCAATCAAGTAGGCATATTGTTCTTGTCTCCCAAAAATCGTATCCAACAAATGAATTATCGCCTTGAATGCGTTGTCTTGTAAGACATCAACGCTGTTTCCAATGGTCAGTTTTTGCTTGATGGAAGCTTCAACGATATTGAACAAGAACGTCAACAATTCAGGGAAGTATTTGACCAACTGGTTGACGTCTAACTTGGTGAATCCCACTAAAAATGATGACAATTCATCAACACCCTTCGCACCGAGTTTAAAGAATCTTTCATATTGGAAAATACTATCGATAGAAGCATCTGAATTGTATACTTTCCCAATGTATTCGGCTGTAACTTCAACCTGCGCCATTGGGAGTTTATGTGAAGTTGAAGAAATTTCAATTGTATGGCTCTTCTTCTTATTATATTCCACTAATCGGGTGCCTGATTTGTATAATAACTTCCCTTCACCAGCCAAATTTCCATTTACATATAAGGAAAGTAAAATATGGTCTTCTTTGGGTAACTTCTTAGAAGAACTTTTCAGGGAAATCCCATTAACTTTGATGATTTCTCCAACGACTTCATCGGGAAATACCGAAACAAATTGCCATGAACGTTTTTCCTGCTGATTTGAAGCTTTGGCAAAGGTGATCGTATCGTTGTTGGGTGTGCTGACTTCAAAAGTTAATAAATCATCTTTGGTAATCGAATTAAGCAAGGAAATTTTACCCATCTTCAAGTAAATTCTCTCATAATTTTCAGCCAACGGGTCAAAGAAAATCGGTTTAATTCTAGCAATTGGTGCCGATGTGTTAATAATGCTGTTCCCAGCTTGAGTATCTTTATTTTCAAGCAATTGGTGTTTGAATTCCTTGATAGCTACTGTCAACTTCTCAGCTCTAGGATTAATTGCAACACCGTGAGACGAACCAGCAATGATTCTATCGACAATTTCACCCCATCCACCATTGACAACTGCATCGGTATCCTTAAGATTCTTCTTTTGGTTCACATAAGATCCAAATAATTTAATAGTGAACTGATGAGATTCTCCTGATGTTAAAGATCCTTGATGTCTACTGAAAATTCTAGTTATATCAGCAACTCCTGCAGCTACACCTTTTTTAACTCGTCTAACTTGTGGTGTATTAGAATCTTCCTTCAAATTCAAATCGATTTCTTCCGTTAATACTGCAACTAAATAAACTCTAGTATTTTCAGTTTCACTTGATGGAATATCTCTAAATAAGGCTGCACTAATTTTTTCGACATGAACTAAATCATCTACTGAGTCTGTATGAACTGCAAACGCTTCAGTTAATCGCTTACGGTTATTACGAATGTATAAGTAAGCAATCATGCCGGCAAATCCAGCAGGTTGGTACCCAGAAGAGCCACTGACTGATTTAAAGTCGACCAAAATATGGGACGGTGGCTCATGGAAGAATTTCTTATTGGGTTTGGGTCTAAAACTGAAATCCTTCTCGTTATAATGGAAATTAATGGGGAAATTAGGCTGCAAAGCCGAGAATACTTGATTGGCACCAATAATTGATGGCAAGGAATTCTTATTATTCAATGCTTCACCAGTCTTGCCGTCTCTCGACAAGATAGTCTTATACCCTGAGATATCAGTGTCCTTATTATCCAAATCAAAGGAAGTTTCATTCAATCTTGAAGCAGAAGATGCCAATTTCTTAGGGATTTTATTCAATAAGTAGACGATATTCTCTTTAGTGATTTCAATTTCATCAAGAGTCAATAAATCATTGCCTAGTTTAAGTCTAGCCTCGTCTAAATTCAAATAAATCTTGGACAATTTATTGAATAATCTGAATTCTCCAATAGAATAAAGAGCAAATATATGAGAATTCAACAAGTTCATCGCATAGATGATTTCGTCGACTAAATCATGATTATCTTTTATGTTTTTAACTGGCAAAATAGGCACAGAATGCTTAGTAGCATTCAAATTGATTATCTTAGCATCAGGTTCAGTTCCGTCAATGGAAAATTTATGGGACCTTTCACTCTCTTGAATTGATGGAATCACATCCATGTCGGCGATGTTGTTGAAAGTTTTATCAACTTCAAGGTGTTTAATAGGATACTTCTTGATGATCTCAACAAACAGTAATGGGAAAAGAAGTACCTTAGTTTTCAGCATTGGTAGCTCGTCTAAGTTCACGGAGGTGATGGTGAAATCATTGGGAAACGGTCTTGTAACCACATATCCTCTGGCCCATTTATCGTTTTTAGTTTCAAAGATATAGACTTCATCTCCGGGATATAAATTTTGGAAGTTCTCGTTGATGAGATTGGGGTGTTTTTCAAACGGTAAAAAGGGCTTGACGATCTTTCCATAAAGGAAACTGCTAGTAGGTGTCCAGGACATTGTTCTACAGTATATCTTGGTATTTACTTAGCAATTGAGCTGGTGTTAGTGTATAATTAGCACGCTTCACGTTAAGTTAGATCGATCTTTTTGGACGATTCGCATTTCTCGTCTCATAATTAAACCGTTTTAGGAAATGTAATTGAAGATTCCCTGCACCAAGTACAGTGCAACTTTATACAGTATAAGTAGGATTACTTTATACAGTATAGAAGGAACATAATTACTGCGTCGTATGCGTATTAGCCCTACTTATTTACTATAGCAATGTTTAGCCTCTATTTACTGCCACTAGATGCTGCCTTTCACTGCTGCCTCACTGTTAACCAAAATTTATATTAAATATCTAATACATCAAGAACTAAATATGACTACGCTAAGAATCCCACCCATTTATGTAACACCTCCTTAAGACTCTTATTATTATAATCTTTATGGCCGTCCCAAATATATCTATCGAATTCTCTTCTTCCACTATCAAAGTCCAAAGTTTCAAGACTATGAATTCTGGAGCCGTAGATGATTTTATACACCACATAACAGATTACACACAACATTAGCGTTCCGTAACTGGTAAAGAAAGATAAAGTATCCCAATATCCTTTCAAGAAAACCGTGAATCCCATTCCTAGTATGATTAATGCTGAACCTATAAGCCCTATAATTGACGTATAAGGTTGACCAAAAGATTTATAAGGATAAGACGAATCGTTTCTGCTAATAATATCGGGTCTTTTCTTTAATCCATAGTAAAATCTAATATAACTTAAACACATTGAAAACCAAACTATGATTCCTGAACTGGCAATTATATTAGATAAATTTTGGAATACTACAGTAGCTTCTTTATTAACACAAATAAATGCTAACAATCCAAAAGATGCAGCAAATGCCACGGAATAATATGGTATACCGTATCTGTTACATTTACGGAAGATTTTTGGTGCTTTCCCTTGTAAGGACAAAGAATACATAGTTCTTGAACTGACATATAATTGAGCATTCCCACAACTAACAGCAAAAAATACTAAGAACCCATTAACTACTGAACTTAATTGACATAAATCAGCACTTTGTAAGGCAATAATCCAAGGACTTTGTGCTCCTGATGAGTATCCTGCAAATACTGTAGATCCACTATTACAATTGGCACCTCCAACATAATTTATAGCGTAATTATCATGGAAATCAGTGACAGAAATACCAGTTGATCCACTTAAATATCTTAATAATCTAGGATCTCCAGCATATAAGTTTAATGAAACTACAAATGCTGATAAGCAATAGAAGATGATAATTCTCCAGAAAACTCTTTTAGTGGCAGATGGTAATGCAATTCTAGGATCTTTGGCTTCACATGCGGCTATACAAACAATTTCTGTACCACTATAGGCAAAAGAGACCACCATAATAGCCACCAATACTGAAAGAAACCTCCCTAAATTACCCTTAGCTATTCCTTCATCCATAGAATTCATCCCCGTATCATTCAAATTGAAAGTCGGCCTGAATAATCCAAAGATAATATTATGATCGAAATCAGACTTAGAATGGGCCCAGTACCTGAATCCAATAGCACCGTGGCCAAAGCCTCCGGTATTTTGAACAATCATACAGATAATCATTATAAGAATGAATAATAGCTTAATGAAACTTGAAATGTATTCGATTTCCCCAAATACTTGAACCGTGAAAGAATTACTTACTATAACTGACAATAAGAATAACGTAACGAATCCTGCAACACTTCCTTTACTTTCTAGAAGCCTTAAATTAGGGAAATATGTCAACATAATCACACTGGCAACAATTTCACCTGCTAGTCCAAAAGCAAAACTTAGAAAATACGACCACCCTGTTGCGAAACCAAAGGCATCGTCAACGAAACGAGAAGAAAGTCCAGAAACTCCATCAACAATCGATACGAACGTCACCATTTCACAGAACGATACAATAGTAGCGAGAACCACGATCCCACAGAATATGAATGCTAATAAAGTCCCGAATCCACCAGCAATATTAATAGCTTTACCGGTATTTAAAAATAATCCAACACCCAAAGTCCCACCAAAACTAATCATCTGTAAATGTCGTATTTTCAATTTCCTTAATAAATATCTGTCTGAATTAGACTTTTGTGATGAATCGGCCGATAATGGCGACTCATCTCCTAAATATAAATCACTACTTTTCACATAATTATCATTATTCTTCTTCATCAGCCAATCTTTAAACCATTTCTTATTCATATTTATACCGCCAAACTTAGAATTAACCTCCTGTGTATGTTCGGTGCCTCTGTCGTAGTCGTTATAGAAATTTTGCTTCAATTCTTTAGATCGTATGACGTCTAGTAAATTATCATCACCTGCTTTTTTCTGTCTATATTTGTTGTAAATCAAATCATTCACTTCACTCAGTTTAACAAACCGATTGAAATCGTCTAGTTGTGATAAATTAAATACTGACTGTCTGTCTAAATCCTGTAACGGTATTCCTTCCGTAGTCTCTGTTTGAGTGTTTTTCTGCTTATAAAGGTTTGTGTAGGACGTAAGAAACTTAAACCTGTCGCTTGAATCTATATTATTCAACTGCGATTCGTTGATCTTCTCCACGATCGAAGACCGTATAGAATATTGATTTATCAGTTCTGCTACTGACTCATGGTGGCTCGTGATGTCATAACTAGCTTCCAGAATATTATCGAAATCCTCAACAGAAACTATCTCGTTCTGTATAGATTCATCATACGTATTATCCCGTAGCAATGACTGTCTTTTAAAGATATTTGACTTAGAATTAGCATCATCTATTTCGTCTTGCGATAGGTCTATACTCTTATCGTCTTGCCTGTCTTTCTGAAATAAGTTTGGAAATAACTGATTATCAGCTATGTCTGACTCTACCGTATATCCCAGTAAGTATTTACTTGTTCGAGACATATCTACTGCAGCACTACAGCCGATAATATGCAAAAACCCTAATCAAACGTTACGATCACTAATTACTAAGTTCGCGAATTACCGGATACGATAACTAAAATGACACAAGAGGAAGTATAAGGCATTAAATTCTTTTAAAAAAGTATCATGAAATCACGATAAGTTCCTAAAAAAGGTTTAATACCAAAAGGTAATTAAAGTATGTATGCGTCAGAAGCCTATTTAAATCGAAATTTAATGTGCAATGGCAACGACACTACGCCATCATAACAAAGTCTTCACAGAAAACTTTGAAATAATAACTTAAGATCCAAAAATCATAGTTTGTAAGAACAAACATTAAGTAAAGTTAACTCCATAGGAGAATAACCATAATTTCAGTTGTTACACTGAAAAGAACAGATACTACACTTGATCTAAGCCAAAAGGCAAAGAGATTTCTAAGGAAAAAAACTTCGTGCGGGATCTGGTTGCTTATATACTAAGAGGAGGTCGTGTGTGGCACGATGCCTCTTCTCATCGCGAAAATCCTTAACGTATTGTGATACATAACTATGGCAAGTGGAAGATATAATAGGAAAAGATCTGGAAGCAGATACGTTAAGCCGAGCTATAGCAAGCCCAAGAATGTTAGTAAGGATGGAAGAAGATATAGGACTTATTATGAGAAATACCCTGGCCGTTTAGCTATTGTTGAAGAGCCTACTGATAGTGAAGGTGCTTCTAGTGAAGAAAGTTCTAGTGATAGTTCTAGTGATAGTGAAAGTTCTAGCGACAGTGAAGATAGTATGAATGAATGTAGCTGCAGCTGTGAAAGTGACAGTGACAGTGATAGTGACTCCGACAGTGATAGTGACAGTGACAGCTCTGATTCCTGCGGCAGTGAATGTAGCTGTGAAGTTGACAGTGACAGCGATAGTGATAGTGAAAGTGATAGCGAAAGTTCCAGTGACAGTGACGAATCTGTTTACGAATTCGACTTAGACTCCAACGGAGATATCATCGACTTGAATGACGAATTAGAAAATGATGCTGTTAATTACCTCGATTCTAAAGGAAGAGTCTCTGACTTGAATGATGAACTCGTAAGATACTACGACAGCGACATCGAATCTGATGATTCAGAAATCTACTTTGAACCAGCGGATATCTTAGATGTTGTTGACATGAACGACCAATTACAAGCTGAAGCTATGAGAAACATGACAGAAGATTCATCTGATGATAGTTCAGTTACTGATTTAGATATCATTTATTCTTCTGACGAAAGTGAATTAGATGATCAATTACAATTAGAAAATGTAAGACAAGCATTCCAAGAATCATTGGATAGTGAAGATGAATTTGATTATGATACTGAAAATTCTGGTGATTTCATTACTGAATCTGATATGGATACTTACAGCTCCGACTCATCTGATGATGAAGGAATCACTATTTATAGACATAGATTTGATTTACCTAATGGAGAAAGTGAAGATGATTCAACTGATGAAGAATTAATGGATTATATTGAAGATGAAGATGAAGATTTATTAGCATACGATTCAGAAAATGAACAAGAAGTTATTGACTTATCGAAAGATTTAGAAAATAGTAAAGATTGTGAATTAATTAAAGTTAATGATAATTTGCATAAATTAGTTTTAAGAATTCCTGCATTAATTAACAATGAATTGAAGATTAGATTCAATAAATTGGAAAACAAATTGATCTTAAACGGTAAAGTTGTTCTTGAAGATCATGAAGATTGTGAAGATTGTGGAGGTTGTGATGACTGTGATGATTGTGATGCTTGTGAGTGTGAAGAGTCATCTGAAGGTGAAAGCGATTCTGAAAGTGAATCTGACTCTGAAAGTGACAGTGAAAGTGATTCTTCTAGTGACTCAAGTTCTGACTCTGATTCCACTTCATCTTCAGAAACTGAAGAACCTAAGATTCAAGAAGTGAATGACGAAGAAGAAAAGGAAGAAGAAAAGGAATCTGAATCTGAAGAATCAGCTAATGAAGATATAGATGAAGAAGTATTGGAAGATACTAAATCACTCATTCAAGATTACCTCAATAACGAATTAAAGTTTGAAAAGGTATTTACTTTCAATAAAGTCATCAACTATCAAGAAATCAAAGCCAAAGTCACCAATAACGAAGTTGAAATCTTAGTTCCAAATCTCGATGAAGATGTTTCCTCCGGAGACGTTGAAATCGAAATCGAACAAGAAACAGAAGAGGAACAACAAGAACAAGAAGTAGAAGTAAATAATGAGTAAATAGATTAAATTGTACACTAAGTTCTCCACTTAAGCTCTCCATTCAGTTTGCCATTCCAACTCTTCGCCGGCCTTGAATGGAACTACAGTAAGTTCTTTGCTGCCAATAAGTTCAGGAACATTGAACTTACGTTTAACTAACCAACATTTGTCAGTATTCTTAATAGATTTCTCATCGATTTCATAGAATCCCAAACCAAAATCACTTACAAACTTCTTCAACTGCTCAAGCTTACCTTGCTTAGCAAAGACTTCTGCTACGTAGCTAATGGCATATTTCTGAGTATAAATACCAGCACATACACCCGTATGTCTTGCTTTACCTTCAATAGGATGAGGAGCCGAATCAGAGCCAAAGAAAAAGTATGGCTTCCCTGAAGTGGCAGCTTTCACGAGATGGTTTCTATCTGAAGGGAGTTTAGCAACTGGTTTACAGTAATTTATAGGATTGCCAGCCCAATTATCAATAGTTAAAGATAAATGGTGAGCAGTAATAGTTCCAGCCACTGTAATCTTCTTACCAGGGACGTAATCCTTATTTAATCGCTCAATAGCTTCTACAGCAGCCTGACTCGTGCAATGTTCTAAGATAATCTTCAAATTAGGAAAGTCGCCGTGTAACAGCTCTAAAATAGGTAAGAATTCAGGTTCAGCATTCAATATATGGATGTGTTCATCGTCTTTTTTAGCTGGTTTTTCACCATGAAGATTTAATACTAAATTATTACGTTCCAATGCTTCGAAAACTGGATAAAATTTCTTGAAATCATTAGGATCAACACCGTGAGCTGAGTTTGTAGTGACTCCAGCAGGATAGCATTTGACTCCATGGATGATTCCCTTGGCAGCAGCCTCGTCAATTAGTTCGGGAGTCAATACTGGACTAAGGTAGAATGACATTAAGAAGGTGGTCTTGGGTGATAAGGCTTGCAATTGTTCATGGTAAGAAACTACTTTGTCGATGGTGGTGATGGGAGGAACTAAGTTAGGCATGATGTACGCAACGCTTACCCCACCGTCTCTCACAGTAGGTGCAATGAGCTCCATCATTTCGCCTTCACGGAGATGCACGTGCATATCTGCCGTGATTCCAAGTTCGATTTCTTCTGTCATCTGTGAAAAATTATCAGTATCGCGGAGATCACCACATTACTATCACTAGCACGAAAGTACTAGCACGATATTAACATCTTTACTACAATGGCACTATATCTGAAATTACATACATTGCTACACATCTCTAACACTCTTGGTGCTGCCAGTATGAACTTTCTCCAACAGTTCATTATCTGCCTCAGCTGCCTCTTTCTGCTCTGTGAGGTTCCCATCATTGTCCATCATCACATTACTACGTCTCATCTCAATAATCTTATCAGCCTTATGACGTTTAGTCCTAGCCGTTCCTGAAATATTAAACATTATATCCATATTTTCCAACGAGATACCTTTGGTTTCAGGAATCAAATAGTAAGTGAATGGCACTGATAAAAGCAAAAAGGCTGCAAAAAAATAGAATGTTCCATACTTAATGTTTGTCATCATATAAGGATTAGAATAAACAATGATGAACTGCATTAACCATTGCATCATCACACAAAGAGTCATGCCGAAGTTTCTGACATTCGTAGGGAAGATCTCTGAGCAGAATATGAATGGAACACCGTTCCAACTGAAAGCATAGAAGAAGGCGAATAAGTATACCATTGCCAAAGCAGCTCTAGAGCCGTTATCTGTAGGAACAGTATGATCAAAAGATCCTGAAACTTGTGAATAGACTGCTAAGTAAAGCATTGTAATGAAAGTCAATGCGGAACCTACTAATAAAGGCTTTCTTCTTCCGAAATTATCAACCATAAATAAGACAAATATGATATTCGTAACTGCTTTCACTACTCCAAATACTCCTGTGGCCAATAGGGAGACATTATTTCCTTTGACTCCAATAGATCTGAAAATATTAGGAGAGTAGTAGTTCAAGGCATTGATCCCCGACAAATTCTGCCAAATCATCACCGATAAGCCAAGCAAAATTCTATTTCTGTATCCAGGCTTGGATATTTCCTTCATTTGGCGATAAAGACTGGTTCTAGTGATGAAATTGCCCCCAATGGCACTGGCTTCGGTGACTTTATTCTCTTCGTTGATTTGTTCCAACACCGCCTGGATCTCATAGTTAATATATGGATGATCTGGTGGTAATCTTCTGATTGTAGTCAAGGCCGCTCTTGCTTTGTCTATTTTCCCTGCTTTAATCAACCATCTGTACGATTCTGGTTGGAAAGAAATTAGTGTCAAAGCTATTCCTCCCACAACATATTGTATAGCAAATGGAATGTGCCATTGTCTGTCTGTATCAGGAGACTGGTGAATTTGGACACCATAATTGATCCAGAATGCTATTACTAACAACGTCTGGTACATGCACTCGTATAGCCCCACTGTCAAACCTCTGACAGCTGGTGGGGCCCATTCAGCATTATATATAGGAACAATCATTGACACTGTGCCGACGGTCATTCCTGTCAATGCTCTACCGGCATAAATTAATCCAATGATTCCTTGACTTGCAACTTGCATAGTTACACCAATAACAAACACTATAAGAAATAACAATATAGTAGTCTTTCTACCTAATTTTTCGTTTAAAAAGTAAGCAAAAATTGCACCAAAGAAAGCTCCAGCTTGAAACGTGGAGACAATATTGCTCTGCAAACTTGCTAAAGCATCACCTTCAACTTTATCTAAACCAAATCTTCTTTGGAAGCTTGTCAAACTCAATGTCCCACCTATAAATCCGGAATCGTAACCGTAAATCCCTGAACAAGCAGCTGCTGAAAGAGCAAGTAAAAGAAGTCTGACGTTATAGACTTCTTTTGGAGCAGGATTAACAGAATCATCAGTGATTTTGAACTTTGTAAACACGTTCATTTTGATAATGGTGTTGTCTATCTTCTATAGCATTTTATAGCTGTCAAATGTGGAGACGAAACGGACACCGTTCCCACGGATTTGCGTTTATGTTCCCCAGATAATGGGGACCTCCACCAAAACTTTGCCTATTTAGTCGACCAGCCTTATGCAGGCATTTACGAATTTGGTTAGTTTTTACGAAACGACACCTGGTTCTGCCGTCTCTCCTTGTTTACCCTATGTTTATTGCAAATAATTCTAAGGAATGGAGAAAAGTGGGAAAAAGAGATGTATATCGAAAAATGGCTGCAAAAAGCGCATATATTAAAGTTCGTCTTCATACTTTTTGATTAACTCATACAACTTTTTGTACTTGGATTTCCATACGTCATCGGAAATTCCGTGGTTCATAGGTTTCCGACCATTGATAGTTTTACCGAATCCTAAATACTCTTTAATGGCTCTTTTGACACCTAAGAATCCACCTTGAGCCGCTAAAACTTCAGCCTCAGCTGCAACAAACTGTAATTGCTTAGCCTTCTCTAACTGTCCTTGTTGAACAAGGTCAAAGATCTTAACGAACACTTTTGGAAAGCATCCTGACAATGCATCAATGACACCTTTTCCCCCGATAGCAAGAAGTGGTACTAATAACTGTCCTTGACCCGATAAGAACTTGAAGTTGTTGCAAGTAACACTCTCGTCTAAAGCGACTCTGGAATATTGATGAACATCGCCGTGTGAGCATTTGCAGCCAATTATTTTAGGATGTTTTGACAATTCTCTAAGGGTTTCGGGAATCAATGTCAATCCATTACATACTCCCGGATAAACATATAAAATAATAGGCAATTCACTTTTGTCTGCTAACTCTATACACCAATCAATTAATCCTTGCTGAGACGTATCCGCTCCATAGTAACAACTAGGCAACACCATTGCAATTGAAGCACCGGCCCTCTTAAAATCACTGATTGATTGTATAGCATCTTGTAAAGCATTTTCAGCAACTCCAGCAATTAAAGGAATATCTATAACTGATAATTGTTTAAGAAGTTCAATTCTTTCTATCTGAGTTAAAAGAGCATTTTCTCCAGTTGATCCTAACACAACTAAACCTTTAATTCCATTATCCTTTAAATATTGAGCGTGTCTAAGTTGAGTATCATAATCAATTGACCCATCTTCATTGAAGAATGTGGTGATTGGTGTATAGATTCCTTCTGTGATTGACATTAATGAAACGTTGGGACCCAGGACTTAAGTATTAAGGGCTGTGGGGCACGGACTGCCTTACCGTTTATTGACTAAAATCCGATATCATTATCCCCCACAATTCAAATTTTGTGCGGCTGGATCAGGCGGCTCGATACGAGTTAGGAAGTATACAAGTGGAGGTTAGATTTGTTCATCTACAACACATAATTGATATAATTGAGGTTCAATTGACTAAATTGAAGTGCAATTGACTCAATCGACATAATCTGACATAATGAATAACATACATTAACATAAAAACATATTGTCATATTTGGTCATATAAAACATCTTGGCATAACTGGTGCCAATTAAAAAACAGTAATACCATAGCCACGCAATATAGTAAAACCTAAGCCTACAGAAAAGATACTAGCTCTAAGTAAACTAAGATAATTCCATTTATCAATCAAAGAATCAACTTCAGGAACTTCCTTTTCCTGTCTTAAGGCTTTAAATTTATCAATCAAGGGGTAAATGATCAATAAAGTATATGGAACCTGCAGGAAACAGCATAATGCTGAAACCAAATACGAAAGTCCTTGACTTGTCTGGATTCCAGCGTCATAAGCTAACCAACCAAAGGAAGCACACCCGGCTACACAAAAAGCCTTCATACTTGGCCCCGCTCCGTCGAATAAATCAATGAAGACATCAATTTTGGTCTTATTGGAGAGGTATTTTTGATGGATGATTGGAACGAATATAAAGGAAATAGCAATATTTGCTCCAACGAAAAAGGTCTGGGATAATAATCCAATTGTATTTAAGTAAACCATATTTAATTAATATCTGTGCGATTATTTACTGTATTTATATTGAAGCTATTGTTAAGCATTGGCTGTAATTGACATACAAATACAGATGGCTCGTAAACACATGCTTGACAAGAAGATACATAAGCACATGCACACATACTTGAACACATTACATACATAAACATATAAAACATTACTTAAACACTCCTTGACTAAAAAACAGTAACACCATAACCACGTAACAAAGTAAACACCAATCCTACCGTAAAAACACCAGCTCTAGCTAAACTAAGAGCGTTCCATTTATCAAGCAAAGGATCAACATCGGGAATCTCTTTTGCCTTAGCTAATGTCTTAAATTCATGAACCGTAGGATAAATGATCAAGAAAGTGAATGGAACAGCCAGGAAAGAACTCAAGGCTGAAACCAAATACGAAAGCCCTTCGCTACTATCAAATCCAGCCTCAAAAGCTAACCAACTGTAAACTCCGAACCCGATCATACATAAGCCTGCCATGATTGGCCCGGCTCCATCATACAAATCAACGAAGATATCAACCTTTGTTTTATTACCAAGATATTTATGATGTACAATTGGTACTACAATGAAGGAAATAGCGATATTTGCTCCGATGAAAAAAGTCTGAGACAACAATCCAATTGTATCTAAATAAGCATTCATTATTTAATTAGTGCGTAATTAATTTATCACTAAAAAGTTAATTATGTATCTTTTGCATATCCATGATTGGCTGTAATTGCACCATAAATAGTTCCATAAGGCCAATCTTCTGTTTTGTATGCTATTTTGTATGCTTGTGTATTCTTATATGGTTTGATGGGACAATCCTTAGGAGAGTATTTCATTGAAGTCTGGTTGCATAATTTGTAACTCTTTAATTAAATCCAGCCGCATCTGCAAATTATGTTAATTGTAGAGTTTCTAAGACATGCAAATTTTCTGCAGTATTATGTAAAGCATAGAATTAGGGCGACAACGTACTGTTAATTCTTTTCTTATTTTTCCTTTCTTATTTCGTAACTATTGGTAGACTCTAATCAGGCTCAATTCTTGGTAGTTTCTAGCTAACATGGTCTCACTTAGCTTTACTAATTTAAGTGGTTTTACTTAATTCAAGCCATTTCAACTAAAATCAGTTACTGGGTGAAATTCTATTAGCAATCTACTTCTGTTAACTCTATATAAATACAATACAAAGTTTATTTTATACATGTGATTAACGTAAATTGCAGAATTCACGAAACGAGTTCATATTGAGACAATTTTAAAAAAGTAACACCATTTTATTTTTTTCTTAATTAGTTCGTATGTTCGATCCTACAATAATCTAAATGATTCAACTAAACAATATAACGTGATATTCTAACTGACAATCAATTGAATAATAGAATTCGGGCAATATTAGAGAACAAGCAAAATAGGAGCTCCATAGACGGTGGCTCTCTAGAAATACAACTCTATTTATTATACTTAATCCTAGGAGTGGGATGGCTACGTACGTTGTTTCTTCTCGATTCTATCATCATTATCGATCAACTTATCATTATATTCATCAATAAACTTCAACACTTCGTCTCTTAATTTAACCGTGTCCACAACAACCACCACCAAACCATCACTCCCGACTTCATATTTAATATGCCCTTCATTAGGCATGGCTACCGTATCATCAAACTCATTAAAAAAGTCATCGACTTCATCCATCGTCTGGACATAATCCATTAATCTCTCCTGTAAATCACCTTCTTGAGTCTCATCGGAATTTATAATAACTATAATTCTTAAAGGATTATCAAGTTCATCTGGCTTATCATATTCTTCATGCTGTGGGATGTCTATTGGTTCTGTTTCCACCGTATAGGCTGAACCTCCATTAGTCTTAGCCTTCTTCATAGTGCGCGATGAGATTTAAGAATGAAATCATTAACAAATCAAATTAAAACCTAATTAGTTATTTAAAGAGACCATTTTTTAAATTGGTTAATTAATCCATTGGTTGATGGATCATGAGTTTCAACAGCTGATTTATCTTCTAATTCTTTGCCAATAACTTTAGCTAAAACTTTACCTAATTCAACCCCCCATTGGTCAAATGAGTTGATGTTCCATACTGCACCTTCAACGAAAGTAACATGTTCATAGTAAGCAATTAAAGCACCTAAAGCAGCAGGAGTGATTTTTTGAGCTAAAATAGAAGTAGTTGGTCTGTTACCAGAGAATACTTTGTGAGGAACTAATCCGCCAGTTGCTCCTTCAGCCTTTACTTTGGCTTCATCTTTACCAACCATTAAAGCTTCAGCTTGAGCAAAGAAATTGGATGCCAACATCTTTTGGTGCAAGTTTTCTCTAATTGGGTTATGAGATTGAGCAGCTAAGATGAAATCAGCTGGGATCAATTTAGTACCTTGGTGGACTAATTGGAAGAAAGAGTGCTGAGCATTAGTAGCTGGTTCACCGAATAAAATAGTACCAGTTTCATAGTTGGTGAAAACATTAGCTCTAGTGACAGATTTACCATTAGATTCCATACTTAATTGTTGTAAATAAGCTGGGAATCTGTGTAAATATTGATCAAATGGTGCAACCAAATGAGTTTGAGCTTTGTAAAAGTTATTGTACCAAACAGATAATAATCCACCAATAACTGGAATGTTATCTTCTAATTTGGTTTCGGTAAAGTGTTTATCAACAGCTTCAGCACCTTTTAAGAATTTTTCAAAGTTATCGAAACCAATGTAGATGGCAACAGATAAACCGATGGCGGACCAAACTGAGTAACGACCACCGACCCAACTTTCGAACCCAAACATGTTTTTAGTATCAATTCCGAATTTAGCAACTTCTTCAGCGTTAGTTGATAAAGCAGCGAAATGTTTAGCAATATGTTTGGAATCTTTAGCAGTAGCTAAGAACCAATCTTTAGCACTATTAGCATTAGTAGTAGTTTCAGCAGTAGTGAAAGTTTTTGAAGCTACTAAGAACAAAGTGGTTTCAGGGTTCAAACCTTTCAAGGTTTCGGCCAAATGAGTACCGTCAATGTTTGAAACGAAATGAACATATAATCCATCTTGACCGTATTTTTTCAAAGCTTCAGTAACCATGACTGGACCTAAATCTGAACCACCAATACCAATATTAACAACATCAGTAATTTGTTTACCAGTATAACCGGTCCATTCACCAGATCTAACAGCATTGGAGAATTCTTTCATATGTTGCAAAACATCATCAACTTCTTTAGCAGTATCTTTACCATCAACCTTCATTGGTTTCATACTTCTATTTCTTAAAGCAACATGATAAACAGCTCTATCTTCAGTAGTATTAATTTTATCACCATTGAACATTTCATCTCTTAATTTTTCAATTTCAGCTTCTTTAGCTAATTTAATTAAAGATTGAAAGATTTCATCATTGACTAAGTTCTTTGAGAAATCGAAAAGGATTTTAGAATCATCAAAGTTAGTAAAAGTTTTAGAATATTTATCAAAACGTTTAGGATCTTTGGCAAATTCGTTGGCAACGTTGAATTGTCCAACTTTACTGTGGATATCTTCCAATTGCTTCCAAGAAGGCAATTCTGTAGCTAATTTAAATGTCATACTTCGGGCGAACTTAATTGGAAATCCTCAGCATTTTTATATGGTGGGGGTCGTGCGCGCACTAATAGTGGTGTGATAACTATTAATAAAGAGATGTATAAAACAACTAATAGTTATGTGAACCGTGATTAGTCAAGATTCAGTAAAGCAAAAACTATAAATGTCACGTAATAATAATAAAACAGTACCGAAATACCCCAAAAATTTCCCTAATTGAAATTATTATGGATCTCATTGATCCGAATTTTTCAAAATAAAGAATATGCATTATTTGCAATTCCGATGCATATATTAAACCCCACTGTACCTCAATTGATGTCGATTAGCAGTATTAATTAATTGGTCAGAAATGCGCTCTGAAATTTATTATGTCAGGATTGGCTTCGAGATGGGCCGATGATGATGCATTGGTAGCACAGGCAAACAGCCAGGATAAGGGGAAGGAAAAGGTTGGGAAGGACAAGCCTAAATCTAGTAGATTAGAGAGTATATGGGCCGATGCACCAGAAGAGAAGGAGAAGGAAGTAAAGGAGGAGGAAAATTATGAGAGAAGAGATAAGCATAAGAAAAAGGAGCATAGACCCAAGAAAAAGGAGCATTCGGAGGGCAGACATGAGAAAGTAGAGAAGGAAGAAGTTAAGCAAGATGTGGAGGGAGATGTGGAAGGAGATTGGGAGGAAGAGGAAGAGCTTCCGCCTATGACTGAAGGAGCTAAATCATTAGCTGCTAGATTAGGAATGATTGATCCGCCTAAGGAGAAGAGGCCGGAAAGAGACCTTAAACACCAAAGACACGATAACTTTAAACATGATAACTTTAAGCATGAAAACTTTAAACATGACAACTTCAAACATGACAACTTTAAACATGATAAGCATGAAAGACATGATAAGGACTTCAAGCACGACAAACACGACAAGGACTTCAAACACAAGAAATTCGACAAAAGAGAAAGAAAAGAACCAAGAAAAGACGAAATGTCAGATGGTGCTAAACTGCTTGCAGCAAGATTAGGTATGTTAGATGTAAAACCTAAAGGAAAATACCAAACTCCAAAACAGAAACAGCAAGAAGCTAAATTAGATCAACAACAAGCAACGCTTGAAGCCGAAAAAATTAAAATCCAACTGGAAATTGATAAGATCATGAAAGAAATGGATAGTTCCAATTCTAGTTGGGCAGATATTGAATAGTGTATTTATATTGCGTAGTAGATTAGTTAGTGTTATCATAGATTTATAGTAGAGTATATATAGTATTAATATTGACAGTGTGCATTTTTATTTTGTAAGGGAATCAAGGCAAATCACTGATATTGGTGATCTTCCTAGACTTGCCATTGATGTTCAATAATAATCCACGATGTGCCGGGAATGGTAATTCTATGTTTCCTATAAATATCACAGCTTTGCGTGCTTTATGAATGCAATTGTAAAGGTGCTGCAAATTGTCGTATCCATAAGTAGACACGATTAAATAGTCATGGCCATATAATTCAGGTCCTTCAATATGGAATTTGCCTACTTCTTGTAGTAATGCCTTCTGGTACTCATCCAATGCTAAGATTCCAACATCGTACTTCTTACTTAAGTATTTGAATAATACAATAGCATATTCTGCTTCAGCCACTTTGGAATTGATAGGAACAATCTGAACAGAATGCTTAAATAAGCTATCTAGTTTGATTTTACTTAAGTGGCCCTTTTGATGGTAAAGTTCGAATAACTCCGGCACAGTTGTGCTGTTGTTTAAGCTTATTTGGTCTGTTTTTGCAGCCTCTGTAAAAACTATTAATCGAGATCCAGTAAAAGTTTCAAAATTCAGTACTAGATGTCCATCAATAACAATCACGTTATCGAATTCCGGCATACTTTGACTTAATACTTCATCTTCAGTGACAACTACAAACTTGTAGAAGTTCCATTTCAAATACTCATTCATATCAGAACCTGATAATTTGAAACTAGGTAGTAAATTCATTATACTTTCAAACTTATCGACTATTTTCAGATATGATCGGAATACTTTTTCAGGAGTGGTTTTTTCAATGCTTTCAAGTGGATATTCTTCTATGGTTTTTGTGCCTTGTTTTAATTGCTGCAAAAAATTTACCCATATAGATTTTATTTTCTCATACAATTCCGATTCAAGTTCGTAGGAAATTTCAAGAGTTTCTGCCAATTGAGCTACTTCTTTACATAGCTCGTCAAACATATCAACAGGCGATATCTTAGTAGTGCTTATTAGACTGGAAAGTTTTGGAGCAACAGGTAAATTAAAGTAATCCTCATTTGGCACAACAATTAATGCCTTCTCCTGATTAAGATTCAACGTAATTAGTAAATTACTAAGGAATGGATCAAGACTATTGGGAGCAGTTTTAATATACAGTACTTTGTTAGATAAAACTTTTAAAAGCTCTTGGAAGTTAGGAGTTTCATCTCCACCTTCTTCAATAAGTCTTATTTCAGGCAATTCTGATTTGATTCGTTTAGTTGGTGGTTGAATGCTTTGCACTATTAGCTGTGTTGGAGGAAACTGTTTAGGGGAAGGCCTATTGGTGATAGTAGGAGGGCTCTTTTGGTAATCAAATCTCCTTGTTATCTTTGAATCAGGAACACATACAATATAATTGGCAGTAAAAGGCGTATAATCATTGAGTCTGAAAGTATTGGACTTAATATCAACAACTTTCCTTAATTCAAAGGTTTCCAAGCCATATTTCTTTACTCTATTAATTGGGGAATATTTATTAGGTTTTTCAATTTGAAGTAGCATGATATAACTAACGCTATCCAATTTGCAGTCGTTCACAGTCACTTCTCCAGGTGACTGGTTAGTTATCTTATAGAAGTATTTACTCTTCCCATTTATAAGGAGATTATTAGCTTTATCTAACGATAAATTCATTCTAGTTAGCACCAGAATCAAATGATTATAAATATATTGTTTGAAATCGAAGTGGTAATCCTCTGAAGGAAGTTTAAACTGAAACTTTGGAAGCAGATCAAACCTGTCGATGAAAGAAGTGTCGTATTTGAAGCCAAAAGTTGGAGAAAGTAACTTGAATGAAAGGATATTTATGAGTACTTGCTTTGAGGTTAATGAAGTGTCGTTGAGTTTATTCAATTGCTGCAAATCAAATTGGTCAAAGAATGATTTTGCCTGTTCAATTGTGATGTCGTACAAACTAGGAGTCTTTAAGAATAGTTTCTTTGGTTCCGTATCGGATAAATACAGTTCATCACTGTTCTGCAATGATTTAAAGAACGATGGATTTGGTTTCACAGCTTTAATTAGAAACAATCCAAGATCAATACAAAGATTAATGTTAAATCGAGATAAATCAACTGAAGATGATTCATCTTCATTGAAAACCTCCAGGAATAGTATCACTGCCTTAACGTATTCACAGTATTCAGGATCTTGAAGCTCATACAGAAGCAGAACATTCTTCTCTATCAAGTTAGAATACCAATTCTGTGCAATATTTTTAGGTGCAAATGGTTTAATTGTACTGTCGAAGTCCCCTGAAGCCAAGGCCTTGAATAAATGTCCTACTTGAGCTCGAATAGAATCAAGGAACCGGATAACGACTCTTTGTAATCTGAAATTTGACTGGGGACGAATGTCGTAGGTGATATGTAAACATCTCAGCACAAGAACCTTAAACTTTTCACCGTCTGACGACAATTGTAGGCAATATGGATTTCCTAATACAGCAATGCATACTAATTCAACATGAGTATTTGAAGCATCTTGATCAAACGTCTGCCAAATAACTTGTGGGAGGGGCGAAAAACAATATGAAATTGGATTCGCTAGAACATTATCATGAAGAGGTCGTATAAGACTCAGTTTGAACTTGAACGAAGGCTTTGTCCAATTCCTAACAGCCTTAACAAGCTCTTCTAGCAGCTGTTGCAGCATTTAATGAAGAGTCGTGTGCGGATTAGTGCGAAATACTGAGCTGAAAATTTTCACATAGTAAAAACTACTATTAAACAACCATTATGTTTAGTATAAGTAGGCTAGGGATTCGAAGCCTTAGCACAAGAAGTATATTATGGAACGAGGCTACGCTCAAGATCAAGCCAGCACTTGCAGCCAAACAAATCCCGCCCGAAAATGCCAGTCGATCAAAGATTAAAAGTCTTAAACGTAAAGAAAAACGATTGAAACGACAAATAGTTCGTGATATTAATAACTTGAAACAACATAAATTAAGAAACGTGCAGTTCCAAGTCGACCCCGTGTTAGGGGATCCTGAAAATGGATTCATGGCCAGAGTCAGACAAGAATTGGCCGACGTCTCCAACTTGGGAATGAACTACAAGAGAGAAGAAGTTGAAAAATTATTCTACGGAGTGGAAAAGGCTACGTTATCCAAGACTAAAATCAGCAATGTATTATTTGATAATGCAGTTGAGTTAGAACAAAAGAAAAAGAATGCCGTGTTAACTATACTCAACTTGAGAAACTCCAGTGCCAAAGACAAGAGAAAATTAGCTATAGACAGGGCTAAGCTTGAATTTGCCAGACAAGAAGGTGACACTGGATCGCCAGAAGTACAGGCCGCCGTATTGACTGTGAAAATCCATTTGGGGATGGACCATATTAAGAAGTTTTTCAAAGATAAACCTCATATTCAGCACGTTAGAGAAATGGTTCAACAGAGGCAAGCTATGTTGAAGTATTTAAAGAAGACCCGTCCTGAAGATTACTTCTACTGTATTAAGAAATTAGGGTTGACAGATGATGTGGTGACGAGAGAGTTTAGTATGGACAGACAGTACTTCCAGGATTATAAAGTATGGGGAGACAAACAGTTGATCAAGTTGAGTGATAAGCAGAAGAGGAAGGAAGAGAAGTATGTAGAGCTCGAGAAGAAGGTTGCTACGTATAACCAGTTAGCAAAGAAGAATCACGAGGCCCTTAATTAGGTGTTTTAGGTCTTATTAGTGTACATAGAATATATTTACCGTATCATACTTTCAGTGTGTAATTATTGATGTTGCGTGCCGCCGATTAGATCTCATCCACCAACTCATCAAGTAGCTCATTGATCCGTACATTCGACTTAGCATTCTTCAAAACCTCAAGCTCTTTATCTAGCGACGATACCTGGCTCACTATATCATTCTTTATCTCATGTGATCTCTGTCCAAGCCCCTTCAACTCCTCATAAAGTTGTGCATTATCTTCCTGAAGCTGACTAAGAATCAACTGTAGGGACTTTAAAGTATCTTGTCTATTTGTTTTCATGTTAGCCATTATTATGTCATTAGGTGTGAGTTTGCTTATATCCAACGGGGTTTCCAGCTTGTTTACACTCCGTACTTTAGCCTGGTGTATTATGTCGTCAAGAGAATCAAGCTTAGCTTCAATGTCTCTTTCTTTAAAGATTAAATCGAATTCTTTAATTGAATTATTGAACCAGAAATCAATGATTTGAGATCGGGCAATTTCAAGGGATTTTATGCCTTCTTCAGATTGGGCTAAACTGGGATAGCATTTCTTGACTTGGTCGAGGGAGAGGGATTTTTTAATAGATTCCTGAAGGGCTTTTGTGCAGACTACACGGAGTCTTTCGTACCTGATTCTTTCAGACATAAACAAATAACAATAGTGCGAGCGATAGCTTGCACTGTTCTCACTATTTACTGAGATCTACCGCGACTAGCGACAATCTCCCTAATTTACTGGCCGTCTCCCTAATCTCTCACTAATTTATCGCGACCAGCATATATATAGCATAGAAAGCGCTTCGCACTATTCTATCCCTATGTCAGATCCTAGAACCACCATTGCAGAAGCTGAAAAACTATTAAAACCCCAACTGGGTTTCATGCTGTTCCTCTCCGGCTCTTCACTGAGTTATAGATTAGAAGAAGCTACAGACTTATACATCCAAGCAGCTAATCAATACAGACTAATGAAAGACTACGACAATGCTGGGCAACAATTTGTTAAGGCTGCTAATGTTCAAAAACAATTGAAGAACCATAACGACGTAGCTAATCATTTAGTGGAAGCTTATAAATGTTTTAAAGATGTATCTCCACATGATGCTATAGATTCATTGAAGCAAGCAATTCATATTTTCTTAACCCAAAATGGTCAATTCAGAAGAGCTGCCAATTTTACAATGGATTTAGGTGAATTGTATGAAAGTATTGATGACATTCCTAACGCTATTACTAGTTATGAACAAGCGGGTGATTATTTTGTAACTGATCATGCTGAAGCTTTGTCTAACAAGGCCTTTTTGAAATGTGCTGATTTGTCTGCTCTTTCAGGTGATTATTCTAAAGCTGTTCAATTGTATGACAGTATTATTAAGAAACTGATTGGTAATAGTTTGCTGAAATGGAATTTAAAGGATTATTTCTTTAAATCTATCTTATGTATATTAAGTTTAGGAGATCTGATTGAAGCTCAAAAGAAATTAGATTATTATCTTGGCGAGGAACCATCATTTGGTGCTACGAGAGAGTACAAGTTGATTACTGAAATTTTCCTGGCTATTGAACAGGGTGATATCCAAGTATTTTCTGATAAGGTATTTGAATATGATCAATTTACAAAGTTGGATAAGTTGAAGACTCAATTATTGTTGAAGATTAAAACTACAGTTGTTGAGCCAGAGGAGGAGGATTTATTATAGGCAAGTGTCAAATATACAAAAATGCACACACAAACTAAAATCACTTACAAAGAGATAAGGAAACATCTAGAGTAAAGATTACAACTACAACTTCGTTGCAGTTGGAGACAAAATCTAACATATATATACTATTAATTATTAGGGGTCTTTCTTGTAAAGAAAGATTTAAATCTCTTAAGGATAACATCGTCATCATAATCATTGACAATAACAACTCCTGCTTCTCCACCTTTTTCTCCAATAACACCTTCCTGTTTACTATGATCTAATTCTAATGATTGTACGGAATCTAATTTATGATCTCTTAAGAAGAACACATCAAACAATAAAACAAATGATAATGCCAATGCTACAATACACAAGATTCTTTGAGTCTTAGCATAAGCAAAAACAACTGGAATACGTTCTGGACTTCCCCAAGTATGGTTAAGAGCAAAAGTAAATGGATCACCATAAGCTAAAGCTGCATAATCAGCAGGGAGTCCAGCTTTGGCAAATTCAGAAGTCAAGTTTTTGAATAAAGTATTAGTCCAAACAGCACCAGAAATAGCAGATCCAATAGCAGATCCAATATTATAAGAAGCTAAGTAGATGGAAATGACAATAGCCATGTATTCATGGTTAGTACAAGAAGCAATTGAAACTTGGGTTGAGTAAGTAAAGAAACCTGCACCGAAACCCATGAAACAAAGACCTCCAATGACACCATTAAGAACATGTTCAGATGAAGTACCATCTAATGAACCTCTGTATGAATATAAGATAGCAAAGGATCCAACCCAACAAAGGACTCCAAAGATAATGAACCCTTTAAGTCTTCTAACACGAGTGACTAATAAACCAAGTATTGGACCAGTGATAACTGATACGAAGGAGTATAAGGAAGTGATTCTGGTGGCAGCTTTGATGGAAGCATTCATACCGACGATTAAGACGGTATACAAGTATTCATTAGGTAAGTACCAAAGTAAATTAATGAAGATAGCAACGATGATAGCTGACCAAACCCCACGATCTCTCATTAATTTGAATGGAAGCAATGGCATTCTAGCAAATTTAGCTTCCCAGATGACTAACACTGGAATGAAGGCGAAACCAATTACCAAAGGAACAATGGTTGAAGCTTTCTTCCAGTTATCTTCAACACCAGCAGCGATAGTGAAAGGAGTTAAAATGAAACCAAAAGTCAAGATGATTAATAAGACTCCAATAACATCGACTTCCCAGAAAAGGTCAATGACGATATTGTCAGTTAAACTAGTCCATTTAAGAGTTTGAGCCTCTTCTTCCTTTAACAAAGCCCATTCAGGAGTTTTACGAGCTTTAATCCACATGTGAAGGAAACAACCAATCAATGGAACACAACAAAGAGGGAAAATGAAAGCCCAAATTCCGTAACCATATTGCCATGAATGTGCAGGGTACAAAGAAGCGACGATATCACCTGAAACCCAAGTATTGATAATGAAAGGTAAAGCAGGAATGAAAGAAACTGCCAAACGCCAATTTAAAGTTGAAAAATCAGCTAAAATAATCTGAAGTAAAACGATTATACCTTGGAATCCAATTTGGTAGATGACAGTACCAGCAGATAAGGCATTAATGTTCTTAGATTGGGATTGAACAATTGTTCCAACAACGTACAAGACTAAAGCGACGATGATAAGCTCCAAACGACCAAATCTATCGGATAATCTAGCGTAAGTTGGTTGAGCAGCAGCAGCAGCAACAGCCTGAACAACACTAACGGTAGAAAGTAAAGAATGATGGTTGAATGAAGCAGTTGCGTAAGCTTCTAATCTACCTTTAACAGTACTTTCAACAGCATAGGCGTAAGCAGTAATAAGAATTGATACGAACAAACCAATTTTAAGGAAGACATTACTATACTGATCAGTAAGAACTTCAGCCTTTCTAATACCTAAAGATTTGGTGGTAGAGTTAGCTAAAGTACCAGAAATAACTGACTGGTTACGTCTGTTATTGGTGTACTGATGGTTATATTCTTCCAGTTCGTTCTGATCTTTTTCAAACAGTTCATTCTTGTTCAACAGTTCAGCAGTTGGAGCCTTCTCGTTTGCGGCATTCTCGTGAGGAGCAATATTTTCAGCAGCTGCAACAGTTTGCTGCACTTTGTCTGGTTCACTCATTACTGACTCAATTACAGTTTATCTTATACAGTTTATCTTATACTTAATACTATCTTCTATTAGCAGTCAATCTAATTACTAGAATACGTAAAACTAACTAAACAAAAGGAAAACCCAATTAAGTATAAGTACTAACAGTGCAACTGATTAATCAGATAAATGCCGATCGAAGTAACTTTATATCAGTTGCAGATTTTCTTGGTATGCGCAAGTGATTGGCTGGAACAAGAAATAATTAAGATCTGCAAAAATAGCGACGGTTTGAGGCAACAGCCAGAAACCTGGCCAATTACGGGCGCTGGCGCGGGTACGCATCCGTATCCCGTACCGCCTTGGTGGCACGGCTACCAAGGCGATGAGATGAGCCAATGAGGCTTTAATTGTAGTTGTAATTGGCCTGCTGCACTAATTACTAGCAGTTATAATATATTTTAGTGTACATTAGTATGTATGCAAAACTGTGTGACAATGTGACTCCTTGCTTAACAATGAAATGTTTGTTGTAATGTGAATTGAAAAAGCAATTATACCAAACTAGAAGTCGTGCATATTATTATGGGCTAAGGCAATTTTCGCTAAGGCTGAAACGGAGTTAAGATCGAATAGGTTATGGTGCGAGGTGTACCGGTGTAATAATCGTTCTCAATACAGTAAAAATCCGAATATGAACCCGAAGTTGAAAGCCGACTTTAGTGAATGTGAAAGCCTTCATAAGGGTTTTTATGCAAATGTCAAACTAATATGCAAACTGTGGATGATGTAATCTGGGTTGACAAAAAATAGAAGAATGATAATGCAAATCGTACTAAATAAATGCAAGAGCAACCGTTTATGTTAACGGTGCTTCCTGTCCAATATTTCCCACAAATTTAGAACAATTGACGAAGCAACTCCCAATCCATTTAAGCCAATAGCTACATAGAGTTGTCGTTTGACTCCGCTATGTGTATCTCCTCCATGCAGCTCAGCATTAGTTCCGAGCCCAATCCCTAATGCTACTGCTGCAATAATGCTAGTAGTAACGATTGTCGCTGCTTTCTTTTCATGTTCGTTGGTGGCTTTATCTTGGTTTAAGTAAATAGCCAACAATGTCGTTGCAGGAGGAATGCTCCAGTCAATTCCGAACGGAATAAACAAAAACGATACAAACGTTTGCTTCCAATAGATTTGCTCAATTGGTGTGGTTCCTATTAGAATGGTAGCAATTAAAAATGCTATCAGGGCCATTCCTAGGATGATTGGCATTGGTAGCTTATCTCCTAGCACCATCATGGACGTAGATGATACTAATCCAGCAGGGATTACTGCGAGGTAATGCAATGACGCAGCAATATTACTGTAGCCTTGTAAAATCACTGCCATTCTTCCTGAATTGAAGAGCCAAAGTCCAAACCCTGACCATCCACACACCATGCTAATTACCACTAAGGCGGCTTTGAGTGTTCGGGGCCAATAAGGGTACAATTCTGATTTTGGCTGCAAAAATCCTCCAATGGCTGCAACTATGATACCTACAATGAAAAGTACATATACGTAGGTATTATGCCAGCCAGCGTTAGCACCTTGCATTAACATAGTGAGGATTAATGCTAAGCCGGCGCCAAACACTAATTTGGCTGGGAGGCCAGACTTTTTGCCTATACAATTGGTAGGAATGTCTGGCACTAACAAATAATTAGCTACTGATAGAATTGCTGCTAAAATACTAGTAAGCCAGAACGCCCACGGCCACCAGCTTTTAGTGGCTAATAATGCTGAAAACACCAATCCACAACAGAACCCTAATGGAGCCACGGCACTGAATACCGTAAGCAAAGCTATGCGTTTAAATTTTGATGGATAGAAAACAAATGCTAAGCCTAAGATATTAGGAAACACAAAACTTATCCCGATTCCTGTAAGTGCACGAAAGATAGCAAAATAAACTTTATTCTCCACGTAAACCACGAATCCAGTAATCAAACTAGATATTGTTATAATTATGTATCCAGTAACTATAAGGGTTTTAAACCCATAAATGTCTCCTAGTTTCCCTGACGTAAATACGAACGATGAAATTGCTACGGGAACTGCACATGCTGTCCATGCTTGTTCCCCCACAGAAGTTTGAATGCCTAAAACTTGTGGTAAAGGTAGCATAGGCACTTGACTTAATGTGGACTGGAACATAATTTGTCCCATGGCTACGAGAAAAACTACCGCTATCTGTCTCGGTACGCTAGGTCCACTCACATACGTTTCTTGTTGCAAAACTGGCAGTTTCATTGAATTCAATGTTTATTTCTAAGCTTTATATTTTCTATATTTACTAATATTTAGTCATCTTTAATAATAACTTCGCAGTTGTTCGGGCAAATGCTGCAATGAAATAGTGGTGAGCGGATATATACCTCTTTAGGTAAGAACCGAAGATTATACTGGCTTACCTCCGATGAATTCACTCCATCTTCTGACTTCGGATGGGACAGTGAATGATGATGGTACAGTTTCAAATGATGGTTTATCGGCAATGTATTTGTTCAAACACTGAGCGAATAATAATGCAGTATTTGGCTCGTTGAACAATGGAATAGCAAAATCAATAGCATTTCTTCTCATAACATAGTCTTTATCTAATAAATCTTCAGCTCTCTTCTTAGCTAAGTTAATGACAGCACCGATATTATGTTTCTGGAAGATTTCCCTTAATGCTCTCTTGTCCGTTTTAGGAAATTCAATCACTTCAACCGGATCATTGACGTAATTCTTTAAGTAGTCAGCAGTTTCTTGGTCAGCACTAACAAAAGTGTATCCTAAGTTGTCGATGGTCTTGGCAGTGTTACCTAATTTATCGTTAGTTAAATCTCCTCCGAAAAGAATACTATTTCCAGCAACTGGGACTTTGAAATTCATAGTGGATTGAATAGAAGTCCAGTATGCTTCTAATACATCTTTACCGAAACAGGCAATTTCACCAGTAGAAGACATTTCAACTCCTAAGAATGGATCAGCACCTGCTAATCTTGTGAAGGAGAATTGTGGGACTTTAGTAGCAACTCTTTCATAAGGTTTATCCATCAAATTGACTGGTGCGAAGCTTTCTTTAATCAATGCTTTAACAGCTACATCAATGAAATTGATTCCTAATACTTTGGAAACAAATGGGAATGAACGAGAAGCTCTGATATTACACTCAATGACTTTTAATTCGTCACCATTCTTAATGACTTGCATGTTGAAAGGACCGGTAATTTTCCATGCTTTGGCAACTTTATCGGCAATAGCCTTCAATCTTTGCATGGTTTCTGGGGCTAAGTTTTGGGGAGGTAAAACCAAAGTAGCATCACCAGAATGTACACCAGCGTTTTCAACGTGTTCAGATACAGCGTGGACTAAGACTTGTCCGTCAGCAGCCACAGCGTCAATATCGATTTCCTCAGCACCTTCAATGAACTTAGAAATAACAACTGGATGGTCTTGTGAGACTTTTGCAGCACTCGATAATTTTGCAGCCAATTCGGCTTCACTATTTATAACAGCCATAGCAGCACCACTAAGAACGTATGATGGTCTGACTAATACTGGATAGCCTACAGCATCAGCAAAGGCCGCAGCATCATCAACAGAAGTCAATTCTTTCCATTGAGGTTGATCAACTCCGATAGAATCTAAGATTTGTGAGAATTTATGACGATCTTCGGCCTTATCAATGTCTTCAGGATTGGTTCCTAAGACGTTACATCCATTCTGCTGTAATCCTAAGGCAATATTTTGTGGCAATTGTCCTCCGACACTGACAACTACACCTTGTGCGGTCTCTAATTCATAGATATCTAAGACTCTTTCTAACGATAATTCTTCAAAGTAAAGTCTATCGACTTCGTCGAAATCAGTAGAAACAGTTTCTGGATTATAGTTGATCATGATGGTCTTTTTGCCGGCTTCTCTCAAAGCTCTAGCAGTGGAAACAGCACACCAATCGAATTCGACCGAGGATCCAATACGGTAAACACCTGAACCTAAGACCATGGTTCCGTTATCGTCAAAAGTAACGTCTGAACTGGTAGCGTTATAAGTAGTGTACAAGTAATTAGTATTAGCAGGGAATTCAGCAGCCAAGGTATCGATTTTCTTAACAAAGGGAACGATTCCATAACTCTTTCTAACACTACGAACTTCTAATTCTTTGGCTCCAACACAAAGTCCAATTTGTTTATCTGAGAATCCCAATTTCTTAGCTCTTTGCATCAAATCTTGATTAATAGCCGATAATTCTTCGGTAGCTTCAAGTTCTCTGTACATGTTGACAATATTCATAAGCTTATACAAGAACCATTTATCGATTTTCAGCAACTCATGAACCTGATCCACTGTATAGTTTTCATGCAATAATGCTTGTCCTACAGCCAACCATCTTCTATCGGTAGGATTAGCTAAGGCTTCGTCTAAGTCATCAAACTTATCACCTTGGAATCCAATAAACAGTGGATCGACTTGTCTGATAGCTTTCTGGAAAGACTCTTCGAAGTTACGACCAATGGCCATAACTTCACCAACAGATTTCATAGCACTTCCAATATCTCTTTTGACATGCTGGAATTTACTCAAATCCCAACGAGGAATCTTGGTGACCATGTAATCCAAAGAAGGTTCGAAGTTAGCAGTGGTAGTTTTAGTGATAGGATTTGGTAATTCAGGTAAAGTGTAGCCTAAAGCAATTTTTGCAGCCGTATAAGCTAATGGATACCCAGTAGCTTTTGAAGCCAACGCCGAAGAACGTGATAATCTAGCATTGACTTCGATGACTCTATAGTCCAATCCATCAGGCTGTAAAGCATATTGAACGTTACATTCACCCACAACACCTAAATGTCTGATGATTTTAATAGCAGCCGAACGCAACATGTGATACTCTTCGTCACTCAAAGTCTGTGAAGGTGCAACAACAATAGAATCACCAGTGTGGATACCTAAAGGATCGAAGTTCTCCATATTACAAACAGTGATACAATTGTCGACTCTATCACGAACAACTTCGTATTCGACTTCTTTCCAGCCCTTCAATGATTTTTCTACCAAGATTTGTGGTGCTAAGGATAAGGATCTTGAAGACAAGTCTCTTAATTCCTCAGGATTGTTAGCGAAACCAGAACCCAATCCACCTAAAGCATAAGCAGATCTGACAATAATCGGATACCCAATATCTTCAGCAGCCGATAATGCATCATCAACAGTTTCCACAGCAATGGATTCAGCTATTGGAATATTGATTTCATTCAAGGCTTGACTGAATAAATCTCTATCTTCAGAAGTTTCCAATGTTTTAATTGGAGTTCCTAATACTTTAACATTATATCTGTCGAAGACTCCCATTTTATCTAATTGCACACCAACATTTAAACCAGTTTGTCCTCCAAAAGTCAATAATATCCCGTCAGGTTGTTCTCTTTCAAGTATGTAAGTGATATATTCCGGAGTGACTGGCAAATAGTAAATTTCATCTGCTAAAGCATGGGATGTCTGATTAGTAGCTATATTTGGGTTGATTAAAATTGATTTTTTATTAGCTTCTTTTAAGGCCTTGATAGCTTGTGATCCACTGTAATCGAATTCTCCTGCTTGACCAATGGATAATCCTCCTGATCCAATAACTAACACTTTTGAAACATCTACAAGTTTATTATTGAGCTCACTATTGAGATTATTCAATAATTGTGCACCTGGATAAGCCAGGTTTTTCACAGATGCAGTGAAACTTAAGCAACGTGACCCTAAAGTTTTAGGGTTTAACTGAGGCTTTAAACTTGCTAATGGTGCAAGATATTTAAGCATCTTGTAGTTAATGTTAAAGTGAAAATTCTTCTCAGCCTAATGCGGTAATGACTCACTAACCGCGTTGAAAGATCTGTGAGAGGCACGACGCGATGAGTTACCCGCCATTGATGTCACCTATTACCCGGAGAGAGCCATTACCCGCACAGCGACATCTTCCACACACTATTGTCGCGTTTAGCAGTCGTTGATGTCGTTGGAATGCCACTATCAACACTTCAAATCATGTCAGGAAAACCTCAAGAGGACAGCATAGCACGACAGTCTGACGTCACGGTGTCGGCAAGTCTGTCTGTGTATAGCGAGTACCAGGGATTCTTCATCAATGTAATCAGTGGAGTTTGCTTAACGGCATTTATAACATGGAGTCTTATACCTAATTCAGTACTAGAATATTTACAGATTGATTATTTGCCGGATAAATATTGGGCAGTGGCCGTTCCTGCGTATCTGTTGATGCTAATGTTGTTTATATATTTAGCGTTGGCGTTGTATAATCTTGAAGTTAAGACATTGCTGCTCGGCGATGTACGTAACTTTGTTGATCCGCATGCTGTGGTGCCCAATGATATGGAGTACTATGTACATAATAGTCCGTCTGGTGTATGGGATTTGCCTATTCTGGTGGTGAACGAGGTGTTGTACAACAAGCAGTAAACATAGACTCTGAAAGAGGCTATGTTTGTTTATACTCTAGAAGATGCTGATGAAGAAGGTAATGAAGAAGATAGAAGATAATGATGAGGATAGAAGATAATGATGAAGAAGGTAATGGTGAGGATAGAAGATGGTAACGATAATGGTAACGATAACGATAACGATAATGATAGTTAATGGTTTAATATGAGATTTGCTTAGAAACGAATAAAGTATGAAGAGCTCTGTAATGCTAATAGAAATATGATTATTAAATATTAAAATGACTTTTAGTTAGACTGCTACCCGTAAGCTAGCCTCTGAAAGATGCCGTAAAAGCATGTTCTGTTGTCGTAAACTATAGCCTCATCAGTCTATAGGGTACTTCAGAGTTATATAGGGTAACTCTGCTGCAACAGCCTCCTCGACTCCCCATCAATCTGTCCCATCACCTGTCCATAAACATCTCCCAATAAACTCTGATAACTACGCAACAACTGTCCAAACAACTCTCTCAATTCATCTGTTGGCTCAGAATAATTAGCTATAGTTGACAAAAAGACTGCCAAATTCTTCTTCCCCTGTAGATTATTCAATCCTCCAAATCCCTGATCTGGATTACCTTTAATAATATTAACCATCCCCTTGAAAGCAGTTTCCTTCTCACTATTATCTATTAAATACATCATTTCTGAACACCACTGGACGATGAATTCAGAAAGTCTCGGACTGATTGCTGATGCTCCTGCAATTCCCATTCTTCCTAAACAAATGGCAGCATTTTCCAACACCGTCTGATGAGTATCTGCTCCATTCAACACGGGAATCAACAAGTCGACTAAATTGTTGATGTAATCTTTAAACTTGTCGAAAGGAAGTCTCATTACAACTTCTCCCAATGCCCAGATTGCATTATTATACACTGGGTAGCTGTTATAGTTTCTGATATTGATTTCGTTGCCAATACAAACCATTATTTGATGCAAGTAAGGAACCACAGCCGCATCAAGAACAAAGATAGCTAAATCTCCTAGTAATGCATAGGCACTTTGCCTGACATCGTCATTCGTATCTTCAAAGCATTGTAGTACAAGTTCCATTACATTGGTGGGATTAGTCTGGAGTAGCTCTGATGCATGTGGACCGAGTCCTTGGATGAGTCCGTCTATTAAGTCCAAGGAAGTCACCATGAAATCTTTTTCTGGCACATCAATGTTTGGATCTGTTTGGCACTGCAAGTCCAATTGTATGCAGTTGTAAAGAATCTTAACGGCTCTTTCGTAGACTGTAACTGCATACGGAGTGAAAAGTTCACCTAAAGTAGCAGCAACCGAAGCCATACACTCCAAAAGTGGCCATAATCCGTTATCTGAGTCGTCTAAAGACTGCCATTTCTTCAAAAGTGGAGGTAAAAGTATATCCACATACTGTTTGAACCCGAGTCTTTCTTGTCCCATACATTCTACGAACGTTTGAACGCAGTCGTATAAGATAATCAAGTTTTTTCTCTGATAAGTCTCGAAACATTGGCTGAAAAATTGCAATAACAGTTCCAAATAACGAGCTATGAGTTCAGGATCTGATTCTTCAATGAACGAAGATAACGCTGAACATGCAGCTTCTTGGACGACTTTCTGGCGGTCTAATCCACACGATAAGATGGCCTGGAATGTCGGATCGAAGTAGCTCGAATACTGGCCACCTTCGTGAGCTTCTTCTGCAACCCACAGCGAGAAACGGGAGATTGTCCAACACGTAATTTGTCTGACTCTTGGCTCATCGTCCTTTAATCTATCGACCAAAAAAGGCACCAATTCAGGTAATCTGTGACGGGCCAATTCCATACAACTTTTACTGATAGCACCGAATGCTAGTATGGCAGCTTCTCTGACTTCCCATTGATTTGAAACAATATTTGTTTGCAAGTGAGGGAATACTACATTCAATACCTCTCCCGGTAAGTTTAACGAAAGAATATCAAGAGTGGAAGCAGCACATTTCCTTATCGTCCATTGGGCGAGCTCGAAATCATCATCATCATCGTCATCCAGATCATCGTTCTTGCCTGTGGTTGCAGGTTTATGTTCACGAGACTTGGCATTGGTTGGTCTTATGTCTTCTTCTTCGTCAGCAATGTTGGTATCGTCTTTTTCGTCAATCATACGCATGAAGAAGATCTCTTCTTCAGAATAGACCATTTTAGAAAGCAATACAGGTAAAATTTCCGGCAATCTCGACTTAAGCAACTCAGGATTTTCAGCCTCTGGCGACGTAGCTAGCGATAAGAGGAACTCACAGGCCTCTAAAGCAACTTCTTCATCTTCGTCAGACATTAAATGCAAACAATACGTAATCACACCTTCCAAATGAGGCAATAATTTATCTGAACGAGCTTCGAGAATTGCTGCAAAGCTCTTACAGATATTCTTCTTTACGTCACTGTCGCTGTTGTTAGTTAACTCAAAGACTTTGCTGAGAAATACATCTAGCACTACGAGCAAAGCTTGGGACTTTAATGGTATAAAGTAAGTAATACATTCTATGGATAAGCTTCTGATTTTGGGTGAATTATGAGACAAAAGTTGCACTAAATGTGATAAAAGATACTCCATGGCTTGAGGCTGTTCGTTAAGTTTGTAGTAGGAATCTTCACAGATCTTGGCTAGAGCACTCATAGCTGCTTCCTGAGTCGACTGGGTGGATTCAGTGGCCAATAGAACGAGATTAGCCAAGGCTTCAGGCCACAGTTCAAGGCCGTAGATAGAAAATAAGGTGGTGATGACATTACCCGTAATGTTTCTTACCGTATTATTATCGACTTCTAGTCCTGAAGTGATATGGGCCAAGACCACCAGTCTATCACGGGACTTGTTCTTGATGATAGCGTTCTTCAATATAATCCCAGCTGATGCTCTTATGTCTGATGGAGCCTTTTGGTCATTAATGAGGATGTAGAAAAGGTAATTTTCGATTTCTGGCTGAAGTTTAGCCTGGTTCAATGCTTCGTTGGCCTGATTTCTCTCGGTATTATTAGGAGAAAGGGTTCCTTTTATAATGTTTTTAAGCTGTTCGATCGCATTAGGATCTGGAGCCCACATGGTTTTATGAATTATTTATGAATTAGACACTTGTTCAACTCGGGGAAAAAACAAAGTTGCACCTTATATATGCAGATTCTCGTCTACTGATTCTCAGCTCTTGAAACGTCAGGATACTAGCTAAAAATCACAACAATTCTCAGTGTTCTACTTATATTAAATAAAAATTTTCGCGATGCCTATATAAATTTATATAGAAGTTATACTACAATAAGTCGTCGATTTCGGCCAATTTATCTGCCAATTCGTCAAACTTGCCTAAAATGGTGGCGAACATGTCGTGGACAGGTTTGGACTTGCGTTTGTCTTCATTGAGGGAATTCATGCTGGTGAGGGGTGTGTAGTCTTTATAGTTGTAGGTGTGGATTACGTCGTCATAAGAATCGTTATCATTGGGAACATCACTGTCTGAGAGTTTATTAAAAATGATGTCGTCGTCCTTAATGGCTTTGTCGTCGTCCTTAAGCATGTTCTTCTCGTGATTGTCAAGCAGGTCCTCATGACTGTCTGTATTGTCCTTAATGTCGTCTGTCTCTAAAATATCATCATCTAAAATATCTTTGGTTAAATCTCTGTGTAAATCATCGTTAGAATCAGATGAATCCTCGCCCGAAAGCTCATACGAATCCATCTCATGTTGGATATCTGATGTCACTTGACTAAGCTTATCCAAGATCTGTGATCTTCTTAATCGTTCACTGTTTGGTGTAGAAGCAGTTGAAACCATTGGCGTCTCATCTAATGGGGTTTGATAAGTGCTTTTAGGAGTTTCATTAGGAGTTTGTGGCGATAGACTTCGTGGTAATTCTATCGAAGTGTCAGGACTGTCTGAACGTTTACTTATAACTAACGGTGTTTCGCCAGGATACACATCTGATAACACTTCAGATTTCTCTTTTTCTTCATGCATTTCAGTTTCATACAGTTCATGATAATAATCTAAGTCTTCTACACCTAAATCTCCTATATCTTCATCTTTTTCGTCTTCTGGTTCTCCTCCTAAATCTTCAAACGTTACAGATTTGTTAATCAGCAGTCGTGTTCCGTTTGGATCTCTTAAAATGCTACCTGAACGAGAAAGCTCATTCTTCTGGAAATTAACAGGGCTTCCAAGTCCCAGGTAATCAAACAGGAATTCCTTGGAGGTATTAAATTCTTTCAGAACGTTAATCTCCTTTAGAACAAATTCTTTCAGATTATTAATATCCAGTTTCAGGTCCAGTTTATCCAGCTCAGAATCTCTTTCTAATAAGTCTCGTGAAGATCGTTCTAATTCTTCGTTTTTAAAACAATTTAATCGTGCTAGCCGTTCTCCATACGTTTCAAGACACTCGGCCGGTACGAATCCTACTTTTCCGTCCTCATCGTCAGTAAGAATTTCGTCTTCATTAAACGGTTCATCAAAACTTTGGTTCATACTTCGTTCTCTAAGCAACTGTATTCTTTCATGTTTCTTTAATTTCCTGATGAGCCACCAGTAATTGTCTTGATCATTTATAAGGTAAACTGGTTCGTCTCGTGTGATAGAACAATGCGAAGGATCCGGGCCGGCGAAGTCGTAAAGTCCATAGAGTTTGTCGGGATCTAATTCTCTTGGTGGTGATCGTGGTGGTGAGGGGGGTATTTCCATATCTTCGTCGTCGTCGTCAAAGAAAATGGGACTCTTAACGGGTTTAGGTGAATCTTTAAAATCTTCTCGGATAGTTTCCCCTAAATCATCGGGTATTTCTTCATCTATATCTTCCGCTATGTCGTCGTAATTATAGTTATGGTCTAATTCAGATTCTAATGTTTGTGGTTCTTTGGTTTGGGTATTGGTATCTTCCATAGGTTCTTCCTTTGTCTCATCGAGTTGTTGTCTGTAAGACCTTCCAAACTTGGTAACAAATCTTTGCTGTCGTTGCTGGTATAAGTCTTCGGCATCAAACTCAGGACTCTGATTCTTTATATACAGCATTACTGATGACTTGATATCTGTCCTTGGAGCGTTGGCATTGATTATAACTGAATTTTGGGATATTTGAGAAGTTTGAGAATTGCCTGATTGATGAGTCTGATTTGAAGTTGACGAAGTGTTTGAAAACTGTCGTTGAAATGTACCAATCCTTGGATTTGATTGTGAATCACCCATCTTTAGGATGTTGTTATACACGTCGTTGAGGGAATTTGCGCGGTGTTGTGAAACATTTGAGTGCGGTGCACCTATAGTAAAACGCGCCTGGGCACACAACATGTAAGGATACGTAGCATGTTGATGCTGTTGTTATAGGTTACAATGTGGGGGTTTATTTTGCAGGTTACACAAACACGTCAGCTTGTAAGCTTGTAATTATAATTGATGATTATGATGAATTGTTGTGCTGAGTGAGTGTTAGCTGGAAGTGGTAGTGTTAGCTGGAAGTAGCAGTAAGTGTTCGCTGCATATGCTTGAGGTTAATAAGGTTAGTTAGCGAACTTTAAGTTAGATTGTACGTGGGGAGTGTATACATTTTAGTGATGTAGTGGTGGATTAATGAGAGGTTACTGGTGGGTTTCCAGTAGATTACTGGTGGATTAACGAGAGATTTCCTGTAGATTAATGAGATTTCCTGTAGATTAAAGATTTCCTGTAGACTAAAGATTTCATGTAGATTAATGAGATTTGGTTAGAAATCTAAAGACTGATTAGATAAATCTAATTATAAGTTAGTTTTGGGTAATGGCAGCTTACTTAGCTACTTGATTAGCCAATCAAGAAGAATACAGGGTAAAAGAAAATTGAATGCATTTATTAACTATTAGCTGAAACTATTCTAGCTGCGAGCAGCAATGCTTATAAGTACTCTAGATGAATATGGATTACGATATTGTACAATATCAATAATCATGATGAAAGTAGCGACATTGGTAGTATTTTGGAATAGGGATGGGTCGCTTGATTTGCAAGGAATAATGAGAAGGAATGGCCACTTTGGGGTACTGAGGAAGGATTAGCACCACTTCGTGGTACTAATTAGAAGCTAAGAGGTGCAGCTCTTCACTTTCGTGACTTTCGTCAGGCAAACTACGAGAGTCGGCACTCTTGACAAACTCATAAAGTCTTAACCTCTTTCTAATCCTCTTAAGTTGCCATCTCACAGGCAAATAAGGAATGTATCCATGCTGTTCTTCGTGTAATTTCATCTTCAACCACACGATAATCACCACCCAGTAAACACAGTACGAGATAACGCTCCCATAAGTAGCAGAATTAGTCCAGCCTAAAATGGCATTAAACACCATCCACCACCCGTCGGTCAACCCATTACAGCAATTAACATGCCAAACACTCTTGGAAATGTCGTACGAGCCTGGTCCACTGCCAGTTTCACTAACATCGGCACCAACTAATCTAACATACTGCTCGAGTTCTAAGAACCAAACCCCTCTGCTAATTAATCCAGCACTAACTAAGTAAAGAAAACATGTCAGCATGGTAAGAAAGTACTGCAACGACATCTTATTGCCTCCTTGGTACAAAACATACCCTATTAATGAACCTAAAACCACCCCCAGTATGATAGAAAGTGGAATCGACAGCGGTGGATTGGTGACGGCACTTCCACCGATAAATACAACAGCTTCTAATCCTTCACGAAGAGTTGTTACTAATGGAAGAAGCACTAAGAAGTACTTCCCTTTACTATTAGTTTCCTGTTCAGCATTTTCCACCTCTTCGTCCTGCTTATAAGCATCGCCAAGCTTAATCCACCATTTCACCTTCATCACTTTGTTGATTCGAAGCAATCCTAATCCCATGACGGTGATGATTAAACTCGAAAGTATGGAGAAGATTCCCTCCCATAATCTCTCTGTGTACGACCAGTAATCCTGGCCAACGTAGTAAAATGCCATGATAAAAAGCAAGCCAATCAAAAGGCAGATAGTAAGCCCACTAATAGCCCCAAGCCATACTTGAAATTTTAGCTTTGGTTTAAGGGGGTTTGTGTCATCGAACTGTTGGTTGACGAACGAAAGAAGGACCGATACGATTATAGCCGTTTCGAGGGTTTCTCGAAGGATAATGAAGAAGATTTGTATGGAGAAGAAGTTATCTATCATTGGAGTATTGAGATCTCGCGATGGGATTTAGTGGGTGCAGACAGGGTTCATAATGCGATTTCTAGGCGCTGGTGTACTGGGTGGTGTACTGAGGTGACACAGGGCTCGTAGTCAAAGATCGTGAGTCCATGACTAGGAGTCTATGACTCTATGACTTTGAGTCCATGACTTTGAGTCTATATCTTTGTTGTCCATGACTATGAGTCCTTAATCTTTGTTGACTATGAGTCGATGACTTTCAGTCTATGACTTAGCCAATTGTGACTTGGAGTCTGAGTCTAGGGCTTTGATACGACATCATAGTCATCAGAGTACTCTTACATAACAATCAGACATGAAACTGATACTATAACTAACAATCTATGCATTACTAATCTAGTATCTACGTAGTATACTTCTACGTAGTACTATTCTATGCAGTATCTACGTAGTATTAGTACACTACTAATCTAGTATTATACTGCAGTATAATACGTACCATTCTAGTCCTACCATTCTAGTCCTACTATTCTACTACGTAGCATTCTACGTAGTCCTACCATTCTACTGTGTAGAATAGTAGGGTAGAACAGTAGGGTAGAACAGTATTAAGCAGCAGGAAACTCAACCGTAGCTGTCAAACAAGTAATAAACTCATCATCCTTCGTATACGCTCTAGCATTAACAATATACTTACCCGGAGGAACTTCATTAGGAACTTCAACCTCCTTAACAATGATCTGCTGACCCTTAGCAATCGGACATTCTAAGTCCACCTTACCAATTTCCTCACACAAATCAAATGTCTGGTGGATTAACTTAATAAATCCGTACCTAACGTCGACTTCTACGTAGGCTCCTTCTTCCACGTCTTGCGACAAGTATCCCTTGGCCACCACGGTCAAGTTCTGGCCTCTAGCAGGAGGATTTGGGTCGATGATAACACTCTGAAGGTTCAATATTTGAGCTTCACTGACCTCACACTGAACGATAGGTGAGTCTCCCGGCACTGGTCTTTCATCCTTGTCGGGGATTCCTGGCACCATTCCCATGACGACCTGCCCAGCACCGCCGACCTGGCCAGGACCAATTATACTACACAATGCTGAGGGAACGAAGGCTAACGTAGCCAAGATGTTTAAAGATACCATTAAGGGAGAGAATGACTCGCGAATTACTTATATGGTGGGTCGTGCGCGGACACATTGCTAGAGCCGTATATTGACGTAGGTGTTATTGTTGGGTGTTGGTGTGGTGGTATGAGGCCAATGACATGGGGGTGGGGTTGTGTGGGTGTCTGAGTTGGTGTGGGTTATTTTGGTGTGATTTCTCCCGCTGGAAGGGTGGTAATTATCTGACTTATATTGGGCATATAAATGTCTTATAGGAGGGAGTAGTAGGTTATGTAGTATAGTAGGTTTAGTACAGTAGATTATGTAGTACGGCATACTATGTAGTACAGTAGGTTTAGTACAGAAGGTTTAGTACAGTAGGTTTGGTACAGTAGGTTATGTACAGTGGACTCTAGCAGCTATGATCTGAATGAATATTATTAACTGCATAAATAAATTAATGAACAAAGTCTCGTCTAATTGAGCACTTCGTAATTACTACAAAGTGGATAGGCCCCTAGTGGCTAGAGTAGGTTCCTTGCACTATGACAACACTAAATTAGCAGTCATAGTATCAAACCTCTCCTGAAGTAGCTTCGAACCAATAATCAAAAGCTCATTATAAACCTCCACCTCGTTCCGTTGAAGCTCCAGGATCTTAGACGACGACAATTTCCACACCACCGACTCACTCACACTCGTATAGGTGACTTGTCTATAATTAGCCTCGAATAAATCACCAAATGCCGTCATTGATAAATGACTCGAGTGTAGTTCACAGTCATCACGGTCGAACTTTATCACCGACTTAACTAACCCAGTTTCAACTACAAAGAAGGCTGGCTTATTAACATCAGTATCGTAGAAACAAAAGTTCTCCGGTACCGGCTCTCTTACAAAATAAGGTGCTAATTTAGCCCAAAAACTCTCATCTTTCTCGCTAAGTCCCTGGAAAGTCACCATTAAAAGACCAAGTGGTTGCTTTCTAAACTCCGGTGACTGCTGTTTGAAAGTATTAGTAGCTGCTTTATAAACTTGATTAGTTCTAGGAGTTCCTACCATTGATCGCGACACTGAGTCAATCCTTGACATAGAACCGTTCCGCGACACTGAATCATATCGATTCATACCGTACTGGTTCCTACTAGGCACTTTAACTACCAGCGGATGCTTGGAGCCTCCAACAGCCTTATATGTCGATAAGAATGCACTCTCGCACCATTCGAGCCCGGCATTAAGCGAATTGAATAAATTAATAGTATGTTCGTCCCATAAGCCGACATCTCTCAAGGCCTTAACAGTGTCGTCACCATCGTTGACAGACGTAATGATTAGTTGGATGTCGTACTTGTTAGCTAAGTTTAAAATCCTTCTGAACCCTTCAGCGGCTGAAAAGTCTATGGAAACGACACCTTTCATGTCTAAGATTAAGAACTTAATAGGGTCGTGATCGAAACTATCGATTCTCTCCCTAATAGCAGCCTCTACACCACCAATGGAACCGAAGAATAGCGTTCCTTGGAGTTTTACGACACAAATCTGATTACCAACAGCACCGAGGAACTGCTGCTGGCGGAAGTGCCGCAACACTGTGGATCTAGCAACGGCACCAGAGAACATTCCATCGACCACGGGAGCAGTAGCAGCTTCCACCACGAACAGGAGACATGCTAATAAAATCCCAGCAAGGATCCCATAAACGAAATCCCAAATCCCCATTACGGCCACGATAATTACTACCGTAGTGTATTCAATAGGACGAAGTTTTCCCCAGGTATCGTATAAGGCTTCTTTAAGTAATTCGTATCCTAGTAAATAGATCAATGCTCCCACTACGCATACGGGGATATAGCCAATTACTACCGGACCAGCTACCATTACAGCACCAGTAGCGACGGCAAGAAGAACTCCAGCGACACGAGAATCGGCTCCAGCACGTATGAAGAGCACTGAGTTCGTATAGACCAAGTAGTTCTGGATGGATCCAAGCAATCCACTAAGGACGTTAGAATATCCATGAGCCACCAATTCTCGGTCGACGTCAACGTGATCTTTGCCCACAGTTACGGCCAATGCAGGCACATTAATAGGTACATGTAAGACACCGAAGAACGTCAAGGCAAGCATGGTAGGAAACTGACGGGCTACACACCACCAGTCTACGGCCAGAAGCTTGTACAATTCGTAGAACTGATACCATGGCCCGCTATCCTGTACGGCTTCGAACACGAACCCAGCATCTCGTGCAGCATCAAGCCCACAAGTTGCTGCTACTATGATATGGAATATAGCGAACACCGCTACTAAAAATGCCGGTACTACTAATGCATGATGGAATTTGTGTTGTACCAGTACTAATGCTGCTGTTAATGCTAAAGGTACTAACCATCGTGCCGCTACTTTACCGGAACCGAAAAGGTACCAAAATGTCGCAGCATCATAATGAACTCCACCGTCTAATCTTGAACTAACTTCAACTCCTGTTACTACCAAGAAATATCCAACACCTCCAATACATCCAACAAGAATATGACGAGGGAAAAATCCTACTAATTTCCCGAGTTTTAATCGACCTAAAAGGTAGAATACAGCACCAGTAACTACTGAAGATACTGCGTAAGCTACTACAGTGGTAGCAATTACTGCGGTATCATTATCTCCAATGTCGTTCATGATAGCTATTGCCATTGAATGGAAGAAAGGAGTTACTTCGATCATTTCTGATCCAACACCACTGCCGAAACTCGATCCACCAAGTGAATATACGAGTTGCGACACTATGCATGAAACGTAAAAGATTGAAAGTCCTGCAGGACCCAAAGATGCAAATGTCGCTTCCGTTACAGGAAACATGATCATTCCATATGAAAGCCCATCTAAGATGTTTAAAAGGGTTCCAAGGAAAACTGCTGGGAGATACTTGAATAACAGCGATACTTTTTTTGCAGCATTAAGAGCCGTCGAGTGTCGTGCCGAACCTCCAATTCCAGCACCATTAATACCATCCACAGATTCAACAGCACCAGCTTCAGCATCATATTCACCACTACCATAACTTGGAGGCTTAAAAAGTGGATCAGTATCGGAACTCACTTGCAAATGATCACCTGATTGTTGATTGAAAGTACCAATATCAATCCCAGATTGATAATAATCATTAAATTCCACAGCTTCATCATCACCATCATCAGTTACACCAATATTGGCCAAATTAGCCGTTTGTTCATCGACTTGAAAATTTGATAGAACGGCTGGTGATTCGAATCTTTGACCTAACGAGCTTGCAATCACATAACTTCTCCCACCAAATTCAAACGGATTATTAGCTGCTCCTCCTACACTCTGCCTATGTTTCGAACCGCTTGCAGTTCTATGTAAACTTCCAGACAGATTGTTGAAGCTCATTGGAGGATTAGGGTAATCGCGATAAAGAAAGTCGTTGATGTAGGACATTTCGTGCAGTACTATTTAATTCCGGCAGTTCATTCTATGAAAATGAAATATTGTCAGTAGGAAATACACCATATATATAATAATAGAGTTGTATGGGCTAGTAGCGTGACGACATAAACTATAAACTAAAAGTTAATGAAGATTCTTAAAGGTTAAATGTGCCTTAACTTTAAATGCTAAAGTTTAAGCTTAGAGTTATGACTCATTATCTTATTCTTACGATCTGGACTTGCGTTCAGATGACGTTCGGATGACTTTCAGATTAAAGCTTATGGACTTACTATACGACTTCAGTCGTTAATAATGTCGTTAATGATCTAAATACCTCATCAATGTAATTACTGCGAAAACCGGTACTCCGATTGCAGCCCCCATAATAAACCCCACATAATATGCTAATAGCCAATACTTATTCAGAATACGATGCAAAACTTGATTCCCTGTAGCTTCATGTAGGAATTTCAACACAGATCCTCCACCAATATAACATAAAACTCCTGTTTTCACCCATCTATGTTCTTTATCCCAGAGTGTCTCTTCCAGCAGTTTCTCTGAAGTATCTTCAAATTTCCAACTTCCTGAATATCCATTTAAAACTTGGTTTGCCCACTCTTCTCCTTCAATTAATAGTAGATGTATCTCTTCTCGTTCAATTAATGCTAAATATGAAACTGGATTGGAATAAGATGTCGTATTAGTGCCAAATTGAACCACCACCTTCACTCCGTCTGCAAACATTTCAAAGTTCGGTGTAGCTTTCCTCTTTCGTTTAGATTGTACGGCTGAATCTGCGACCAAATGACCATTTCCCAAAAAAAAAAACATATCCAGATACCACGATCCATTAAATTGTCGTTTGGTAGCACAATAAGCTGCCATTAGATCTTTATAATTAGCATTTGGATCATTATGAGACATCTCTATTTGATAGTATAGTGTTTCATTGCCGATTTCTTTAGCTCCGACGGTGATTACATCTCCACCAAATATACTTGAGCCGTTATTCGTCTCATGTTGCCAGAAATAGTCAGCATCCAATATCCAATTAATAGTTGCCGTAACTACTGCAAGAAGAAACCAAATGAGCATTCTTCTCTCTAATTATACGAAATAAATACTTTCAATCAACTATAAATGCAGCTCTTTGTAGTTCCTTAAGTAATACAATCAATAAGCACAATCAATCACACTAACAATCTATTAATTTCTAACATCTATGTTAAATACTCATAAAAATTTGTCACTAAAATATTTTTGGATGCGGCGTATAATTAAACACCATCTGCAATTGTTCCGGTTTAATTTCTTTTCATCAGAACGGAATTGCTGCTTTGATATTGAATTGGCACACGATGAAGTATAACATTTCAGAGCCAAGAATGTAGAGTAAGAACAAGAAGTCACACTACCAATTGCTGCAAATGGTAAATAGCGGAGCGTAATTAAAGTATGGGTGTACTGAAGTATAATCTGCAAAGCCTGCGAGGCTTGCACTATTAGGATTAATACAGTATCATAATTAATACAGTATCATTAAGATAGAATACAAGCAGACTTACATAATATTCCTATAATCATATCGATATGATCACAATTTTGCCCTGCAATTCTCAATGACCTCGTATAATGTTCTATCTACTTATACTATTAAGAAGCGCAGAGCTAGCGCAATAGTACTGCGTACAATATTCACGTCTCATCGCACCCTTTATTATGAATAAACTCCACATGGATACTAAAAACATCATATCTGAACCCATATCTGAGGCCACAAGCCCCTTACGGCCTCCCATAAATACAACCCCATCCCATCGACAACGATCGTCTTCAGTAAATTCAAACGGCTCAACTAAAAGCTTATCCATCGCAAGCCTAGAGTCCCCCAGAAACTCCATCGTTTCATTCGACGATGCAAAACCAACAAGAATCCTTTCACGAAACAACAGTACTTCAAGTCTTACGTCCATAAATGCTGGCCATTCAGGGAAAAAAGACAAAAAAGATCAAAAATTCGTGTTAAATTCTCGACTCAAACATAACGTTTTAAATTCAACGGTTCTTTTCTCCGACGACGATTCTGATCCGGAAAGGCTTTTCAGTAAACTAAAGCCGCCTCCAAAGAAGCTCCTAAAGAACGACTTCCTATTCAAATTCACAGAGCCTGAATTAAAACGACCTCCTGACACTCCCTCACCGTTAGCATTGAATGCTGATGAGCTTCCTTCCAATACAATTGAACAGAATCGACAGAACCATAAGCGGAAATCATCCTTAAAGGCCGCTACGCATCCGTTGAAGAAGAATTTGCTTTTTTCCAAGCAAGTGAGGTTGGAATTGCTGAATAAAGAAGATACAAAGACAAAGATGAATAAGAAAGAAGAACCTTCGTTACAAGAACAACATCATTTACTTAGTAGATTGAACCAGAAATGGACGAGAAAGGAATTGGGTAAAGAGGGGCTTTCGAACCCTTCGAAGGCGAGATTAAAGAGACGTTACTCATCTTCTGATGACCTGATATAATGCACGATTTTTTCATTTCTTACTCCTCTTTAGAACCTTTACAAGCTTGCTTGTAAGGTTCCTAGCTCTGCTGACATTACTCGTATATTTATCATACAGAATCATCTTTGCTGATCATAAGTTAGGGTAAATTAGGGTAAATTAGAGAATCACATCATCATCGTGATCCTGGGCTAACTCTTCAAAGAAAGGCAACTTCAAAAGCTGTCTAGCACTGAATCTCTTGCTTGGATCCATATGAAAGCACCCCAACAACAACTCATATAACTGCTGATGATCATAGTAATCTTCTACTGCCTTTTTAGACTGAGATTCTGGCACTGTAAATGCATCTCCTTCACCATTAAATAATTTCAACGTATCGTGAATAACACTATCAGCAGGAACTGAATCACTAACAACTTCATGATTCAACACTTTATGAATCATCTTTAAAATATTCCCATCATTAGGATTAGCATTGCTTAAGTTATCCAAGTTAATTTCCAATCCACATCCATGCAATTCACTACATTTAGTCAATTTATCTATACCAAAAACTATTGCCAACTCTACAATAGCATCAGTGTCATCAGGAGAATTAAACAATGGGAACTTTCTGGCTAATAACGATAATCCTATAATTCCAGCTGACCAAATATCTAATCTCGTTGATTGATTAGTACATTTAAATAACACTTCTGGTGCTCTGAATCCTCTAGTACCTGCTCTGTTAGCTCTTCTAGGAGGCCTTTGATCCTGTTTAGGATATGCTGCTTTAATATTTAATCTTTTACTATGATGTCTGTTCTTTATAGTTGATGTACAAGGACACAGATTAGTCGTTTTAGTAGGACTACTAACTTTTTCAGCTAATCCAAAATCAACTAAAACCCCTTTCCCTTTGAAGGGATCATATAAAAAGTTTGTAGGCTTCAAATCACGATGAATAATACCTTTTGCATGAACGAATTCCAATCCTTGGAATAATTCCCAGAGAAATTTCTTAATTCCTTTCACTGGCAAGTCTCTGTAGAAATCTCTGAAATCAGCATGAGGATAATATGGTAAAATAGCCACGACTTGGTCCTGGTACCGTAATACATCAAGTAATGGGGCAATATGGCTGTTTCCCGTTAGTATGTACAACAAGTTCAATTCATTATAGATTCTATTAGGAGAAGAAGTGACATAAATCTGTTTTAATGCTACAATCGGGTTCTTATGTTTCTTAACCACCGATTTCGTCTTCTTTAATGGCGGAGACTTCCAAATATCAGAGCCTAATTTAATACTCCCATCAAGAGTCTCAGCTTTAAACACACTGGAAAAGGTTCCTTCGCCGATTTTATCTATCAATCTGTAACTTGATGAAAGCACAGGGAAACACTCTTCAAGTTTATTCATTTCTTCTAATACTTTCAATGGAACCTCATCTTCTTCGGCCTTTTCCTCCTTTTCTTCAGCTCTATCTTCCAATTTTCGAGCCAGATTCATATTTTTTTCAGCCAAAACTTGTCTCTTGCCCACCTCTTCTTCCTCCGCTATTTTCTGCACTCCCTGGACGTCTGTAGCTTCTTCAATTTTGCCATTACTATTTTGTAAACTTATTTGTTTAGATCCCTTTTCTAGATTCTCATTTCTAATGAAATTGGCCCGTTTTTCTTCGGTTTTTTTATCCTTAAAGGGATTATCTTCACTCAGCATCTTTCCAGTATTAACAGCCATGGGCAGAACCAGCGCCTGAAGTTTCTGGAACGTTGAAAACAAGTTAGACATCTATCTACGCGGTTATTTATCGCGAAAGTCGTAGAATAAACAGATATCGCGAAGAATGTCGCAGTGAAAATTTTTCAATATGTTTGGCAGAACTACGTCGTGCAAGAAGCTGTCATTGCTTCAACAAGTAAGGTATAAAAGACGTCCAGCATACCCTGAAGCATATACTCCGCGTGTGCCTTCGGCATCTTCCAAAAAGGACCATTCAAGTTACTTTCAAAGAGCTTTTAAAGAATGGCTAGGACCAAAGAATATACGAGGTGAATATTACAGAAATAAGTATTATTACCCTCCACAGAACCATAAACCAAACTATATAGTACAGGATGGTCGTACTGTTGTAGACGGTACCACGGAACAGGTCGAAAACAGAAGATTCACCAACAGAAGAGATGCATCTTTACAGCCATTCCCTGAGAATCCTCAATGTAAGACAGCATCAGCCATTTCTACCGAACTTAAGCTCCGTATAGTTGCTGATGCCACTGTAAGGAACTTAAAGCATGAAGAAATAGCCCAGAAATACGGTATTAAGTTAGCCAGAGTTGAAGCCATTATTAAGCTTCATAATATCGAACAACAATGGGAATCAAACGTATGTATTATGATGAGTTAAATATGATTAGTCTTTAAGACAGATTTCTATGGTTAGACCTTTTTTATATCTGAAAAATACTAACAACTAGGATAAAATCACCGATGATTTACTGAAATTCTCCCTGACAATGTATAAGATGTTCCCATTATATAATCCACCAATTCAAGCTGAAAATTTAACAGAAATTCCAATCCCACAAAGAACTTTGCATCAAAGGTTCTTGACTATTTCAGAGTCTGAACCTTTTGGTCCTGTTGATGCAGCTCAATTATTTGGTTTAGAACCTGCTAGTGATACATTAAAGAAATTGACAGAAATTGATGATGAGCTGAATGTGGATCATGAAGCGTTGAAACATGACGTTGTGGTTGGAACAGAGAAACAAGGTGATGGGACATTGTTTAAATTTACGCCAGCAAAAGCAGGAGAAGTCGGATTTAGATACGGAGCATCGAGAAGAGATAGAAAGAAGGATAGAGCTGTTGGATTTGATCGTGTGGGAAGGCTTGTAAATATAGTATGAGCATTGTACGAAGCACAATGTGAAGCAGTAGATAAAAATCTATGTAAATAGTAATGCATAAAGTATTTTTATATTTGACCTCTTCTCTTATTCTCTTCTTGTAATAGTCAAATAGATAAGCGGTTGGACGAAAGTTTAAATTATATGTTCCATGATGCTCTTATACAGACAATCTAACTACCTGTAGTTAAATTAAATCACCTCGACAGTGGAACTATTTATTCTTATGAATTTATGTTATGCTCACTAACATTCTGCAACAACTTCAACACTTTAATAACCATAGAAGCAATATAAATAACCGATTACGTCGTCAGATACTCTATCATTCTCTACATTTCTGTACACTCTACGTATTACTTTATACCTTTTACGGCTTTGCACTGTCAATGATAAATTGTGCAGCTCATTTTTTGCAGCTCATTTTTTGCAGCATAATTTTTTTTTGCCGCAAAAATGGTTCTGTAAACTTTCTATAATTTGCAGCAATTTCCAATTGTATTCAGCCTACATAAACATAGCTAAATAGTTAATAAACAACTTTGCTACCTAATGGATAGCTCGTTAGAGATTAATCTTGAAACTCTAATTAATGATATCAGAGTTGGTGATAATTTAATACTCAATCATGGAATTTTCCAACCTGATTTTTTAAAATCTTTAACTAGAACGGATCTTGGCGAGATAAGTACTTTATGTAGAACCATTCATGATGAAAGTTTATTGCCTTTCAAGGCAAAAGCGGCATTTTCAATTCCTATCAACAACATAACCAATTCGTCAACCCAGGAAACAGTTAAAGCAGTTGGATCCACCAATAAGTTTTCAAAATATATCTATACGCCCAGACCAATTTGGGACGGTGAACTTGAGGATGAATTTTTCCAAAAAAATTATTCTTTATTAAACCAAGCCATCATTAATTATTATTTACAAAACCAAAATAATAAAGAAAAAATGGATGAATTAAGTCATACAATTCAAAATATGTTTACTAATCCTTTCTTAGAAATGCCAGTCGATGAAGAAGACTGTGTAGCTTATTTCAATGAAAAAATTTTTACTCCTGGATTCCAATTTGTCAAATTGATAAGTGGTGGAATTATTAAAAAGCAAAACAAGTTTAAGTTCAAAATGTTCACGTCAATACGAAACAAGCCATTTCAATTTAAACCTGATCTAATTGTGGTTGATGTTGAAGGAAACGTATTATTGAATGTTGAGCTAAAGGGTAAAAACCTTTCTAAATTCATTAATGAAGTAGGTAAATTTGAATTTAAGTCCGAAGAAGATAGAAGGGACTTCCAATCCCTTCTTAAACAAATTACTGCATATGGTATTTTGTCAGAAACGGATATCTTGTTGCTTTCGGATTTTGAAACCACCATTGTATTAAAATTGAATTCCCAAAATATGAAACATCCAAAAGTTTCTTCAAGTAATTTTCCAGTTACATTACAACCAAACATGGTATCCAATTCCAAACAAGAATTAACACTGAAAACTTTAGCCAGAGACTTCCTGGGTATTAGCATTGAACCTAATGAATCCACGTTCCAAGAACCTACAACCAAAAGAAGAAAAATTGTATCAAAAAAAATTCAAAGTAAATTGAGGCGTTTCACGAATAAACTTCTTAGAAGGGATCAGGAACGAGATGTGCATTTTTTATACAAAATCATTAAATATGACGATGTGGTACTCACACCTCAGGCTGTTTATGCCGCTATTCTATTCTCACAAGTAATAAGAACTCCAGAAGAAAAAGAGGCTCAAATTGCTAATTGTAATAGTTGTCTATCTACGTTGCTTATTTACTCTGATTACGTTACTTCTGACTCTTGTAATGAATCTGCTGCTATAATTAAAAAGATTTTGGCTTCTACCGGATACCATAAGAGTCTTATCATTGGCCGTTGTACAAAGTGGGACGGATTTGAACCACTTCAAATCGGCTCGGACTACGTTTGTCAAGTTTACTCTGTTAACTATAAGACTTTTGTTGAATTATTTCCAAAACTTAAGATCAAAAATCCTCCTGAAAAAGTCGTATTGAAGCTTTATGATACTGAAATGATGCTAGACTACTATGAAATATTAACACAATATGATTATGTTTCAAAAGATGATTTTTATGAGATGGTTCATGAAAGATTTATAACTGAAGTAGTATGCTGCGAAATGATAAATGCATACAATAAACGACATGACTCAAATCCAATTAAAGTACCGGAAATGTATCATCATGGAACTATTAGATTATTTGAAAATGAAAATGTCGTATTTTCTGGTCTTTTCATACTAACTAGATTTATTGAGAGCGACGGTGTAAAACTTACACAGGAATTGGCAGAAAAAGGTAGTGACAATTTGAAACGAATGGGGAAAATAGGAATCAGCCATGGCGACATTGCATTAAGGAATATTATTATCAATAACGGAGAGTTCTATTTCATAGATTTCTCCCATGGAGAGGTATATGAATGGTCAGTTTCTAATGATAAAGAGATATTACGGCTTAATGAGTTGGTGAAAACAACAGGACCAGTGTCAGAAACAGCATCCTTTACTAGTTATGATGTATAGATTTATAAAAAAAATTCTGATTATTGTGATTTTCACAGTTTATTGTAACTACCCCATTTATACAATTTGTAGGCTGTAAGTTATCATCACTTTTATGAAATTGTACTATAAAAAGAAATTATACCAGTCAATACACAATATACACCCTCCGTCTAACATTACCAAACCTCATGCTCCTAATAAAGCTGTAAAGCTCGCAATATACAATTAGACAAGGTTAAAGCTATTTAAAGTACTGCGTATTTAAATAAATGTTGCGCGTTGAAAAATATCGACAACATGTACTTACCTGCTGTAGTATTATTTTCATTCATACAAGTGTCGTTGTCGGCCATGACCTTCATCCTCGGAGCCCACGAGACTGTTTGTTTCGGGGTATTCACAAAAGCTCCAAGAACTTCAATTTCCTACTACTTTGCTGTCCAATCTGGTGGATCATTTGACGTGGACTACTTGATCAAGAACCCTAAAGGAGAAATTGTTGAATCAGATCAGAAACAAAGACAGGGTGATTTCATCTTTAATGCTGATTTACCAGGAGAATACGAATTGTGTTTTACTAATGGAATGTCGACATACGCCGAAAAGGTTATTGATTTTGAAATCAATGCAGAGAACGAAGATGATTCAAAAGAATTTAAAGCTAATATGCCAGCACTGCCTAATGCTAAACCAATGGCGCATGTTGAAAACATGGCTAAAACTGTAGATAGAATCGACCTGCAATTAGACGGACTTTTAAGAACCATTCAGTATTATAAAACAAGAAATAATCGTAATCAAGCAACTGTTAAATCAACTGAAGGTAGAATTTATTATTTTTCAATTTTTGAAGTTTTATTAATGGTGGGAATGGCTGTATTACAAATCACAGTAGTTCAATTATTCTTTAAGGGTTCAAGAAAACAATTAGTATAATATATGTCTACTAGTACCCGGTACTTATTTAAAGTACGCAGTGCTATAAATAGGTGCTTCTATACTATTTACTGTACTATTTACTTTACGCTTTACTTTACTGGAAGCACTGTTGGGTTCTTAAGATACTTAGTGCTAAGAAGTTAAGGGAGAATTGTTAGAATATTCTTTCCTACATTACATGACTATATGACTCTAAACAGCTTCGTTCTACAGCTTCGATTTACATGATAGAAAGCTGACGCTTTCCTCTATTGTCCAATTGGACACTTCCTCAAATACTCCGCTTTATCCTTAAGCAACCTTACTGACTTCACGAAAATCTCTTCTGGTGGCATAGCTCCTGTTGATTCTACATTAAAAATAAAATGATCTCTCTTTCTTGCTAACTTAACTTTCCCATCAAATTCTTCATGTCTCAAAACCTCTCTTGAAACTGTATCTTTTCTAGCATTTGCTACATAAGCTTCATCATTTTTAATGCCAATTACACCCGACGGGAAACATCTCTGAAATCTTTTAGCTTGCTCTCCAGTTATAGGTTCTTTTATATCAATTACAGGCATTAATCTATACGAAGCCGTTGCAACTGGTGAGAATTTAGCATGATCACTTCCAACTCCTAGTATACAATGAGCTCTTAAACTGATTTCTTGTCCTGGTCTGAGTTTAGCAAGTAAAATATCAGGATCAGCAGCCACTACTGGCAGGTTTTTAAATAATTCTACTTGACGGCCTTGAGGTTCAAACTTCAAATCTCTAGCATAAATGTGTGAGTTTCTATATAACTCTTTTGGATTGGTGGATCCAGCAGGAGCATTAGGATTGTGCGTGCATGTGACGTCTAACGATAAGACTATAGTGTTTTCATCAGTGAATCTATCGGCTTCTTCAATAGATGGATCTACCCAATTCAATGAATCAGGGTCAACTTTCAATGGAATAAGACCAATTCTATGAGATAAAACTTCATCTTGGATGACCGATGTATTGTTGAAGATGTAGATTGTCTCTGCAGCAACCAGAGGTACTTCCGCTATCATAATTCTTCTAAAAGCATTGGCGATGGAAGTATCGATATTGATGAGATCGAAATTGGCTTCACGTTCCGCACATTTTGCAATGGAAATTTCAAGGTTTGATTTGATTTTTTCAATATCCCAGGCGTTATCGTCCTGGGAATGACCGGGGAAGTCAGTTGAGGTAGTGTTGGTGACTCTGTTGTACTCCACACCTACGAGGTTATTCATGATGAAAATTTTTCGATGAGATGCGCGAACTAGTACGGCATCGCGCCAGCAGGCGTGCTAGCTAGCGACGAACTCTAGCTACAACCACCCCAATCCAGTTACGCAGCTACGCTGTCACTAGGCAGCGTAGGCTCCCGGCATCCCTACATCGTAAGCCTGCAATTGAAAACTACTGTCATACTTCATAACCGTCTTGACGCCCTCCACCAATTCAATCCCCACCAACATAACTCTCCCATTATACCCGTCATCACCAAAACTCTCGCTAAATACCGACTCCTCTGGCTCCTCCCGTACTACTTCCAACACCTTCAGATCATCAATAAAACACATTAAATTATGCAACACCAACTGTACACCAAACACGAACACATCATAAGCCATCAATTCCAACCTCCCGAACGGCTTTCTTTCTCCTATAAATTCAACTGTCATTCCTCCATGTAAATATTTAACATCTTCGACGCCAAATACTAGATGTAAGAAGAGACATCCACCGTTTGCTGCAAAAATCATCATTAAAAGCCACTTGGAAATACCTCTTTTCGACTCTTCTGTGTATATATGTATGCTAGGATAAGGATTCAGGATTGTATATTGAACGAAACCTCTAAATGCTAATTGGAGCATTGAATTATCTCGGAGGTAAATGATGGAAATGAGGAGGAATCCAATGATTTTTATAGTATGACGAAGCTGTTGAAGGAAGTATTTCTTTCGTTTGTATAAGGTTGAGGCATTGTTGATAGCCGTTTGGGAGGGGGAAGGGTACTGGCTTTGGAATTCTCGTAGGTATTCATCCATGTCGCACAATAATCAGTTGGATTTTTACAATAGATGAAGACATTATATTTATTTAAAAAGATAGCAGAATTAAGTACTGTAGAAATAGAAATTAGCAACAATTTATACGAGTCTTGTATAAATTATTGTAGAGTATTAAAAGAGCAAATACAATTATCAATAGTGAGAATTCTCATAGTTAACTCGCATAGTTAACAAATCCCCATAGTAATTTCATAGTTAATTCGCAGTAGCTTCTCATAGTAATTCTCAAGTAGTCCTCATAAGATAATTCTCATAGTTAAGAAATTCTCAGTAATTCTCATAGTTAGGATAGTTAAATCGTTCATAGTTAATCTCCTACTTAGAGTCCATAGTAATCTATAATTATTATACATTAACGAATACTACGTATTCATTAACTATCTACATGCTAAATTCTTAATTAAATCTCCTCCTAATAACCTAATCTGTCCAAGTATTGACTCTTTGTTAATAACAACTTCTTCCTTATCCAATGGCTTAATAGGTATACCAAAATTAACCTTAAACTTCCTCTTTGTTGTATTACCAGGCACAAATAACCCACCAACAATATTACTTCCATCTTTATCCAAGAATCCAAACTTCTTAGACGAAAAAAGAATGACATTCCCAAACTTCTTATTCAATTCACTAATATACGCTTGACTTAAATCATAATGAGTTGAAATATCATTAGGAAAATTCGATGGTCCATTAATTAAATTCTTAAACTTTTGATTTGATGGTAAGACTCCGGCCGATACTGATAAAGGACTTGTTGTCAAATCAATTGTGAATTCGAAGTCCTTTAAAACTGGCTGGAAAAGTAGATTAATATTATTCTCATTGATTCCTGTATTCTTAATCAATTCCATAGATGCTCGTGCTAATGCTGTTAAACGACTGGATATAGGTAAGGTCAATTCATTCGACCATAATATACCTGAAGGATCATCTTTGGTTCCTATAAATAATTGAGTTTTAATAGCTGAAGGATCTGATTTCCTAATTTTCTCAAAGTTAGTTTCAATTACTTGATAGGTTTGTATAGTTAATTTATCTGATAGCTTATTTGTTTCAAAATCTGTTTCAGTGGCTAATGAGTCATTAAGTTTAACTAAATCCAATATTAACCCATGATCTTTCCAATTCCAATTGGCAAGGAAATTTATAATCTTTAAGAATCCATTTTCAACCGAATGAGGGATTGAATATGGTGCTGGATCAACAAACGGCTTTAATGCTATTAATTCAACCAATTCTTCATTGAACTGGTTCAATAATAGATGTGAATCTAACCATCGTTTAAATAATCTGACTGTTGGTGAATAAAATTTATAATGATGGGCTAATGTACTAATAGTTCTCGTATGTTTGACTGTAGCGATATACTTCTGATTGAACTTCACATAAATATCCTGTACTCTACCTTTCTGTTTATCAGGACTATTTGAAACGGCTCGGAGGTATAAGACTTCGTCTCTCTCAGTTAAAACTCTGATTTTAAATCCGAATCCCTCCGGTGTTAAAACATTAAGCAAAGTAATATTATTATTGAATGGGATTGAATCGTCTTGAGTTATAAATGCTTTATAATTTGATTGTTTATTCAATGAATCAAGGATCTTTAATAAGAAAGCAGTTTTAGTCTTTTCTAACGCTGATAATTCATCGGGCCATCTCGCAGAACTTTCAAATTGTAATACTACTTCGTTCCAGAAATCAGGATTCGATACGGCAAATGGCACTGGTTGCAATAACGAAGTGTAGCTTAACCCAGAAGAAGCAGGGAAAATAGATTTGATATTCAACGGTAAGGTCAAGTTAGATAAGACTTTAGATAATCCGTCGAATGAATTCTTTAAACTGGCAAAACTGGCAGTAGATGTGATTGATTGATTAGATCCTGAGGGTAATAAAGGAACTGGCAATAACTCATTGAATCCTATACTTTCAGTTTGGATATGCAAGGAAATATCTTTGAAGAAATGATTATCTAAACTGTATTTGATAACAGATAAAACTACAGGCTCAGAACTTGATTGCCATACAACACAATTTTGAATAGTTCCATCTTTGAATCTTCTTAATGAAGCCTTTGACCCCCAGAATTTCCTAAACTGTAAACCAGCTTCATCATCATCATTATTAGGACCTTTTGTCACTAATTTTTCACATTCATCCGGATTGAATATCAATCCAACTACAAAATTATTCGACTGGGAATTGATTTTCCTCTTTACTATCGAAAAAACATCTTGAACTTTATCCAATTTGATATTAATCTCCAAAACTCTGTCACCAAGAGCTCTTTGTAAAATCACATACAACTTATTCGTAATAAAATTCTCAAAAGTTAAAAACGTAATCTTCTCTAACGGTCCAAACAGTTCGAATAATTCATCGGGAATGGAAATATTAAACACCATATCGTATTTCAATTGATCGAAATTAGCTGAATGTAATAAAATCGGATCAAATCTATCTTTAACTACATCATTTAATAACGTTAAAGTTTCAGTTGCGATTTTCCTCAACATATTATATGAAAACGGAGTCATTTTCCAAAGAATATTCAATTTAAAGTTCTTATCGAAGACCGTTGGGACGTTGAATCCTTCGTTATTAAATTTGGATGGTAAATTCTCACCAATCATTGATGAAAACGATAAGTATCCTCTACATAAATCCATTGTAGCTAAATATTTAATTGTAGCTTTAAACAATTGATAGGACGAGAATCCATGGAGCAATACTTTATTACCAGTAGAATCTCCGCCGTGCAATAAAGCACTCATTAACACAGCAAATTCAAAATGGCCAAATCCTCCTTTGCTGAATGAAGAACCAAATCCTCGCTGGCCGAGCCAGATTTTACCTAATCTGCAAGCATCTTTAAAGCTTTCAGCTGCCTTTTTGGAGGTGTATAAGTACTTCAAGTAGTATCCGTAAGCAGTCAGTGACAATATGGAGGCATTGTATAAAGGAGTTGGAGGTAATTCCTCGGAATCTGACTGGATTCGTATACAGTTCTTATTAGGCAATAATTTTTTAACGTCGAAAACTCCAGAAGGGAATCCAACGATCAAATTAATGGAGAACTTCTTATTGAACCATAAATCGTGAGGATTATCTGTTTTTATACTCTCTAACTTCAATACCGGACAAAGAATGTCGTCGTTCAAATAATGGTAAGAGATTTTCACAGGTAAATTATTCTTCTTCGTCAAAGGAATCAAGTTTTCTGCCACGTAAGCCAAGAAGAAAGCTCTTTTGTACAACACTCTATAATTCAAGAAATCTTTAGGCAGGAAAAGAGATCTTGGCATAGTCAAGACCATATCAATAGCCATGCCATTATTCTCAAGTATTCCAGTTTTCAAGCCAAAAGATCCACACAAAGTCACATCTTCTGGCGGAATATACGAAAACGTATAGTTTACCTTTGAAGGCTTTGGATCAGGGAACGGGACGACGACTTTCTTCGAAGAAAATCTATGATCGACCTGAGCTAAAGTTAAATCTTTTAGTTCAGGTATTTGATTAATAAGATCATGTAATTTGTGTAAAGCATCTTCGATCTTAGTCACATGCAGGTCCTTTAATCTGACTTCTTTAACTAATTCATCTATTTGGAGTTTGAATATATTTGATTTAAATAATTCAGCAGTCTCTCTAGCTATTTGAACTTCTTGGGCAGAGAGTTGTTTCTTTTGCTTTTTAGTTGAACGTTGATTAGGCAATACTTTAGGAGATTCCTCCAGATCGCTCAGTATATCCGACTCTATATCAGACACTTTCGGATCGATCTGGGGGGATGTTTCACCTTTTCTTTTGCCCATGGTGAAGACTTTGCTCGATGAGAATTTGGATGAGTACATCGCGGCTGTCACGTGAATAAAATATTCAATACTGCGTTTGCAGGATTAAATATTTTCCATACCCTACTAGTTTTGCTTTGCTGGACATGTATTACTAGCTTAGTCATCCGAAATAAATTGATCAATGTATTTTAAATCTATATGTATATACTGGTATTATGTAAGCCATGAAGGTAATTATGGGGAAGTCACTTAATGGACCAGTATTATGCAAAAGAGAAAAAGTGGATTGAAGCTTTCAGACCCTATACTTAATATTTGAATTATTTTACTGAATATTGCGTTTGAGGAGCCTTAGTAAAGACTTGATTTCTTTGATTACGCAGTCCCTGTACTGAATTATTGTACTGTAGTTAGTTTCTTAGCAAGAGGGATTTCAAATTCCTGTATAGCAATTTCCTATACAGGAATTTGCTACCCATCGTTTAACTATAAAGATCGTTTACCGCGTATAACTTTAAGATTATTCGAATGTTTTATTCTGAAACATTAAATCTTCCACAAACGGACGCCTCCCGCTGGAGACTTCGTACCGATGACATCGGTAGTGAATGGTGGGAATACATCGATGAACTCGCCAAAGATTCGGACCCCCAGTCTACTTTCGTGCAATATCTTCTTCAACAAAAGGAATTCCCTTCTCCACAACCTGAACCTATCACCACGCCCATTCAAGCTGCTGAAAAAGGTGCTGATTTCCTTAGTTTGCTTGTGGATGATTGCGGGAGTTTGCCTTGCCAATATAAAGGTCCGATGTTCATGACTATAGGCTACGTTGCTGCTTGTTATTATACGAGAACACCTATTCCTGAACCTTTCAAACGAGAAATGATTCGTTACTTAGTCAATGCTTCTCATCCTGTCGATGGCGGTTGGGGGTTGCATTCGGCCGATAAGTCGACTTGTTTTGGAACTACTATGAACTATGTAGTGTTACGTTTGCTTGGATTACCGTCAAATCATCCAGTGTGTGTAAAAGCTCGTAGAACTTTACATAGATTAGGCGGAGCTCTTGGAAATCCTCATTGGGGGAAAGTATGGCTCTCGGTATTAAACTTGTATGATTACGAAGGTGTTAATCCTGCACCTGCTGAGCTTTGGATGTTGCCTTATAGTTTGCCTATTCATCCAGGAAGATGGTGGGTCCATGTTCGTGCTATTTATGCTCCTTTTGGGTACATTATCATGCACAAATTGAAGTGTGAATTGGATCCTTTATTGCTGCAAATCAGATCTGAAATCTACCTTCCTAAACAATTGCCTTACGAAAACATAGATTTCAGTAAACATAAAAATACCGTATGTGGAGTTGATTTATACTATCCGCATTCATCGGTCCTAAACTTGGCCAACAAAGTGTTGAATGTGTATGAAAAATACAGGCCAGAGTGGGTGAAAAAGCTTGTGACTAAAAGTGTGTATAAGCTTATTCTTAAAGAGCTTGAAAATACTCAGTTCCTTTCTATTGCACCTGTGAGTTATGCCTTGAATATGGTGGTTGTATACACTGAAGAGGGCCCTGAATCAGCTAACTATAAGAGATTAAGTCGTAGGAAAGATGAAGTTCTCTTCAATGGTCCGCAAGGAATGACAGTTATGGGGACTAACGGAACCCAAACATGGGATGCGGCATTTATGATCCAATACTTCTTCATGGCAGGATTGGCTGACAAACCTAAGTTTAAGCCTGTGATTACCAAGGCTTATAGGTTTTTGATTCGAAGCCAGTTCACTACAGAGGCAGTTGAGGGCAGTTTCAGAGATAAAAGAGATGGTGCATGGGGATTCAGTACTAAAGATCAAGGTTATACTGTGAGTGACTGTACGGCTGAGGCAGTTAAAGCCATTATAATGGTGCAGAATCATCCAGCCTTTGCAGATGTTGCAGATGAAATTGCTCCAGAAAGACTTTATAAAGCTGTTGACGTATTATTATCCCTTCAGAATAGAGGCAAGTACGAATTTGGATCATTTTCTACTTATGAACCTATAAGAGGATCAAAGCTTCTTGAAGCTTTAAATCCAGCAGAGGTGTTCAATAATATTATGGTGGAATATCCATACATTGAATGCACTGATTCATCGGTATTAGGACTTACTTATTTCACCAAGTATCATCCCGAGTATAAGAACGTTCCTATAAGATTTGCTATTGATGACGCTATTGCCTATATAAGAAAATCACAGCTTGAAGACGGATCCTGGTACGGAGCCTGGGGGATCTGTTACACCTATGCCACGATGTTTGCTCTTGAAGCGTTCCATTCAGTAGGACTTACGTATGCTAGCGACGAAACTGTCAGACGAGGATGTGATTTCCTTATCTCCAAGCAACAAGAAGATGGAGGATGGAGTGAGTCTATGAAGAGTTGTGAAACCCATACTTATGTTCCTAATGGAGAGAAATCATTAGTGGTTCAAACTGCGTGGGCTGTGATTGGTTTGATCTTAGCTAAATATCCACATAGAAAGCCGATTGAACACGGAATAAAGCTTATTATGTCCCGCCAATTACCAACAGGAGAGTGGAAGGCTGAAGATATTGAAGGTGTATTCAATCATAGCTGCGCCATTGAGTATCCATCGTATAAGTTTTTATTTACTATCAAAGCCTTGGGTCTTTATGATAAATATGAGCCAGCAAATTAGACATCGGTACACTCATACAAAGTTTATTCAATTACAGTAATTACGTCAGTTACACTCTATTTACAACTCTATTTACGGACACATTTTAAATATACATTCAGTATTTTAAATAAACATTCAATACTTTAAATACCAATCACTTTTACCTTCTAGAAATGTATAAACAAACACGCCAAGATCGTAACTAAGATTGTTTTAGTACAGCCTTAACTCTTCTAAGCCTTGCGTATATAAATATCGCACTTTTCCCTAGTATTAAAATAATTATCCCTATGAGTGAAAAGGACTTAGAAAAACAACAATTGGTTTCAGATACTGAATCAGTTTCAACTGAATCAGAAGCTCCAGAATATCCTTTGTGTCATAGATGCTACACTACTTATTCTGATGATGCAAAAGAACAACCTAAACGTAGAGTTAGAGAAAGAGGACAAGGATGTCAAAGAAGAAGAGGTGGCATGTTTTTCTTGATTAAATTATTATTTTTAACTGTGTTAGGAGTCAGTGTATTTGCCGCTTATACTTATGGAAGACTTTATGAAAGAGATATGATGTTGAGTTATCGTAGAGAACATCATAGATTTGGCCACCATGGATTTAAACATCAAGCTTTTGGAATAGCTGATGTAGATGGTGATGGAAAACCGGAAGTTTTTGGTATGGGTCATGGAATGGGTCATAGATTCCATAAATCTGATGGCCCAAGTAAATTCTGGGCACATAAAGTTTGGAAACACAGACAAAATAGAGAACCAGGGTATGGATTTGCTCCAATTGATTTGAAACATGATGAACACAAGGAACACAAAGAACATAAAGAACATAAAGAACATAAGGAACATAAGGAACAAAAACAACATAAAAATAACAAGGAAAAAGCTTAGATGTTTAAATTGTGTTAAGAGACTGTGATTGAATAGTGAGAATATATGTGATATGGTTTAACTGTTTACTTTTGTATGCTCTTGTTTACTCTTAGTCAGCCTATTAGACGTCTTAAACTCTAATAAAGCCGAACTCTACAATAATTTTAACCTAAGTAACTCAAACTCTAATTGCTAAGGTAGTGTGACAATAATTACGTCAAATGTGTCAAGCCGCAGTGCAAAAAACCCCTTATGAGTGTCATTAAAGAAAATACTCTTCATGAAGAATGCTCTACTGGGGGTGTGACTGAAGATGACGAATGCTTATGTGATACATGTAAGGAAAAACTAGAAGAATTAGAAGAAAAAGGTGAATTATGTGATGAATGTAAAGAGGAGTTAGAATTTGAAGACAAGCGTACTAAAAGAATGAGTTTAGTTATCAAATTCTTAATGTTGATGCTTTTAGGTATAAGTATGATAGCTGCATTTTACTACGGAAGACTTCAAGAGAAAGAAATTTTCTTTATCACTAATCACGAAATGGGAACAAACCATGGTTTAAGAAGATATGGATTGGTTTTCATTGATATTAATGGTGATGGTTTTGCTGAATATGCAAGAAGAACTGAGTCTTATAAACCAGGATTGTGGGAAAGATTATATTACGGAAGAACTTTCCCTAAACCCTGTCTGGATGAAAAGGAAAAGAATCACATTACTCCTTACTTTACTTATAAAGAAAGAGAAAAGTTGATTAAACATCTTAAACTGAAACTCCAGGGGTCTTCAGAGGATGAAAAATCCTTCGAAAAATATCTGAAACACCTAAAACGGTTGGAAGAACAGCAAGCCCTTACAGAGAAGGAATACGAGACAAATGATCCTCCAATATATCCAGAAGTAAGATGGGGGTACTTCGATCCGAAGGATTCAAAAGAGGAAAGAAGGAAACAACAAGAGAGAAACAGGAAATGCTTCTAGAAGTGTATAGTGTTTATAGCGAGAATGATAATGTTAATGAGTGTTTATTCACAGTTTTATGGTTTCCGATTTTTATCGTATTTATAATGTTTCGATTTTTTTCTTATTCTTTTTAAGTCATATTTTAACGTATCTAGGTTGTAATTTTTTAATCAAAACGACGTTCAAGAATTAATTTTCCTAAAGCCTTTTCAGATAATCCTTTCTTACTGAAAACAGTACGACCTCTAACAATTGTCTCCACGACTTTACCAGTGAATTCCATTCCATGGTAAGCTGTCAACTTATTCTTGAATCTTGTAGTGGCATTATCGACATTATAGACCACACTAGGATCAAATACTAAAATATCAGCATCATAACCTACTTCAAGCTTTCCTTTTACGTGACTTAATCCAACTTGTTTGGCAGTATTCCATGAACACCATTTAGTGATTTCGGTGAACGTAATTGGAGGATCTAATTTCAATCCTTCAGTGTATAAAATAGGTAATCCGAAACCTACCAGTGAGATTCCACCCCAAGCTTCAAAAAAGTCTCCTCTTTCCAACCCTTTTAAGTCAGGAGTACATGGAGAATGATCAGACACTACAGTGGTGATGATATCGTTACGTAAAGCTCTCCATAAGAGTTTCCTGTTGTCATCAGTCCGAATTGGAGGACAACATTTGAAGTGCGTATGGCAATTTGGAATGTTTTCAGCATATAATGATAAATAATGGAAGCAAGTCTCTGCTGTAATTGGGAGATTCTGGGCTTTAGCAGCACGGATCAAAGGTACGGCTTCATGTGTAGCCAAATGGACAATATGGAGTTTAACTGAAGGTAACATTGTAGAACAATTAATGATCTCGGCGATGGCCGTAGTTTCAAAATTATCAGGACGAGAAGCTAAAAATGCAGCATAAGTGGTTGGATCAACATTCTGTAACAGTATATCTTCTCTTTGAGCCAAATCCATTGGTGATTCGAAATCTCCTGGCAAATCTGGATGATGATGAGCTTTTCTAGCTAACGCACCATATTTTGGTTCTGATCCCGATAAGAATGGCGATTTAGCCAAAGCTTGAGCTTGTAGATCAGTGACAATAGAAGGATCAATGGACTTTCCATGGAATGGTAATTGTTTTTCATGCTGAAGCTTATCGTTTTTGTTATCGTGTAAAAGGTTGACAACTTTAGGGGGAGCTCTATTGATAAAAGAAGCTGACATTCCTAAATCAAAAGCTTCAATATCTTTAGTCATTCTATTAAAGCCCGTATCTGACTCTGTTTCTGGTTCGATTTCTTCTGGAGTAGAAGAATCATCTAAAAGATCATCGATTCCGTCGTCCTGCAAGAAAAATCTTGGTGATCTATTTTCATTTGGAACCAATCTTGGAGTTCTTTTCGTCTCATCCACACTAAGAATAGGTCCGTGGATTGCGTGTGGTTGCATTTCTGCGTGGAACATTAAAATCGTAGACAATCCATCAACAGTTTTCATAGCTTTCATTATATGTTTTGGTGTAATTGCTGGGAATTCTTCCACTCCACTTTCAATAAGAAATGACTTAAACCCTCTAACACCCATATTAATCAATGGACGGAGATGTGAGATATTATCAGGAACTAAACCTCCCCAAAATCCAACATCTACCCAAGTCTGGTTTTTTGCAGCCATTATTTTTAACTGGAAGTTTTGTACAGTTGTAGTTGGAGGTATAGCGTTTAGTGGCATATCAATTACTGTCGTTACCCCTCCTGAAGCAGCGGCTTGAGTTCCCGTAGCGAAACCTTCCCATTCAGTACGGCCTGGTTCATTTAAATGGACGTGGGCATCGACTAACCCTGGCATCACCACGAGATTTCCGAGCTGACGATAGCTTTCGACATTATAAGTATGGAGAATAGGATCTGACGGATCAAGAATGTCGGGATGAATATAAATAATTTTACCTGAATCAATAGAAAATATGATTGTAGCAGGCTGAATCTGATCTAAGACAACATTAATGGATGAGATAGCGTACGACATTATACGTTTGGAAGGATGAAGTAGCTTTGTTTTGGTTGGCAGTACAGCTAATCAACAGCACAAACAGCGAACGTTTCAGTTAATTAGGACTTTTTTTATTAGAGAGAGTCAGCTTATCAGTATAAAAAGAAAGTCGCGGGACACTGTTCCGGATAACTCCACAGCGGTGCACCAGAATTATGACTCTTAGAATATAGGGTTGTCAAGAGAAAGAGAAGGAATGAACGTGTCAATATGTAAAGAAACAGTGGGGGAGAAGCTGGGGAACATGCAGAATTCATGCAAATGGTGTAGATAAGCAGGTAGATAAACGGGTGAAAAGAGCTTGACTCTCTCTCGGGGATCTCCGAACGGGTTAACGATGTATGCCGGGGTTTGGAGCGCTAGATCAAGCGATGCCGGTGATAGGAGGGGTGATTCTATGGTCGATAGAATTGATTGGTGTATTTAGGATTGAGTGGAATTAGTGGATTTACTCGAGTTTATAATGGCTGCAAATGCGATCAGGTAAAGATAAGATGGATAACGAGAAGATTAGACAAGATATGAAAGCTATAAAGAATGTATGATAGATCTTATTTCTATGCAAGAGAATACATGAAGCTATTTATAGAATTTAAGATTATGCATTATGCACCTAATGATAATTGATACGTAATGATAATCAGGCACGAACTTAAAGCAGTAAGAACTATAATCCGATTGGGATTATAATTGATGTGAATATGAATATTGAGATTTTAATAGTAGAAATGAGTATTAAAGTAGAGAAAATACTAAAGCAAATATTAATTATATAACTGGAATGCAACCTTAGTAAAACAAATGAAGCAAGCATTAAGCACCAATTAGTAGATACGGCTAATAAGTAACTAACTGCTTAACGGTCTTATCTTCAATAGCTTTCTTATACAAATCACTCAAATCTCCTTCTTCATACTTGTTCAATTTACCTGGAGCTTCCTTAAGTAATCCTTCTTGATACCAATCAATAAGCTGAGTCAAGACTCTCTTCTTCAATTCCACATCTTGCTCTACAATCCTCGTACACCAGAACCCTGCACTAGTGATATTCTTAAAAATATGAAGCGAAGTAGGTAAAATCACTGGTTGGAACGACATTCCTCCGTAAGTCAACATTAATCCATCATTATGTAATTTTCTTGCAATTCCTGTTGATGATTTTCCTCCTACACAATTAAGTGCTAATTTTAATGAATCTTTACCGATCCATTTCTTAATCTCGCCTCCAAATTCTTTAGAAGCATTTTCTTCTTCAGTAATAACTTTAGTAGCACCAAGACTTTCTAATTCTTTCTTTACTGCATCTAAATCAGGACGATCTCTAATAACACTAATAGATTTTATTCCTAATATACGACCAATTTGAGTAGCATATTTTCCAACAGCTGAATTCCCGCCATTCTGAATAAACCAGTCCCCTTTATCAGCTTTATTATAGTGAGTCAACATCAATAATGCCGTCAATGGATTGACTAGTAACGTTGAAGCTTGTGTTACATTTAAAGGCAGTTTATTGGCAGCTTTAGCATCTTTAGGACTAGGGATTTTGTACAATTTACTAGCATCAAACTCTCCGTAAGTCCTCCATGTCCCCATATTAACCTTCAATGGCACTGTCCAGTCTCCAGGCACAAATCCGGTGACATTACTTCCAACTTTAACAACCTCAAACAATCCTTCATTCCCACAGACAAAAGAAGGGAAAGAAGTTCCTAAATCAGTGGTCTTCTCCGGCTGACTAGGATATACACCTTGGATTTGATTGACATCTGATGGATTGACGGGAGACAGTAAAACTTTAACAATCACCGAGTCTGGTTTAAGGTTTTCGTCGTCGATTTGGTATGAATGGGTGAACAAAACATCGTTAGGTTCTCCATGCTGTTTGATCATTACTGCGTGCGAGGTAATCATGGTTCTAGTGAAATTCAATGGTTTAGAATTCAATGATCTGAAAGCTAAACTGAAAGGTTTCATTGCTGAAGCGATGGATTTGGCGATATTTATAGTACGATCTAGTGCGGGTGGTGACGCACGGTGCGATTTGGCCCAGAAACGGCGTAGAGACTGGTGCTATTTGTTGCGCGTGGCGGTATTGCTGGTACCGGCTATAGTGCGGTTGCTAATGTGGAGACTCAGCAACCGCAATATATCCGGCCATAATTATTAATCAATGGTCGATACACTTAAAATTATCTAGTAATGATGTATAGTTAATATGTATAGCAAGATTGCATGCCTATTTACCTTATAATAACTCAATGCATCGGTGCACCCGCATAAATATGCTCTATAACGGTGCATACCCTAAATGCTCTTATCTTTATTGATACTATCTCCATTTAAAACCTTAGCTCTTTTCTGTCTGATATTCTGGTACGTTCCCAACACAAAATATACAGAATTAAAGAACACTACCCACAATTCAGGCTTTATAAAATTTTGAGCAATCACCAAACAACATGAAGAAGTGAATAATGAACTCTTTAAGTTACGTGGATAATTCTCTTTTAATCCCTGCAATACTACCAGCAAGACCTTCTTCGGTTCATTGTAAATTGTTTTTGTCCATGATGCTTTCTTATCAGGCTTATAGTTATTAATCAATGCAAGCCATGAAGTGAAAATCCCCGAAAGAACAGGTGTAATTGTAGATAAAGACACTAAAATCTGTGCAAGTTTCAATCCCATCAGCAAATTAGGTCCGCCAAGTTTTAAAAACACTTTATTCAAAATTCCATATAAATTATGGGAAACTGGAGTCAATATCAAACTGCCGTAAATAACCATTTTTAGGACTTTATTATTCCACGAAAGCTTAAAACTATTGAAATCTCCGGTAGCTATAGAAGCAATCAATTCATTGAGTCCACTTAGTACTCCTGCCGTCACCGATTTCGTTAGCAACGGATATCTTGCAAGATAATCAAGGTATACTGCATTCAAGCTCATCGCTGTTAGCAGTTATTATTAGAATATAATTAAGATGTTATAATTAACCTATTTTAATTGATTATACTTATTACTCGGACTCTAATTATCAATAGACTTTCTACTTGAACTGTAAAGTTGAAACTATGTTGTCGAATCGAAAAAGAAAAAAATAGAATTACTTACATTATCTTATCGCAATCGCGATATCACTACGGCTTTCCGGCGGAATGTTCCGAACTATTTATAATACTATAGTAGGTGCCTTTTCACTCCATTCAGGATTAGTTACAGGCATTCTCTTCTGATGCTCATACAATGGTTCAATGGGAGGAAGATGTTGTCTCATGATTCCATTTTGAATCACATTCCGTACAAATTCTCTTACTCTGTAAACGGCGTGATCCGTCAAAGGTACGCCAAACACGTCATCTAACTCTTCTAAAGTTAAAGCTTTGGTCTCAGGAAGGAATAACAATACCAAGAAGAATCCTACGATATTCCAAGCAGCATAGAATCCAAATGCTCCTTGAACAGTAAAGGCATTCCTTAATCTTGGCCACGTAAACGCAAGAAGAAAGTTGAAAAACCAACATGTAGCAGTTGCAAATCCCATACCCAAATCTCTGATATATAATGGGAATGCCTCAGCAGAATAAGTGAAAGGAACCGGCCCTTCTCCTGATGAATAAATGGCTGAATAAATGTAGATACCAAACGCTACAAGTCCAACTCTACCGTTTCGGTTGGTATCTTCATTGATCCAGAACCCTGCCATAGTAACGAGTAGGAAAATTGACATTAATGGGAATGTGGTCAAAAGCAAGTTTCTTCTTCCAAAACTATCAATTGTATAGAACGCTGGCACGGCAAATACAAAATTAATCATCCCAAATCCCCATGATGCTAAAAGTGCATCTCTATCAGGTAAACCTGATTCAATAAAAATGGAGGAGGAATAATACGCAATCACATTAATACCACAAAATTGTTGCATGAACATCACAATCCAAGCTCCAAGAGCTCCATTCCTATTTCTTCTTAACGTAAACATCTCGATCATTCTCTTCCAAGTTGGAATCCCCATATACGAATGTTCTTCACTAAGCAAAACATGCTGGTAGAAGCAGTCTCTGGCGGCAGCTATCTTCTCATGTCTCAAAGTAAGCAATGATTCAAAAGCATCAATGTGTCTGTCTTTCCCCATTAACCATCTAGGTGATTCAGGAACAAAAGGAATTTGGAATAATACGATAATGGCTGGAATACAAGCAGATCCCAACATCAATCTCCAATTCAATCCATCTCCAATTCCTCTATCAGGAACTTTATAAAATGCTAACGAAGCTACATAACCAAACATAATCCCCACCGCCGTAAAAAACTGCCATAACATAACCAATGACCCTCGAATATGCTTCGGCGTACATTCAGCAGTGTAAGCGGGTACAGTTGCAGATTTAATACCAATTCCAAACCCTAAAATGAACCGAGCAATAAATAAATGGTACCATGTATTAACAAACCCCTGCCAAATACAAGTAACAGCCGAAATCACACACGTCCAGAAAATAACCCACTTTCTGCCTAGCCATCTGTTACACACATCACTTAACCAACAAGCAATTACGGAAGCACACAAGTAAGGAGCTCCATTAATCAAACCTTGGATCAAATCTGCATTTTTCAAGTCATTGACTCCAAGTTTCTGTGGATAATATAATACTGCACCATTAATCACCGATTCATCCATTCCTTGAACTGCCGCTGCCATTGATCCCAATGCAATTACTTGTACTAATTTAGCAGGAACGTGCCATTTCTGAGTAGATTCTCTTTGAAGGCCAGCTTTTTCATCATCACTTAGAAATGGCATGGCATTAAATTCAGCGGGAGTTCTGGCTAAGGCGGCAGCTCTTGCAAATAAATCAGGATCTAATCCTCTTTTAGTGGCATATCTTCTGCCCATTTCTATTGCCTGTTTTTCAGTATACTGGGACAAAATATTTCCTCTTTCCCCCAGCCCTGCTTCAGGTTCTGAATGAACACTTTCTAGCTCAGCCAAAATGTGTTTTCTTTCAATTGAAGACGCTGATGTTGATATGTGGAACAATGGATCGTGGGGTGTAATGTCGTTGATGGAATCATCGTGTGACATTGTTGGCGTTGAACAATTGTATATTTGAAGTAAGTTGGGGAAGGGTCACTGAATAGCCGCTACAATTTGGTGGACTGACTTAAGGGTGAACCCTATGGTGGAGTGCGGCTCGAAAAGTCTTGATTATGGGTGCACCGGTGAAATAAGCACCAATGCTAATGCATGGTTGCGAGCGCGTGTCGGGCTATTATAGCAATCTCCGTCAGTAACCTTGTGGTATTTGTAGCATTTGGATATGTATTGAATGTGGAGACAAGTGGAGATTTGAAGACTTGGTGACTTGAGTCTTTGAAGACTACTGGTAGAAAATTCGGGGCGCTCGTCAATAACTCCGATTACATTGTTATCTCGCATTAATCTTAACTTAGATGACTAAAAGACATTATTGCGAAATAGAGATGGCAGTAGAAATGACAAGAAGAAAAGAGGAAAAGATAGAAACTATGTAAGGCAAGAAGAAATATTAATGATATTATGAGGTCTCTTTGACTTTACATTTCATTTTGCAAATTTTACAATTTTCTCTTCTGTTTCTGTCATAATGTGCTGCTCGCATTAAATTGTAAGTATACTACTGACAACAATATAAAACATTAGATATTACAAGTTACCTGGTTACTTAAAGAAAAACAACAACATAGAAAAAGAGAGAAATAAGTCTGATTTACTTAACGAATAAGTGAGCCTTTTCAATTTCGTCATTACATTGATTATTTGCTACAAACATTTCATTACTCAAGGTGAGATACTTCAGTCTTTTCATTCCACTCAGGGTTAGTGACTGCCATTCTCTTTTGGTGTTCATATAATGGCTCAATTGGAGGTAACTTTCTTCTCAAAATACCATTTTGAATAACATTCCTATTGAATTCACGAACTCTATAGTTTGCGTGTTTTCTTAATGAAACTCCAAACACTTCATCCAATTCTTCTAAAGTTAAAGCCTTAGTTTCAGGAAGGAATAACAAGACCAAGAAGAAACCAACAATGTTCCAAGCAGCATAGAAACCAAAGGCACCCTGTACAGTAAAAGCATTTCTCAATCTTGGCCAGGTAAAGGCTAAGATGAAATTGAAAAACCAGCAAGTTGCTGTTGCAAATCCCATACCCAAATCTCTGATATATAATGGGAATGCCTCAGCAGAATAAGTGAAAGGAACCGGCCCTTCACCTGACGAATAAATAGCAGAATAAACATAAATACCAAAAGCAACCAACCCAACTCTACCATTTTTATTTGTTTCAAGGTTAATCCAGAACCCTCCCATAGTTATCAATAAGAAGATAGACATTAATGGGAAGGTTGTTAAAAGCAAATTTCTTCTACCAAAACTATCAATGGTGTAGAAAGCAGGAATAGCAAAAAGGAAATTGATCATACCAAAACCCCACGAAGCCAAAAGTGCATCTCTATCAGGCAATCCTGATTCGATAAAGATAGATGAAGAATAGTAAGCAATAACATTAATACCGCAGAATTGTTGCATGAACATAACGACCCAAGCCCCAAGAGCCCCGTTTCTGTTTCTTCTGATAGTAAACATTTCTACCATTCTCTTCCAAGTTGGAATACCAACATAAGAATGTTCTTCACTAAGTAACACATACTGGTAGAAACAATCTCTAGCAGCAGCAATTTTTTCATAACGTAATTTACACAACGATTCAAAAGCATCAGTGTGTCTTCCTTTACCCATTAACCATCTAGGTGATTCAGGAACAAAAGGAATTTGGAATAATACGATAATGGCTGGAATACAAGCAGATCCCAACATCAATCTCCAATTCAATCCATCCCCGATTCCTCTAGCAGGGACAGTATAGAAGGCAAGAGAAGCGACATAACCAAACATAATACCCACAGCAGTGAAGAATTGCCACAACATAACTAAAGAACCTCTAATGTGTTTAGGAGTACATTCAGCCGCATAGGCAGGAACAGTAGCAGATTTAATACCAATACCGAATCCAAGGAAGAATCTAGCAATAAATAAATGGTACCAAGTATTAACAAAACCTTGCCAAATACAAGTAACAGCAGAGATAAAACAGGTCCAGAAAATGACCCATTTTCTTCCTAATCTTTTGTTAAATGCATCACTTAACCAGCAAGCAATTACCGAAGCACACAAATAAGGTGCACCATTAATCAACCCTTCAATCAAATCAGCATCCTTCAACTTTGTGACTCCTAAAATATCAGGATAGTACAATGTAGCACCATTAATAACTGACTCATCCATTCCCTGAACAGCAGCAGCCATTGAACCCAAGGCGATAACCTGAAACAACTTTGAAGGGACGTGCCATTTCTTGGTGGCTTCAGAATTAAGTCCAATTTTTTCGTCTTCACTTAAAAATGGCATAGCATTAAACTCCTCTGGAGTTCTAGCGAGTGCGGCTGCTCTAGCAAACAAGTCTGGATCCAATCCGTGTTTTGAGGCATAATTTCTTCCCATTTGCATAGCTTGTTTTTCACTGTACTGAGATAAAATATTACCTCTTTCACCATGGCCAGGCTCTGCCAAATGCGAATGGATACTCTCCAACTCTTCTGGCAATTTATGTTTATCTTCAGCCACAGAAGAAGAAGAAGAAGTATTGTTCTGGTGCATTAAAGCTTCATCATGTTGAGCTTCCACTGGATTTGTAGCGCTCATTGTTGATTCAAACTAGAAAATCCCTAGCCTTTTTATAGTTTGAAAATTACCCCATCTTGAGGGAACGCTACGTAACCAGTCTGCAGTGGTGTTGTAACATGCAAACGGAGCCAAATATAGTTTGCTGCAACGATCTATAGATAAATATGTTATGCGGCCCTGGAAGGTTGGAAGCACCGATAGTTTTGATCGATGGTGAGTGTGCGAAACCCAATATTTTCTGGCGGCAAGCTAGCAAGGCTAGTAGCGTTGATGGTGGAGCACAAGCATAGGAAGGGTTATTTAATGGTCTTAACCACCTCTCATGGTTGGTATGTTTGTTTTATCGAAAATCGTAATCTAACAAGCAGTTTCAAGGCAAGGCTAATTTGCAGTTTTGAAACACCCGTCTAAGCAGAATGGTTAGTTTGACAGATGATATGCTTGGCGGGAGTTGACAGTAGTTTGACAGGATCTTGGCACTGATCTGACAGGTACATGCTGGGAGTATGGAGGCAGCTTGGTAGTAGTTTAGTGATGACTTGAAGGGAGTTGGTGGTAATAGTTGTAAGGATTGAAGAAGAATGATTTTGAAGTGCACCAAAGAAGAAATTTGCTACAATATTTCGCTGCAACATTTTATTACTCTCAAATAATAATCAGAGCAGTCCATTTTTGAAGTAGTAGAATACTCCAGAGTAGTGTACATTACTGGATGACAATGCTATATAATGGTAAATCAATTTGTATAAAATCGCTATTAAGAAGAATCTACTTCTCATTGCTGTAGAACTACCAAAAAGTGAACGGTAGATTAAAGCCACCTTCCTGTATACCAGAAAAGCTAGTGGAAAAACCATATAGCTGTCAAAATTAAAAAATTACAGGTTCAACTAAATTATACATTACATATATTAGACATGTTGCTCGCATTAGCACCCATTACATACATTAATCTAATTACTCAACGTGAGACACTTCAGTCTTATCGTTCCATTCAGGATTAGTAACAGCCATTCTCTTTTGATGTTCGTACAATGGCTCAATTGGAGGTAAATGTCTTCTGAAAATACCATTATCAATAACATTTCTCTTAAACTCACGAACTCTGTAGTTTGCGTGTTTTCTTAATGAAACTCCAAACACTTCATCTAATTCTTCTAAAGTTAAAGCCTTAGTTTCAGGAAGGAACAACAAGACCAAGAAGAAACCAACAATGTTCCAAGCAGCATAGAAACCAAAGGCACCCTGTACAGTAAAAGCATTTCTTAATCTTGGCCAGGTAAACGCTAAAATAAAGTTAAAGAACCAACATGTGGCAGTGGCGAAACCCATTCCTAAATCTCTGATATATAATGGGAAAGCTTCGGCCGAGTAGGTGAAAGGAACCGGTCCTTCACCGGAAGAATAAATAGCAGAATAAACATAAATACCAAAGGCAATCAATCCGACTCTACCATCTTTGTTAGTGTCAAGGTTAATCCAGAACCCTCCCATAGTTATCAATAAGAAGATAGACATCAATGGGAATGTTACCAACAACAAGTTTCTTCTACCGAAACTATCAATGGTGTAGAAAGCAGGAATAGCAAAAAGGAAATTAATCATACCGAAACCCCATGAGGCAAGCAAAGCTTCTCTGTTACCTAAACCGGATTCAATGAAAATGGAGGAAGAATAGTAGGCAATGACATTGATACCACAGAATTGTTGCATGAACATAACAACCCAGGCACCGAGAGCCCCGTTTCTGTTTCTTCTGATAGTAAACATTTCTACCATTCTCTTCCAAGTTGGAATACCAACATAAGAATGTTCTTCACTAAGTAACACATACTGGTAGAAACAATCTCTAGCAGCAGCAATTTTTTCATAACGTAATTTACACAACGATTCAAAAGCATCAGTGTGTCTTCCTTTACCCATTAACCATCTAGGTGATTCAGGAACAAAAGGAATTTGGAATAATACGATAATGGCTGGAATACAAGCAGATCCCAACATCAATCTCCAATTCAATCCATCCCCGATTCCTCTAGCAGGGACAGTATAGAAGGCAAGAGAAGCGACATAACCAAACATAATACCCACAGCAGTGAAGAATTGCCACAACATGACTAAAGAACCTCTAATGTGTTTAGGAGTACATTCAGCAGCATAGGCAGGAACAGTAGCAGACTTAATACCAATACCAAATCCAAGGAAGAATCTAGCAATGAACAAATGGTACCAAGTATTAACGAAACCTTGCCAGATACAAGTAATAGCAGAAATGAAACAAGTCCAGAAAATGACCCATTTTCTTCCTAATCTTTTGTTAAATGCATCACTTAACCAACAAGCAATAACGGAAGCACATAAATATGGAGCACCGTTAATTAAACCTTCAAGTAAATCGGCATTCTTCAAGTCAGTAACCCCCAAACGCGATGGATAGTATAAGGTAGCACCGTTAATGACCGACTCATCCATACCTTGAACGGCAGCAGCCATTGAACCTAAAGCAATGACTTGAACCAACTTAGAAGGTACATGCCATTTCTTAGTGGCCTCAGAATTAAGTCCAATTTTTTCCTCTTCGGTCAAATAAGGCATAGCATTAAATTCTTCTGGAGTTCTGGCCAATGCCGCAGCTTTAGCAAACAAGTCAGGGTCTAAACCGTGTTTTGAGGCATAGTTTCTACCCATTTGCATCACTTGTTTTTCACTGTATTGAGATAAAATATTACCTCTTTCACCATGACCAGGTTCTGCTAATTTAGAATGAATAGATTCTAGTTCTTCAGGTAATTTTTGTTTATCCTCAACCACTGAAGATGATGAGGAACTATTTTGGTTTTGATTTAATAAAGCTTCATCATGTTGAGCTTCCACTGGATTAGTAGCGCTCATTGTTAATATAATCTAGGAAATCCCTGGCCTTTTATAGTTTACACGGTATAAAATTACCCCAAAATGGGGTAACGATTCATAACCTTTGGAAACTGGAGTTGTACGGTAACTTGCAAATGGTTACAAACCTAATAATTATACTTTACTGCGAAAATCTGGAGATAATAGGTTATGGCACACTGTGCGATTGTGGTTGCAGGCCCCGAGAGTTTTGCCTGATGGGGCCAAATTGGGAGGGGCAGACACAAGTTTTTGGGTCTTAATGACATAGAATGGCAATATTAGGAGGTTTGTTGGTGGAGGTAATGGGAGTTGTTTGATGGTTATTGGGTAGGTAACCCCCTCATTACGTTTTCTGCTTGTTCTTTGAAGGGAAACTCGTATTTTAGATTTTGCCGATAATTCCTTGGCTAACTTGCAGTTTAGGTTGACACCTGTCTAATCCGTACGTATACCTGTCATGAATGACTTCGGTACACCAATACGGTTGAGGTTGCTAAGTTACTATCGTCAGCTATTAATGCTGTTTCAACAGTTCACCCATAGTTGTAGATCTTTGCTAGCTAATCATTGCTAGATTGGCAGTGAGCTGGGGAGAATGGTAGTACGTTTGTCGGTAAGACTGTGAAATTGACTCGATTCTGAAACAGACATAATTTTGAAGTAGACGTGATTCTGAAACGAAAAATGTGAAAAGTTATAGAAATATGGCAGAAATGCTAGAAAAGTCAGAAATAAACCCATGTAATTCTCTCAATACATTCAATTATAAAAGCGTTATCTAATGGCTGCAAAAAGTTAATCAACGTGAGAAACTTCAGTTTTCTCGTTCCATTCTGGATTGGTAACTGCCATTCTCTTTTGGTGTTCGTACAATGGTTCCATTGGTGCTATGTTTCTTCTGAAGATACCTTTTTGTATTACTTTATGGTTAAATTCTTGTAATCTGTATGATGCATGTTTTCTCAATGAAACACTGAACACTTCATCTAATTCTTCTAAAGTCAATCCTTTAGTTTCAGGAAGGAATAACAAGACCAAGAAGAAACCAACAATGTTCCAAGCAGCATAGAAACCAAAGGCACCCTGTACAGTAAAAGCATTTCTTAATCTTGGCCAGGTGAAAGCTAAGATAAAGTTAAAGAACCAACAGGTAGCAGTAGCGAAACCCATACCCAAATCTCTGATATATAATGGGAAAGTTTCAGCAGAATAAGTAAATGGAACTGGACCTTCACCGGAAGAATAAATGGCAGCATAGATGAAGATACCTGTTGCAACCAAAGCAGTTCTACCATTAGGATTAGTTTCTAAGTCAATAAAGAAACCAGACATGGTAACTAATAAGAAGATAGACATTAATGGGAATGTTACCAACAATAAGTTTCTTCTTCCAAAAGTATCGATAGTATAGAAGGCAGGAATGGCGAAAAGGAAATTAATCATACCGAAACCCCAAGAAGCAAGTAAAGCTTCTCTGTTACCTAAACCGGATTCAATAAAGATAGATGAAGAATAGTAGGCAATGACATTAATACCACAGAATTGTTGCATGAACATAACAATCCAAGCACCAAGTGCACCATTTCTGTTTCTTCTAATAGTTAACATTTCAATGATTTTCTTCCAGTAAGGAACTCCAACATAACTTCCTTCTTCTTGAAGTAAGACGTATTGGTAGAAACAATCTCTAGCAGCGGCAATCTTATCATTTCTTAAAACAACTAATGAGTTGAAGGCTTCCAGATGTCTACCTTTACCCATTAACCATCTTGGAGATTCTGGTACGAAAGGAACCTGAACCAACACGATGAAAGCAGGAATACCAGCAGATCCTAACATTAATCTCCAGTTTAATCCATAAGCAATACCTCTATCTGGAACAGTATAGAAGGCAAGAGATGCGACGTAACCAAACATAATACCCACAGCAGTAAAGAATTGCCACAACATAACTAAAGCACCTCTAATTTGTCTTGGAGTACATTCAGCAGCATAAGGAGGGACAGTAGCGGATTTAATACCAACACCGAAACCCATAGCGAAACGGGCAATAAATAAATGCCACCAGTTGTTAACAAAACCTTGCCAAAGACAAGTTAATCCGGAAATAAGACAAGTCCAGAAAATAACCCATTTTCTTCCTAACTTTCTGTTCCAGTAGTCAGATGTCCAGCATGCTATACAGGAAGCAGCTAAGTAAGGTGCACCGTTGACCAAACCTTCAATCAAGTCTGCGTCTTTCATATCTAAAACACCTAAACGCTCAGTATAATACAAAGTAGCACCATTAATGACAGATTGATCCATACCTTGCACAGCGGCGGCCATAGATCCTAAAGCGATGACTTGGACCAACATCCAAGGTACATGCCATTTTTTGGTTGCTTCTCTGTGAAGCCCCACCTTCTCTTCTTCAGACAAGAAGGGCATCGCGTTGAATTCTTCCGGAGTTCTGGCCAAAGCAGCAGCTCTAGCAAATAAATCAGGGTCTAAACCATGTTTGGAAGCATAATTTCTACCCATTTGCATAGCTTGCTTTTCACTGTACTGGGATAAAATGTTACCTTTTTCCCCATGACCAGCCTCAGCGAGTTTGGAATGAATAGATTCCAATTCTTCAGGTAATTTTACCCTATCTTCGACAGAAACTGAGACAGAAGACGAGTCGAGTAGCGTATCTTGTTTGTTATTAGACATTAAATTAAAGAATTAGTTATAATTGGTGTCATTTATACTCAGACAACGCTAAGAAAAAGGTTTGCAACCAAGAAAACACTTTTTCTTGTTTGGTGCTTAACAGAGTCTTGGCTGCAGCTAAGGTTGTGTGGAGTAATTACGAGTTAATGTTAGGACGTGTAGCATCTTAGTAATGATTCAAGGTATTTTGCTACAAGTTTTTTGATAGTTTTTGCAATAGTTTCTAACGAGTTACCCAAAGTTGAAGTTTTTGCAGTAAGAAATCACCCTTGCTATCGGGACCCAGCCAAAGCCAATTGCTGGTTGGGGCGATTGCAGGTTGGACGTTTCTGCATGTCTGTATCTGCATCCCGCACAGCAATTTGCAGTTTAGCCCCGAAATATGGCGAATCTGCACTATGACGTAGCGTTTTTTGGGTCTCCCCCAGTTTCTGTGACACCCTCATCTGCGCCGAACGTCCCTTGTGCAGGATCCACCCTAGTTTTAGGGCGTGCCCCGATAATATCCTGTATGTATTTGCGGTTTCAAACCCTTAGGTTTTGCACTAATCTAGTAGGTTTCCCCTTGGGGTTATTACAGTTTAGGCGACAGCAACCTTTATTACTACGGCTTCAAGTCATCTATTTTATGGTCACCGTTTTGATATTTTGTTTTAAAAACAAACAAGATCAATAAGGTTTTGAATATAAGTTCGAGGCGATTTTTCGAACTCCTAGATATTTTCTGCCTTTAGGACGGTTGCGTAAACTGCAAAAAATTCTTCCCCACCGTCCGAAAAAGAAATCGAGTGATTTTCGGAAGAATTCAACCGTTATCTAAAAATGATCCCTCATTTCTGCCAATCTTTTCCCATCTCGTGCATATATCTATTTTCGGTGCCTCTTTAGTATCATTTTCTTAATTAATTGCTCCTCACATCTCCGAGAATCTAATAACTGTTGAGCATTTGCTCATAATTACCCCAAATTTTCCCCATACAATGAATTTTCGGTATACGTGCGGGTGGATTTGTCTCCGCTTGATTCATGTGAGACGATGAGTTGATGGTTGAATAGAAAATATCACGGACTACTCTTCGCCTCCTTGTACGTGTTGGGCCTCCTTGTGCGTGTTTGATTGTATCATTTCATAGTCTAGAATTTCTGCTTGTGTTTCGTGGCTCTTTTTTTTTTGACTCGTGTTTTATTGATCTTGTAGTTAGCAATTTTTAATTTATATTATAATAGTACGTAAACGTAATTAGCTTATAATTATATTGTATTGGTGATTAGAGTAATGCTTATAATGATAGAGTAATGGTAATTAAATGATAATTAAAGAGTAACTGGATTATAATCGACGTGTAATTATACATTATTTATACAGCGATCTAGCATTAATTATGGCATAATTATTGAATAATTATGGAATAATTACGTGATGTTAATGATTGATTACATTCCAGTTAAATTAACGTAATTCAGTTATCGAGGCTTATACTATTGCTACGGCGTGTATTTGAGTTGAATATTAGCAGCACTGCATCACCAAGAAAGTGAGACAAGACTGAAACATTATTAAGTAACCGTGGCACTTAACGTACCTGATTTACTTTGAATTTTGCTAGTATTGGATTTTACTTTAGTAGTGTTACTAGATGAAAAGTATTAGCTTAGTATTAACTTAGAATAGGCTGGGAGTTACTGTTGTGCTATACGTTTGATATTCTGCACTTCTTCAACTTTATTACAAGTGAGTTGTATTACAATTAACTCCCATTATAGCAACTAGACGACATTATCATTTCGCTAGAGGCAGTATTGTGTTGTAATTACTATTCCGAATTAGTCTTTTTGGGGGGGGGTACTAGAATGGACAGTATTACTCTGCTACCAGACAGCCAGAATTACTAGTAAGCCAACACCTTATTACTACAGCGAAGGATACTATACAGTCAAGAACACAGCGAAACAAGTATCAGCCAGCCTTGTTAATCAATTATATATTACTAGCATCTAAGCTCATCTATCAGTCCTATCCACAGAGTCTTATTATATTCAAACCACCTCCAAGAGCTTAGCGAAGAAAGTCCCTTAAAAAGTTACCTACTTTATTAGCACCATCTTCTAATGCATCCTTCAATACTTCCAAATCTTGGTTAGCATTACCTGAAAATTTTGATGCAAATTCTCTTGCACTATTTTCAAGATCACCTAATCCACTACTAGCTCTTCCTCTTTGTTGTTGTTGTTCTTCTTCACCAAAATATGATGCTGAACTAATAGCTTGTGCTCCATCATATGCCAGTAATTTTTCTTGAGCTTCTCTTTTAGAATTTACATCAAATCTAGGACCTCTTCCAAAATATTCATCTGATGAAATAGCCTTTTGTTGACCAAATTTATTACTAACTTCTCCAGTATATTTCACTTCTTTATATTTCTTGGTATTACCTCCACTACTGGTATCATTATTTCCTGCAACCATTCCAAATCCAAGTTTTTGAAACTGTTGAGTCGTATCTTTGACTACCGGAGCCAATTTTTCTTTTTCTCTAACTCCCAAATTATCATTACTATCAGATTCGGTAAGGAAAGGTTTTGGTGTAGGTTTTTGTACTTCAGGTTCAGGTTCTGGCTTATAACCTAATCTTTTAGCTTCTTCTTCTTCGGCTTTTGCCTTTTTTTCTAATGCATCAAAATCAATTTCTTCATCTTTATTAACTTTTTTAGCTAATCTAGCAGGTCTAGCACCACCTTTTGATGATAATATCGATTTTTTATTACCAATATTTGAGTTTTGTTGATTTAATCTTGAAATTCTTGGTCTAGAAACGGGCTTTTTCAGTAAATCTTCAGTTGAAGCTGATGGAGTATTTGAAAGTGATCCTAATGGTGATGGCGTATTAGCAACAGGCTTTGACCAATTTGAAAAGAAATCATTGTTAGATTCACTACCACTAGATTCACCTAATTCTAAACTATCAGTAGTGTCATCTAAAGTAACAATTTCAGGATGTTTCACAGCATCATCAGCTGACTTTTGTTTCAATTTTTCCTTATATTTCTTAGCAACCGTTGAAGTATACTTCGCATTAGCTTCAATTGATTTATTCAAGAATTGGGATCCTCCATTCTTACGGAAAAATTCTTTGGCGACATGATTACCACCGAATTTAAAGTTACGAAGTTGAATTCTTTGCCATGAATCTAAATTTGATGATTTAACAAATGATATGTGGACTCCTAAATTTCTATGAATGGCGGAGCATTCCATACATAATAACACACCGAAAGGGATGGAAGTCCATGTAGGGTTTCTATTGTTACAATCGAAACAAACTTGATTATCGGGATGCTGTTTAAGACGATTAAATACTTTACTGGCTTCTTCTTTAGAAGCAAACGTGTCAGCCATGTTGTGAAAATTGTCGAGAGGATGTCGGCGATCTATGCGAAGTTGTCACGCGACATTTATCTGAAATATCATCAAAATCTATCGGAGTCACTAACTTAAGCAGAGTCACTGCGAAGTCAGAGTTCTGTTTCTTTACTATCTTGTTTAGATCATCTAGAATCACCTAACGGTGGCTCGAGACTGGTTCAATACTATCTACATTATATACATCTATGTACAATGTCTCAATGTCTAATGGAAAGGTCTCAGTCCACCTCTGGCAAATTCAAGAACTTTCCATCCATCAGTTACATTATTATCAAATTCTTCAGGATTTCTAGTGAATACCATTGCATAAGTACTTAATTGAATGTTATCTTCAGTACCAGCAGCCACTTTTCCACTCTTTAAATTTCTATATAAATGAATTTCTTGAGCTCTGCAGCTAACAACAATCACTGGAACATTACTGGGTTGTAACAATTTACATGTAACAACTTCAACCCCACGAATATCCAAGATCTTAGAATCTGAGAAAACTCCTTGTTGAACAAATTGTTTGTTAGTAGCTTTCCATACATTAAATGGAGCTTCGCTTAACCATTGTTTCAAAATACCTTCGTCATTCTTCACATAAGCATCCAATAATTCTGGTACAATATAATTGGTCAAAGTCTTTTGGAAGTCAGTTAATCTGAAATGTGGATCCATTTGTCTGAATTGATGAATGACTTTAGCTTGTTCAGTTTCAGCGAAGAATCCAAACACTTTTTCAAACACTGTTCTGACTAATGATATTAATCCATTTTCACTGTCTTCCCATTTCTCTTTCAATAAAACATATACTTTCCCAATTGGATTAGTGAGTTTAAATTTCTCCCACTTATCTCCAATACTTGGACCTGTAGCTTTATGTTCTGTGGCAACCAAATCAGTACGAACATTATCTTCATCTTCCTTTGGTATTTTCCATACTTTACCACTCTTCAATCTTTCTTGCAATTGTTTCTGTCTGAGTTTCTCTCTTTGTTCTTTAGTAAGGAATCCTCCGTATGCAGTTGAACTTCCGTCGTCAATAACTTCACTCATATCTTTATAAACTTGAGTTTTTCTCACGGGATCGAATGCTTTATCAGCAGCTTCAGCTCCACTACGAACAGTTTTCCTTACACCTTTACTAATATCTGAATCCCATGCTTTATATGCTGCTTCACCAACTTGTTCAGCTGCTTTAGAAGCAACTTTCCCTGCGGCAGAGCCACCCTTTTGTGCTCTATCATATGCTTCTTTAGCTTTTTTAAATGCATCACTTTCTCCTAAACGACCAGTTTCGTCTTGTAATGCTTTAATGTTTTCTTTTAATTCTGATGATTTTTGAACTTCTTTTTTGAATGTGTCGAAAAATACCTTCATAGGAGATCGGGCCTGGCCGAGGACTGCCGACAGACTAAGGAGTCTGTGTCCTATAACTCTAGTTTGGTTGATATTTCTTAACATAAAGAGTTGATGATGCTGAAAATTTTCATCGCGATCGCCGCACTGAGATTTTACTATGAGACTTTACTATGAGATTTCGATAGAAATCTTATAGAATCTACAATTTTCTTCCACGAAGAAAGCCTAACGACTTTCTAGTAATTCTAGAGCCCTGCATCGTCAATCGGCATGTCCATATACATATCGTATCTACATAAGCATCTGCATCTGCATCTTCATTGCAGATATTTATCTACACTGTCTAGCTCCATAAATCCCAGCAGCCACTAATCCCGCAAACAACCCAATCTGCATCACATTAACAAACTTCTGCTGCTTCCTCTCGATCTCTACCGCCTTAGAATAAGCAATATCATTCCTAAATGAAATCATTGAGTACATTGGAATCCACTGGAATACTCTACCATTGGCATACTTTCCTAAATAGTAATCCAATTTCTTACGAAGCAAAAAAGACCTTTGAGTAACCTTTGAAGCCATCTCATTATAATTATCCATAGCTAACTTGCAAATAGCATCGAGATCAGGTTTTCTTTCAGGAGAATAATTTCTGAAAGCTTTATCTAAACTTCCTTCACGCTGTAAAAGCTCAATAAGAATTCTAACATCTTCAAGTCCACAGTTCATTCCTTGTCCATAGAAAGGAACCATCAGATGTGCAGCGTCTCCAATTATAAGAGCTTTAGCTTCAGGGGAATGATAAGGATATGCAGCTACTTGCATCAATGGACCTCTTGGCAGAGTCTCAAATGATTTCTTCAACTGTTTCTCTCCTAATAATTCAATAGCATCAGGGAAGTTCTTCTTAAAGAAATCTACAAACTCATCGGCACTCTTAATGGATTCAATAAGCAGCCATGAACTAAAGAACGTAGATGTGAAAGATCCATCCAGATTAGCTAAAGCTATTAACATATAATTATCACGAGGCCAAATATGTAAATGATTTGGATCAATCTGATATTCTCCTTCCTTAGGAGGAATATATAATTCCATGTACTGCATATCAATATAATTCTGACTATAATTCATCCTCATAGCCTTCTGCATCTGGTATCTAAATTGGGAATGTGATCCGTCTGCTCCTATAACATAATCGAATTCATATTTGGAATCATTTCCAAATACTAATCTTGGAACCTGTTTAATATTCTCAATTCCCACTAATTTATGTTCGAAAAGGACTTTTATCCCTCTGACTTTGAGTTCTTCAATCAAGATTTCATTTAAGAGTCCTCTATCAATTGAACTATTATACTCTCCGAATAATCCATACTTTTGGGATTCTTGCTTGGTTCCAGAACGATCATGGATCATCCGGCCATACATTGGAACTGCCTGATCCATGATTCTGGCTGTTAATTCCTCATCTATAAGATCTAATGTTCTTATACCTCTTGTACTCAAGGCTAAATTAATAGACTTTAAATTCTTCATTTTAGTTTCCTTTGAAGGTTCTTCACGTAATTCGAAGATGGTTACTTCGTAGCCTTGGTTGTGTAAAGCTAATGCTGCTACACAGCCTACTAAGCCGGCACCAACAATCCCAACAGCTTCTTTGGACATAGTAGATAGAAGATTAGTAGCCTGATGCGAAGAATTTATTACGAATTCGTATTAGGTGATGCGTCATCGTACAATAAGTGCGATAACAGTACGATAACAGTACGATAGTACTGGTATCGTGCTATACTGGCGAGTACTACGCTATTATATCTCATTTATTTTACATATATAAGCATACATAGCATGCTCCACATACTATGTTAGACATACTTCGCTAGCTTCTCCAGCTTAACCTCAATCTCCTTTCTCAACTGTGCAACTTGCAGTTCCAACTCTGTATTCCTCGTCGAAAATTCCTTATTAGCCTTAATAGTGTTATCCAAATTCTCCTTCATAGTCAAATTGTCAAACTGCTGCTTCAATTCCTTATAAATCCCCGTCAATTTATCATTCTCTGCCTGTGCAGCTTCAATATTTGTCTCATATTCTTTACTCTGTGACAATATATCAGTATGAGTTGTCTTTATATTTTCGATTTCCAAATTTAACTGCTGAATTTTATGCTGCAAATCTTGATTGATTTCCTGTGAATTTAATAACTCATTATGATTATTACTAAGTGAATTTATATGTATAAGATGGTACTCATTTTCATATTTAACAATCGATGGTTCGATGGTTACAATTTTATTCAACGATTCATCATCTAATTCAACAAAACTTCCAAATAAATATTCATTCAATTCCAGTCCTTCTTTTTCTTCGATCTTGCTACTATTTTCTTCGAAAACAAATACAAATAATCTTGCTAAGAATGGAAATCCCTGGAAAAGTATAAAATCTACAACTTTTACAAGCTGAGAATCATCAACATTACTGAAAAATTTCTTGAATACTTGATTTTGTAATACTTGTTTCAAATCAATCCCTTGTTTGCTTATATGCTGGAAAGTTTCAGGTACTAAATCTTCAATTGAACGTAAGATTTCATAATATAATTGATCTTTATTCAAATTCACAAGCAACTTATTGAATTTTAATAAGATGTATAAGATCTCTTCTTGTTGTAAATTAGGCACTGTAGCAAGTACTTGACCTATTCTTATAACGAAATGAATGTTGAATTCGTTTGATTGGTAAATATTCGTAAGCAAATCATTATTGGCTTCAATATTATTGCTTGAAAGCACTTCATTCACATAATAATTGAATACCTGTAATGAATTCTTTACATTAACATTATCGATTTTATCAATTTCATTACTATTTTCAAGTTCTGTTTTGACGGCTTTATGGAGTAAATTCGTGTACTTTTCCTTACTGAGTCCGTATTTGATATGGAAAACTTTCAAATATACAATTCCTCTATAGTAATCAGGAATTCCAGCCACCAATTCATCCTCCAACTTAGCATTCCTTGCAAATCTACTGATTTCTGCATCGTCACCGCTGATGAACTCTTTCCAGAACCCTTCTTCTGCAGCTTCTGGGAAGTTTTCAAGCATCTTATCGACTTTCTGCTTACTTATATTCTCACTCAGTGTCTTGATTGCAAATAAGTCACTCATTTCATTCATGATAGGGAGAGTATAGGAATCCAATTGCCGTTGGAAAAGCATCAGCGACAAAGTCTCGGGGACTTTTGGTGATACTATATCATTTTGTGATCCATCAGAGCCCTTATCGCCGACTTCTGGTTCTCTTGGAGGCAATTCCGGAGGTTCTGACATGATTATACAGTTTAGATTTTACCAGTTTCGCGTATATTTTTAACTAAGTCTACGTCTTTTTGGTCCGCAGCGAGGACTACTGCGAGGAGAACTACCGCGAGGAGAGCTAAGATCTCTCCCTACGTCGCCGCGCCTCGTACTTCCTATTATAAGTTGATGTTCAAATCTCTTATTAGTCTTATTATCTGGAGTAGATTGAGGGGTTAATTCAGGCAGACTTGGTACCAGAGTTACTTCTAATTCTGTCGACACAATACCTTGTTCATGAGAAATTTTGAAGGTCGTATCACGAGGACGAAGTAATGATGCATGTTTGAAGTTTTGTTGAAGCGTTTTGACTTGATTAATGATGTCTGAAGTATGATTTAGCGATAATTTATTTGATTCTTTGGCAAATTGATTGATTGCATCTAATTTGGCTGATGAAAATTTGCAATCTTCGTTGAAAAGGGTATTTAGAATTGCAATTGTAGTTGGTGATGCCGAAGCAACGGCTCTTCTAAGTACTTTGTTCTCTAGTTGTTTGTAGGAAGAATGCTTGACGGCAGAAAGTAGGGTCGTGGAATCAATGGAGTCTTCAATATTGATGCGTTTATCTTTTTCGTTTACCGTATAGATGATTTTTTGTATACGAATATCATCTTTATTTCCTTTCTTTTCTTTGATTTGTTCAATTTCTTTGACATCTTTTTTGTCTTCTTTCAGTTCAAAGTTAAATTCGTCTTTATCTTCATTCATATCTTGGAAATTAAACTCTCCGCTGCCTTTGTCTCCTTTCAGTTCAAAGATAAACTCGTCATCAATGTCTTCTGTCTCTTCTTGTTTCTGTTCTCCCTCCTCGCTGAGTCTCTCTTCAGGTCTCTCTTTTTCGTTATCTTCTTTAACCTTTGCAATAATCTTCTGAATCTTTTCTTCTTTATCAATACTCTGAGTATTCTCTGTCTTCTGAGCCTTGTCATCCCTATCAGTTTCACTCGACTCAGATCCTAAATTCATATTTGCAAACAGTCTCGTATCTATTATAACCTCCATCTTCTCTTTAGGATTTCTTCCTCTTCCTTTCTGCCTACTAATTCTTATTGGAGTCACTCGTTTCACATCCAATAACTCAATCTCTTCATCTGATTCTTCTTTAACTGCCTCTCCTACAATCTGTTCAGACTTTAATTTCAATAATAATTCAATCAATTCTCTTCTAACTTTAGACCGTTCTTGAGATTGAAAGAATTGTTTATAATGATTACTATTCTGATCCCATATCTTCAAACAATTTGCCTTATGATTCAAATACTTTCTGATATTATAAATTACATGAATTCCACAATCATTAAAGTTATTTTGTTTAGGTACTTTAGTGGATCGAAATACAATGTCTTGACTAGTGATTTCAAGCCCATATTTATCTTTACAATAATCTATAAGAAATGTCTTGATAGGTTTATTTAAGTTCCAATGCTTTTGACTGAGTGAGTCAAATACGAAGATATTGATTTTGCCAGGGTATCTAAGGGGTCGTATTTTGTCCTCAGTCTCTGAAACTTCTTCTAGTTTCTGGTCCAGGACTTGTTCCGAGTTCTGTGTCTGCTCCCGTATTTTCGTTGCCAACAAATCAGACAATCCCACCATTATACACCCGTACCAATGATAAAGCTCATTTATCGGGACTATAACTGTAGAATAGCTAAATAAATCAATCTTACTAAGCCATCGTTTAACATTGCCATAATAATCAGCTTCAATATCAGGATCCAGGCCAGTTTTAGTCATAAGTTTAGGATAAAAAAATGAATTAAATGCATAAATTTCGTCTTTAGTAATAACTCCTTTATAAATAGCTTGTTGGATTTCGTATTTAATAAAGAAATCAATAATATTATCATTAACCCAATCATTATTGTACAAGGTTTTAAAGTCATTAGATGCGATTGTGAATGGTTTGCCATCAGCAAAAGTGTATACTAAAGGAGGATCAAACGGTGCTGGTTCTTCATATGGAGTTACTGTGTCTTCTAATTTTAAAGGTGATGATTGAACGGAAGATTTAGAAGTGTCTGATTTATTAGGTGATTCAAGCTCACTTCTTGATCGGGTTCTTATTGGTGTCAGATAAAGCCTTGGTTTCCCATACATTTTTAATGGCGTTACAGTCTTATTGTCTTCTTTAGTTTCACCATGCTTCTCAGTACCGTTTAAAGGCTCTGGATGTAGGGGCTTCTTAGGCGTATTTCGTACTCTTTCATTGTCTATATCCACCATTCGCCTCTCCAATACCTCTTTCTCCACTAGATGCTTCTTCAACGGCATTTCTAATACTTTACACCTCTTATAAAATTCAATATCACTTTGTTTAAGTTCAATGAAAACATATCCTTTATTATTACCCAATTCGATCAAAATTAACTGATAATTGGTATCAAAGATTATTCGTGCTAGCTGTTTCGGTATATGAATCACAAAATGGTCCAATACTTGTTCTCTTTCTGTAATATATAAGAAATCATTATCAACGGAAATATTGAGTGTCACCATATACTCTGACTTTAATATCTTTCCGTTTTTATTTACAGTTGTGGCCACCGTATAGATAGATGCATCTTGGTCTAATTTACTGTCAGATATACTTATTATTCTTCCATCTACATCACGAATCGTATTTTGTTTGAATTGATAGTTGTGAGAATGGGCATTGCTAGCTGGTTTCTTATGAAGGGATGGTGGTTTTGGCGGTGTGGAGTGCTTAGTTGGAGTCCCAGGGATTGGACTTGAGCTACCTAGACTATTTTGCGGTATTAATCCCCTTGATCTAGGCCTATTTAGGGAGTTAAACGTCTTCATGATACAGCGAAGCGATTCGCACTATTCTTCCCGTACTAACTATACTGACTTAATGAAGTTGTTCAGTATGTTAACAAATTGTTCTATATATTCTATATTATTCTATATCCCTATGTTGTTCTATATCGTATAAATAATTTATTCCATTCAAAGTGTTATATAACTTCAAAAGTAACCTAGTTCTAAAGTGAAAATTTATGCTGTACTTTTCTATGCAATGTACTCTATAATGTGTTTCTATAGGGTGCTTCTGTACTTGTGTACTACTATAAGGCACTGTCTGTACTCTAACGTACTATACGATAATTAAGACTCTAGCGTACCTTTTATAGCCGGTTTCGCTGCTTATAATGTCTAAATCTCGTGTAAAACAACACCCATATTGACATTAAATTGCTTACATCCTTCCCTCTGATTAACCAAAGAAATTATCACCGGTAGCTCCTTCCCCCCATTAATCAACATCCCAGACTTACATAATATCTTCTTCTTAGGTAATTCATCTACCAAAGGATGTTTCAAACTATAATCCACCTCCACATCTAACCATTCAATATCATACGAATAAATATCCTTATCTACTGCCAAATCAATATCTGTTTCGTCAACATAATTCTCCCTCAAATCAAACCAAACCTCCCGTAAATCAATGTTCAATCCCGTTCCTACAAATTTCGTAAATGCTTCTTTTAGTGTCCAAAATTGATTAAATATACGATATCGCTTATTTATATCTTCAATACTCTGCAATTGTCGTATTTCACTTAATGCAAACATATCCTGAAAATCTTCTAGGAATGTCTCTTGTGATATATTCTGTTTTGAATGGGATAAATCAACACCAATTGGAGTTTCACTCCCTATTTCCACCGCTAAACAAATAGTATCGTTAGAAGTACTGGTATTAAATGATATTTGGGGGGTGAAAGGCTTTCCATACTGATTGTACTGGAACTTTATAGGTTTCCACGGTTCGAATGCAGTGTTACTACTTTGTGATATCACAAAATTTAGTATTAATCTACTAAACAAATTAGTGATTATTCGTTTAACTCGTAAATGAAAGTCATTGATATTCCTAATTTTCACCGTTTCTGAAAGCGAAAACTTCCGTAGTATAGTCTCCATATTATAATGGTCGTGGAAATGGCCATATAACTCAGGACAAATATGAGTTGTGAAGATATATGTACCTTCATTGAGTGAGACTGAGCCAAACATGCGACTGCAAATTCTCACTTTTACTCATTAAATATAGAATTATACGAGACAGTTATTTTACTTATGGTAAGAAATATTGTTTATTTTGTAGTGGAAATCGCTTTTAGTACGGCTTAATGTAATTTTACAATATAAAAGAATTATAATTTGTAATTTTCACAACTAGTGAATTTTACAATTTGCAGTAAATTCCTAACCCTGTATATAATGAGATAATTATTTGAATAAACTTGCTATAAAAGTATAGAATATATCTGTAACCATAAAAGTGTCTTAGCTATTACTAAAATTGGCGTCTTCTATAGTCTATTCGTCCTCCTTTTTTGCATTATAAAACTTAGTTCCAATAGCATTGCTTATTCCATTAGTCCAACTCTTTAGTTGCCTTGTTCAAAGTATAAAGCTTCAGCTGTTTCAACTGCAGCTTTGGTCAAACTGAATAGCCGAAACAGCTTCAATACCATCAGTTTGAATGATCTAGATGGGAATATTCAAATTCTTCTAAGATTTTATCAATGTTATCAGCATTTCTATTAGCAGTTCCTTTTGGATGACCAGTTAATTTTTGGAAAACATCAAAGACTGGATTACCTTCACTTAAGACGATAAGATTTCAAAGAAATGTAACAAGCCAAAAAAACCTATCGATACAAATGATACTGCATTTTAATGCTGTTGGAGTGTTAAAATTGCCTATTTTGGATTTGGCTGCAAACCTTAATTCATTGCTTGTTTTCATAACTATGTTAAACGAATTAAATTGGAAATCTATTAACTAGGTATACATAGTGTAGTTAGTTAATGAGTGTTCAATCTCGGCTACACGCAACCTTTATAGTTTCCTTGGCTGCAAAATTATCAATCACTAGTTTACAAACACTGATAAAGGGAATGTGGAAGTATAAAAAACCTTCTAGACAACAGAAACAAGAAGTCACTGATATCATGAATCTTAGGATTGAGAATTTCTCAAACCTTTCTGAAGTTATTACACATCCTAACCTTAATTTGCAGGAAACAATTGAAAGGATTGGTGACACTGATTTTAATGGAACCAAGACACTCATATCAGAGACACCAATATGGTACATTGTTATTATGTACTTTCCCCTGAGCTTTTACAGCTTCACCGGCATCCGTCATGATGAAGATACAACATCGGGAGGCAGCTCAAACGAGATGATCCTCAAAACACTAGACAAATTACGTGTGCAATTCACTTTACCTCCTCATGATGACTTTGTTAGAAGCCAGTGGAGGTATTTGATCACAATGATGGTCTGCAATTACAGCCACAAATCAATAGAAAGGCGTAATGAACGTATTCTTAGTCGACTTATCATGTCTCGACGAGAAGACCCTTTAATACCGCATGGCAAGGTCAGCGAGGAAGATGTTGAAGCGACAGTGAAGCTTTCTGTCTATGACTTAGTAATCCATTTAAGTCGTTTCCTTTTTGGAGTACCTTTGGGCTCCTGGCGTAAAACAATCGACTTCAAAACTATCCTCAATCATGAGGAACGTATTATAAAAGTCACACCTGATCTCCCCGTTCTTAGGTTTCCAGAATTTGGTAACGTAATGGTTGGCGAGGTCAAGGGACCCTTGATGAAACCTTGGATGGTAGATTTAAAGGCGTGTGGGTATGAATTCAAAATTAATCTTGATAAATACGAAAGAACTACAATAAAAAATAATTTTTCAGACGCCTTTAGCCAATTAATAGGCTATCAAGTTGATGCTAAATGCAAACTAGGATACCTTACTGATGGAACAATTCATTTTTTCACAACTATCATTAGCATTGAAAATAGGATGATGACAATTGAAATAGATGTGACAATTTCAAGTGATGAATATAATGAAGATCCGAAACTTTATCCTCCAGCAGCTTTACTTTTTGCCCAGCTTGCTGAAGTTCATCAGATGGGTTCAAAGGCTTATAAAAAAGATGTTGAAAACATTTTCAACCAAGCCTCGGATTGGGCTAAGAAGAGTTATTTGGATAATTATTTCGATGAGATAATGGTGCTTCAGAACTTTGAATGGTATAGACTGCACACACACGAAAACTTGGTGCATTCGTATATCTATCATGATCTAACTAAAGAAGAAATAATCCAACAAGATCCTGGCTGTTATTCCCAGACTTTTTGCATCCCCAGAGAATGCTTTGCTTCGGCACTGTTGCAGACTAAAGTACCTGGAAATTATTTGGCTGCAAAAGTTTTTGATGCCGGGTACTACTATGTCTCCAATTGGAATTACAAATACCTGCTTGATGATATACGGAGAAATGAACATGAATGGTATGAAGAAAGCCTTGAAGAATACAGGCGAGACTACGACTTAGCTATGGTATATAACCAGGCCCATCAATTAAAGATCAATATCCTCCCAATAGAAGCTGCGGGATTCTGTTCAATTTGGAAAGACGAGAACGAACCTAAAGATTCATTGAAGTATGTTGCTTCCGGATTGACTATATTAATGCCAAATTTGACAGAAAGACCAATTGATCGTGATGATTTCAAGAAAGGTTTAAGGCAGTTGATTATGATGGAGCGTGCTGGAATAGACGTTGACGTGAAGTACGACAACATGTATATGATTGAAAATGATTTTATATTTACTAGGTATGCATCTCCAACAACTAGGCCCAATTCTGATGGAAGTGATAACGATTTCAGAACAAGCGTTGAAAATGAAGACTTGTTTAGTACAAAAATCAAACTGTTTATGAAAATATGGAAGGAAAAAGAACCTGAATTAAGCTTTAGAGCTGCTAGAGGAGATTACATCTACTATCAAGATGAAGTTGATCAAGATATGACTGCTTGGTAATTGAGAGTTCCCCTTACTCTATCCAATGGCTAATATTCATCAAATAGTTACAACTAATTAATAAAAGTTTCGCTGTCTCTAACTGTCTCACTAATTATTCTATAAGAATCTCCTAGATCTGAAAAAATTATTAAGTACTAATAAGTGGCAGTAAGTGCTAATTTTTATTACAATAGTAGTTACATGCTAGTAGAGCAATAAGAAGAAGGAACTCTCTCTTGTTTCAAATTACATTTGCTATTATATGGAAATATTAAGAAGAATCAGCTGCTTGTCTTCTAACAGTACCTGAAGAATCAGTTGGACTCTTTGACATTATAAAACTTAGTTCCAATAGCATTGCTTACACCATTAGTCTTTCCATGTTCAAAAGCTTCTAAAATCACTTTCTTACATAACTCAAAACTTTCATCGGAAATCTGATAATGTAAAGTGACTCTTCCTGCCATAACTTTAACTCCATACTTCTCCAGTAATTTACATAAATAGTCATAATCAATATTACTTGCAGCCAAATCTATAAATACGAAATTTGTATGTACAGGATGTTCTAATACAATTCCATGTTGTTCACAAAGCTTACCTAGTTCTTTAGCCTTTTCATGAGTGGCCTTTAACTTACTAAAATTCTCATCAATTGCAACTTCAGCCATTACTGCTAATAATCCACTTTGTCTGACCCCTCCACCATTTTGTTTCTTAAAATGATTAGCCTTATTAATAAACTTTCTATCTGCCACTAAAACTGATCCAATTGGAGCTCCTAAAGTTTTAGATAAGCATAAAGAAACAGAATCAAAATGAGAACAATATTCCTCAATTGAAATACCAGTTTCTGCTGATGCATTCCATAAACGTGCCCCATCCAAATGGAATCTAACATCATTTTCTTTACAAAACTTACTAATCTTTTTGATCTCTTCAAGAGGAAAAATCATTCCGTGTAAAGTATTCTCTAAAGAAATTAATTTAGTTGGAGCTGAATGAATTTCGCCATCATCTGGAACAAAATTAGGTAAAATATCATCCTCTAAAGTTAAATGGATCCCATTCTTAGGTTTAATAGGATTTGGAAGTGCTTGACTTAATGTAGGTAATCCACCAGCTTCATGAACGTAAATATGGCTTCGATAATCACAAAGAACAGCAAATGGAGGTTGATATAAATTGGTTCTAACAGCTATTTGATTCGACAACGTTCCACTGACACAATATAAACCAGCCTCTTTACCGGCAATTTCTGCTACTTTCTTCTGTAAATTATTGGTGGCCACATCTTCATTGTATACGGCATCACCAAGAGTAGCTTTAGCAAGAGCCTTTACCATTGAAGTTGTAGGAGTTGTGAAAGTATCACTTCTAAACTCGTTGTGTGCAGGCGATTGGCCTTCGAATACTGAAAAGTCCATTTTGTCTATTAGTTAGTCAGTAAGTAATTGTAGTAATTCGACTTGATTTGTGCGGTGCGATATTTATTATGAGTAATTGACAGATTTTTACGAATTATACATAGTTTTCTTTCTTAATTAATCATTATGTCATAGTTTAGCAATTAGTCCAACAAGGAATCTTTTTTATGTAGAAATATAGGTTATTTAATAAAAAATAAGAAAGAATTCACGTGACTGGTCTTGCTCATTAACTGGATATCCGCATTTTATGTACGAATACGGTAGTTCGCGGCCGCATCCGCCTTCCTGATTTGGAAACCCGCAGCTATTTAAACTCCATCTTTCAAAATCTTTATCTCTATTTATTCCTTAATTCTTTTATCCTGAATGTCAATTCCTTTACAATTAGAAATTTCTTTACCTGATGGGTTGAAATATACTCAACCAACAGGATTATTCATTAATAATGAATTTATCAAATCCAAAAAAGGTAATACTCTTGAATCAATTAATCCGCTGACTGGTGAAGTCAATGCTAAAGTTTATCTTGCTGAAGAAGAAGATGTTGATTTAGCAGTTCAATCAGCAAGAAAAGCTCAAAAAGCTTGGAGAGATACTACAGGAGTTGAAAGAGGTGAATATTTAAATAAATTGGCTGATTTAATGGAAAAAGATCGTGAATTATTAGGTTCTTTAGAAGCTTGGGATGGTGGTAAAACTAAATCAACTAATGCTGTTTTCGATGTTGATGAATGTATTGGTGTTTTAAGGTACTATGCAGGTTGGGCCGATAAAATTCATGGATCTGTTATTCAGAATGATCCAAAGAAACTTGCCTATACAATTCATGAACCATTTGGTGTATGTGGTCATATTATCCCATGGAATTATCCATTATTAATGGCTATTTGGGCAATTGCCCCTGCATTAGCTGCAGGAAACGTTTCTATTTTGAAAACTTCAGAAATTACTCCATTGTCTATGTTATACGTTGGACTGTTAGTTAAAGCTGCTGGATTCCCACCAGGAGTTTTCCAAATTTTATCAGGTGAAGGTAAAGTATGTGGACACGCATTAGCCTCCCACATGCAGGTCCAAAAAATATCATTTACTGGATCAACAGCTACTGGAAAATTGATTCAAAAAGCTGCTTCATCAAATTTAAAAGCTGTGACTTTAGAATGTGGAGGTAAATCACCATTTATTGTTAGAGCTGATGCGGATCTTGAACAAGCAGTTAAATGGGCAGCTACAGCCATTTTTTCTAATCAAGGTCAAGTATGTACTTCAACATCAAGACTTTATTGTCATGAAAGTGTTTATGAAGAATTTTTAACTAAATTAGCAGCATATGCTAAGTCAGAATTCCCTCAAGGTTCAGTTTATGATGGAGTATCAGTCGTTGGACCACAAGTTTCAAAGATGCAATTCGATAAGATCTTAAATTATATTGATATTGGTAAGAAAGAAGGAGCTAGAGTTGTAATGGGAGGAGAAAGAAATTCTGAAAAAGATTTAGAGAAAGGATTCTTTATTAGACCAACAATTTTTGCTGATTGTAAACCAGATATGAGAATTATCAATGAAGAAATTTTTGGTCCAGTTTTAGCTTGTAGTAAATTTAGTAGTGATGAACAAGCACTTGAATATGCTAATCAAACTGATTACGGATTAGGTGCAGCTATTTTTACAAAAGATATTGCAGTTGCTCATAATATGGCAAGAGATATCGAAAGTGGAATGGTATGGATTAATTCATCAAATGATTCAGATTACCATGTTCCATTTGGAGGTGTTAAAGCTTCTGGTGTTGGTAGACAATTAGGTGAATATGGATTGAATCATTATACTCAAGCCAAGGCTGTTCATGTTAATTTGGGGAATGTTTTATAAGCAATTTGATGTACAATTCGTGACAATTGTAGGATCGTACGGAGTATTTACAGAGTGTAACATTTCCAGAGATAGAATCTGAAGATTTTTTATTTTTATTATATAATTGAAGTCAATATGTCGTATTCTTTCTTTAATTTACAGACAAAAAGACCTCAGAGAATTCTTGTAGAAACTACGTGAATGCAGTAAAAGTGATTATATAAGATATTGATGTTTGTCCCAGAACCATCATTCTCTGTCGTGTAGTTTTTTCACATTCATCATTCAGTATATTCTCGTATATTTTCGCCGCACCATCACATCTTCTGACTCGCACGACTTACCCCTATAAATGCAGCAACGACATTAATAATTTGCTATACATATTAGTCAAGCTGGTTTACTTCTAATTAAGCAACTAAAAGCTACAAGAAAGAGCTATTATATAAAAAATGGAAAAACTTTCTTCCATAACTTATACAGTTACAAAACCTGATGTTGATAAAGATTACCTCGATAGATCAGTGCTAACAAATATTACATTTGAATATAAAGAACTCCTATATAAGCAGGCTTATAATTTAGGATACCAATCAGTTGCTGAAAAACAGAGTTCCCAAAAAGGTATAGTTTATCAACAAGCAAATGCTAGTATATTTAATAAGTTATCATCCCATTTAATTGGTGAAATTTGTCAATATGTAGATCAGTTCGATCTTGTAAGTTTACTGGTAGTAAATCGGCAGTTTTATCCTATAGCTATTGAAAGATTATACAAGAGGGTTACTGTGGTATTAAATGCTGAATTTCCTACCAAGTATAATAACGATGGGAAGAGATTTATAAGAGATAATGGTATAAAGTATATGGATTCCTCACTAATATTGACTGGTAGGAATTTAGTACTGTTTATGCTGACACTTACGCAGAATCCTAGTTTAGTACAGAAAGTTAAGTACTTTATCTTTGATAAGTGTCATTCTAATATCGATAGTAATAATCCAGTAGTAGGATCGCTAACTGAAGATCAACTTAATACGATTCAAAATCAAACTATTGAATTTTTCGGTACAACTTCAACTGAAATGAGTTTCTTACATATTACATTTATTGATTTTTTATCAGGGATCGATAAGCTTACTAAGTTTCTTAGTAATGAAAATGTTAGGAATCGAATATTCAAGCTTTTTGTCACCAATTTAAAGAGTTTATATACGCCAACAGTTCCTCAAGGCTTAACTAATTTATTTTTAATGCTTGATGAAGAAGAATTAAGAACAACCGATGTGATAGATACTACAACTCCACCATATGATTTATTTAATGGACTTTTCACATTGACTTGTAGTACTAATAATCAACTAGGCTTGGAAATTTTAAACCGTATTCATTTACTAGGTGACTGTAAAATGAATTTAAAAGGATTAACAATTTTCCATTGTCATAAAGAAACTTTAGATGAAGAATTCCAAGGAGAATTAGACGAATTCGTTTCAAATCTTAACAAACGACTTGATTTTAATGCCATTGAATCAAAAGTTAATCTAGATTATTTAAAGAATTTATACTTAAAAGTTGATTGCAATGAGCATCGAAATAATAGTTGTAATTGTTTCCCTAAATTCTTTAAACAGCTAACAACCTACGCTACAAACCATGATGGATTACCGAATCTTCGAAGCTTTGAACTTGAACTTTTCCCAAATTTAGAATGGTTACGCCCTCATCAATTACTCGAAAATATCCTAACTCCATTAGGAGGATTTGTTAAGAGTTTAAGTAATTTAACAACACTTACAATTGATTTTTCAACACCAGGATTTAAAATGTTTGATAATTCAATGGGGATGACATCATTGATTTTGAATAGATTAAATGAAAGATTAATGGAGGCTTTCTTTCTTTGTTTTGTTAACGATTCAGGAACAATTCATAATTTAAGAACACTTCAATTGCCTGATTTTTTAACGTCATTTATTTATTATAAACCAAATTTTTATGAATCATTATTGCATACATGTAAATGTTGGGGGTGTCAACAGGTGTTGGAGTTGCTTAAGGAGACATTTTATCCACTTCAAGATGAGGTTGGGGATATAGTTGATGAAGAAGAGACATCTAATCAAGAAACATCTAATCAAGAAACAAATGAAACATCCAATAGAGAAGAAACAGGAGAGACAGAATCTGAAACTGATCCAGTTTCTGATCCAGTTGCTGATTCATCACTCCAATCGACATACTACATCCTCATAGGATTCATCCTTGGCAAACTTCAAGCCGATCGTGAAGTTTGCGTACCAATCAAGCAAAACCCATTCGATTTTTCAAATTACCCCATCTATAAAGGACAGCCCCACACTTTACACACCCACTTTCATAGAGCTGCATGCAGTTGCAGCATAGATAAAGACCCTCATGGAACAAATGATGCGAATATTGACAATCTTGTTACAACATATATAATTCATCAACTAAAACCAATTATAAATTATCTTTCACTTATCTTTTTTAAATTAGATTCATTAATGGTGCATGGAATTTATTATCAAAACATTCCAGGTGAAGGATTAATTCCAATTTATGATAAACCAGAATATCTGCAAGAATTTCTCCGCCCTAAATTGCTGCATATAAAGGCGGGAAAAATTCCAAATTTACCGTTTGGTAGTTTTAGAAATAGTTATCATTAATATAAAATATCAGTGCACCCACTTTTTCCTCCCTATATTTTCCCCTAATGCAGTTGCTTATCGGGCTATATACAGTCTTACGCTGGTACACCAGTACTAAATAATCTCGTATAAGATTATTTTTCAATGCGGAATTTCAAAGCGCAAAAACCAGCTCCGACAACTCTCCACTACGAAAATTCTACTAAAACTTATCGAAATTGGGTTTCAAGAACTACTAAAAGTGTCGTGAAAGTGACAGAATTAAAACTTTACTAGGACTTTACTGAAAAAAACTAGTTTGATGGATAATTTCCCTGAAGATTTTGAGATGCCCCAGGGGTTTCAATTGGACGATTTTTCACCATTAGAAGTTGCATCACCTCAAATAGATAAACGTCAAGTACTTATGGCATATTTATATGTTTATCTCAGTCAAAATGGACATCAAGAAACTGCTAAAGCATTATTAACCGAATTAAATACTTCAGCAAATAGTTTATATTCAATTAAACAAGAATTTGATAAGATTAATAATAATCCATCATCACAAGATTTTTTAGTTGACTGGTTCGATCAAATCTGGGGGATGCAAAGTAGTTTAAATCCAAATTTAAATCAGCTTCATAATTCAATGGATCCAATGACTGTAACTCAAAATACTGCACCAAATGCAATGTTACCACCAAGAAATCCAAATGTAAGTATGTTACAATATCAACAACAACTTAAATTACAACAAATGAGACTTCAAAGTCAACAACAACAACTTCAAAATCAACAAGATCCTCAATTATATCTTCAAAGTCCAGTATTAACAAATTCAAATCCACCAAAGAAACAGTTTATTCCTCAAAATCAACAACCAACAGGTCCACAACAAGGACAAGTACCAGGGCAAGTACCAGTACAAGCACAACAAGCACAAATTATGGGGAATAGACCAGTTAATCCTCAACAGTATATGATGAGACAACAAATGATGCTTAGACAACAACAAGCACAACTTCAACGACAACCACAAGGATCACCACCGGTTCCAATGAATAGAGTTAATCCTCAAATGATGCAACAACCAATGCCTCCACAGATGAAACGAAATGATATGCCTCAACAAGTTCCAGGTAAGGGACTTCAAAATTTTACACCATTTATGCAGCAGGAAGATAAAGATGGATTTATGAATGATTCTACTAATTTGTTTCTTGAGTCTGACTGGTTCAGCAGTTTAGGAGCGGGTCCGGGATTCTAGCCATCAAGTAGCGCCAGCTACTTGGCTTCTAGCTCTAGCTTCTAGCTCTTGCTTCTAGCTTCTTTGTGTTTTTGTTTGGTGTTAGGTGTTTAATTGTCTGGTGTACTTTGGTACTTTATAGAAATAGATGCAGTACTAAGTCTACATGTATTATACTTTCTTTCTAGTGTATAGAATACTAGTTTAAACTGGCATACGGCTCTTTAGTACTTTATAGTACTTTAAGGCTATTACTGCTATTAGTACTATTTGTTATTAGTGCTTTATTAAAGCTTATTAGTGCTTATTGGTGCTAATAGTACTTAGTATGCTCAGTATTACTTCTTAATATTTAATTATTCTTAATATACTTTTAAATACTTTAATACTCCACTACGCTTTTGTCATTCTACTGTACTCTACATTATCTGCAGTTAAGACTTGATGACAAGACTTAGAGTTAAGACCTAGAGTTAAGATCTAGTTAAGTACTACAGAAATATGAGCCTGGTAATTACTCATTCTACATATATGTAAACACTCGCTACTTTAGTCTATTAAATCACTTAATACAAACCACACTATATCTGTCTGGCAACCAATATCTATTCTCTCTCAAACAGAATTAACATTCTGTTTGTAACATTCTATTTCATATGATTTTGCAGCCTCGCGTGGATTAACCGCTGCGATAAACAAATCAATAAATACTCGTATTTACTCCATACAAGTACGACCTCCAATGAACTTTGAAAGGTTTAATCCGTTATCTTACTTTAATGACGGACCTAGGAGTGATACTGAAAGTGAAGGGTTTCGAGAGAAAATATTTAGTGATGGTATTAGTGATTGGGGTATAGAAGAAACCTCAAGTAATACTGGATCAGTACCATTGTATTATCCTCCACCACCAATTGGTCAAAGAGTACCGTCAAAACATCTGCCCTTACATCCACAATCATTGCATGGATCCGTTCATGGATCCAATTTTCATGGTTCAAGTTTCCATGATTACTATAAATATTCACCTTCTCCATTACTCCCAACCACGGAAAACTTTAGTAAATATATTAATAATTATTTTAAAATAAGACTATCGAATCAGTTTTGGGAGAAATTCAAATATAACATTATAATATCTAATTTATTAGATGATTCAATGATTTTATCAAAGAATGATCAGAATTTACAGAATTTATTAAGTGAATCACAAGATTCTTTTAGAAATTTAAGTTATTATAAAGTATTCAATAATGATGGAACTGAATTGATAATATTTAAGAATTATAGATTAAAATTCCCTAATTTAGCCAGTAAAAATATCATAATTTTAATAATAAATTTGGTGATTTACTTACTTAAACAGAATCTAACTGATCACTTAGATTCCCAGTTAAATAAACAAAACCAATTACAATTATTTAAAATCCTTTTGATTGTGGCGACAAAATATACAAAATTCAAACGTATTGGTATGATGGTTCAAATGAATAAAATCCTTAATTATCAAACTGAATTCCTAATTAATAATTTCAAAATTAATAAGAAAATCATTACTAATTTAATTAATTTAAAACAATTGAAATTATTTAAATCATCAAATATTGATGCTAATGAATTGAAACTAATGTTGAATAACTCAATTGGGTTCCTTAATTTCAATTTAAAAACATCAATCATTAAGTTACTCCCAATTTTAAATGGTCATATTTTCGAAAAATACTGTAATATAAATAATATAGATATTGATAATTTAATAGTCGATAATTATGATAGTATCGACGAAGATAATGATTTATCCCATATAATAGAGAAAGTAAATCAATTTAATAAACTAAGAAAACTTTTAATTTGTCAATTATTAACAATTGATGAAAAAATTGAAAAAAATTACTTCATATTAAAAGTATTTGATAAATTTAATTTAAATGATTTTGAATTTGAAATTAATGAATTAAATAATTTAAGCAATTTTGAAAAACTTTTAATTTTACAAGAACTTTTCATTGATTATAATAAAGTAATTGATAATTTTAATTTAATATTTGAAAAATCTGAAAAATTAAATAAGTTGAATTCAATCAATGTTAATGATGAAGATATTTTAAAAATTAATAATAATAATGATACCAATAATGATACCCATAATGAAAATTTAAATAAATTAATTGAAAAGATAACCAATTTATCAACTAATTTAAATTTCTTCAGGAAATATAATCAATCAACTATAACTAATCATAATGAAGCTAATGAGAAACTTTTAATTTTCAATCAATTTAATGATGATATTACTAATATTAAACAACTTTATAAATTTGCATTAAAAGAATTAACCAATCAATTAAATGAAGAAGAACCTGAACCAGAAAGTGGACATTCATCTAATAGAAATTCAAGAAATAGTGGTGAATTCAACTTAAAATCTTTCCATACAAAGAATTCAAATTCTGAGGTTAAAAAGAGATATTCATTACCAAATAGTTCAGTTCAAAGGAACTCTGTAAAAAATGAAGAATCTAAAAGAGATAGTGATTATCAAAGATTATCAACAGGTTTGAAATTAGGTCTTTTAACAGTATTTGAAGAAGATAAAAAACCTAAACCTTTTGATGATAATTATTTAAACATAATGCCTCCAGCAAATTATGAAACTTATAATCAAACTACTTTAGATATGCTTTCAAGAAGGAATCCTACTAATAGGAAAGCCAGTAATAGATTTTCAGTCAATTCAATGAATTCAAATCTAAGTGGCATTAGTGAATTGATTTCAACTCAAGTTACATCATTTGATGAAATCGATGAGAGTTGTTTAAGTAAAGATGAATTGAAATTAAAACTTGAAGAGAGTTTGAATAAAATTTATAATTTAGAGAAACAAGTTGCTGATAATCAACCTAATGAATATGATAAAGAACTTGAAACCATTCAAACTGGAAATACAGTTGATGCAAACTTCTTGAATAATTTAGAGGAAACTTTAAATAAATAATGAGATATTTATATAAATAATGAGGTATATTAAACTTTTTACACACCAGGAGTAGAAAATTCTCCTTCATCTTCATGATACATATCTTCTAACTTCTTTTCATTATCATTTACATCTTCTTTATTAGATGTTGGTTGAGGTTTTGGAGTGACAGATCTTGAATCTTCAGGTTGTTCATCATCTCCCAATAATAAGTATGCAACATCTTTCTTTTTATTCTGGTTTTCTTCCTTCTTACTAGCACTTGCTTTTCCTTCCATAACCACTTGTTGCACTTGTTCCTTTTGTTTAGCTCTATCTCTCATTCTTTCTTCAATAGTATTTCTGGTTAATAATCTATAAACAGTAACTTGTTTAGTTTGTCCTAATCTATGAGCTCTATCCATAGCTTGAGAATCAATAGTTGGATTCCAATCTGAGTCGTAGAAAATAACTGTATCAGCTGCAGTTAAATTAATACCTAATCCACCAGCTCTTGTACTTAATAAGAAAATAAAAATTTCAGGTTTGTTTTGCCAATCATGAACTAAATCTCTTCTATCATCTAATTTAGATGATCCATCTAATCTAATATAACTATGTTGTCTATAAGTTAAATATTCTTCCATTAAATCCATCATTCTTGTCATTTGGAAATAAATTAAAACTCTATGATCATTTTGTTTTAATTCATTTAAAAGTTCATCTAATTTAGCTAACTTCCCTGATTCGGTTATAAACCTATTCATTGATGGCATTCTAATATTTGAATAATCAATTAATTTATTTAATGGTTGTGGTAATAAATTAGATTTAGGATATTCCGGTATTGGTACATGTTTTTGCAACAAAGTATATTCTTCGTTTAATGATAATGGTACTAGACTTGATCTAACTTCATTATTAAACCAAACACTTTTAAGTTCATTTAGGAAACTTGGATCTTGACAATTAAAATTTATTGGTGGGGCACTGGCAATTGGTTCAGCTGCTGGTTGAAGAACATTAATATTAGATTCTTCATAAACTCTTGATTGAACAGAATATAAATCAGTTAAAATTGATGAATTGGAAATTTCACTATAATTATTGTTATATTCCAGTATTAATAATTCAGCTGATTTGGGGGTAAATTCTCCTTCATATAAATAATTGAATCTATTAATTTTACTATGATTTATATCAGTATATTCTTTATTATTGATGGCTCTTGTTAAAATATCTTGTTTAGTAAGTTTATTTAAATCATTCTTAGTAGCTCCAACCAAATTTAACCAACTATAATTTTCTTTATCTTCAGGTTGATTATAAATATTAAACATTTCATAAACTTTAACTTTAGAATCATTATTGAAATTTGGTGATAATAATTCTTCATAGACTAATCTTGGTAGATTATAATTAACTTGATTTTGAGTTGAATATTGTAATTCTAAATCATTTGATTCTCTCATAAAACTTACAGTATCAGCAAACTTTGCAAATGAAAAACTTGATTTAACATCAGCTCTTTCAAATAAATCTGGATGATTACAAACTTTCCTAAATTGCATAACTAAATTAATTAATGATTGGGTTGAATCATCATTTGAATTGTTAACAGATGCTAATAAATCCATAATTGAAATTTGGGACTTTAACATTTGATAAAATTTTTTTTGACGATTTGTTAAATCACAGAATAAATCAATTTCAACTTTATCACCTAATTCACTTTGAACATTCTTTTTAATTCTTCTTAACATGAAAGGTTTTAATATAACATGTAATCGTTTTAATTGTTGTTCATTTAATTGAGTATTAGATTGGGCATGACTTTCAATATCTTTAGAAAACCAATCACTAAATTCATCATGAGAATCAAATAATGATGGCATAATAAAATGTAATAACGCCCATAATTCTTGCATGGAATTTTGAATTGGAGTACCAGTTAATAATAATCTATTACGACAATGGAATGATAATAAAGATTTCCATCTTGATGATTGTGATGATTTAATAGCTTGTGCTTCATCTAGAATCATATATTGCCATTTCATTTTTTGGAAATATGCAGCATCTGCAACTACTAATTGATAACTTGTAACTAATACATGGAACGGAGCATCTTTATCATATTTAACATTTTTACGATCCCAAAATTTTCTTAAAACTTTACGATCTTTTGCATTCCCCCAATATGGCAATACTTTAAATTCAGGTACGAATTTAGATATTTCTTGTTGCCAATTATGTAAAGTAGAAGCAGGGGTTACCACTAAATAAGGCCCCCAAATATTATGAGTTTCAGCTAAATATGCTAATACTGATATACTTTGAACAGTTTTACCTAACCCCATTTCATCAGCTAAAATACCATTTATACCTTGTTCATATAAATTAGCTAACCAATTAAGACCTTTAACTTGGTATTCTTTTAAAGTACATTTTAACATATCAGGTTGAGTTATATTAATATCTCCCATCATTGTAGGATTTTGGAAATTCATTTCTTCACCATTAGTATCAGGATTTTTGAAAGGATCCTGTTGATTAAAACTTTGAGCTTTTGTTTGAGCATTTTCTAATGCTAATTGTGCATTCATAGCAGCTTGACGTCTTAAAGATTCTTCATCTTCATTGTCAAAATCAATTGTATTGAAATCTCCCATTTTTCCATTATGCTCAATATCCTTATACTGATCATAACCTTTTGAATTATTTGATGAAGATAAATTAGGATCACTATCACTACCTTCAATTTCATCAGTTTTAATCTTCTTACCAATGAAATGACTATACAATTCAGTTTGAGTAATAAGGAAATTCAATTTCCTTGATTGTCTTTTAGCTTCTCTTTCTTCTTCTTCTTTCTTGGCTTTATCAAATAATTCCTTTTCATGTTTCCTACGTAATTCACGTTCAATACGTTCATTACGTTTCCAGAAATTAAACATCTCTCTCATAGCTCTTCTAGCTTTTGAACTTAAATCTTTTTGATTCTTATTATTCTTTAACTGCCATCTTTTAGCTTCTCTTGCTGCTAAAATACTTGTTTTCCTTAAATTAATCATTCTAGCTTGTGTAGCTTGTTGCATTAATCTACTAGCCTTAGGTCCATCTTTTCTTGATAAATCTTTCCAAACCAGTATGAAAATATTCTCGTATTGTTTAGCAACTAATCTTTCCTCTTTTGGAGTTCGTTTACTTGGATCTTGTGAGAAAGATTCATCAAATTCTTCATCAAATGTTTCTTCAGCTTTAACTGGTGTAAGTTTTTTCTTCCTATTCGTACGTTTAGAATCATCATTAAAATCTTCAACTCCTTTATATCTAAATTTTTTAGGTTTTGAAATACGTCTATTAGCAATATTAACGAGATTAGTTGGATTTCTTGTTGATGGAATTTTTAGACTCTTATCATTATTATGACTAAGATGATTAGCAATTTTAGCTTGATTTTGAATGAAAGTATTGACTAAATTATAATGATTAAAATTATTTAAATTCAAATCTGGCAGTAAATGAGCTAAATTATTTAATTTATTAAGATTATGATCTATCTTATTCATTGTAGATAATCTATTTTCAAATTTTCTTATGTAATTAATGTCTATAACTCCATCCAGTGTTGATAAATTTGGTAAAAAACCACTAATAATCTGATCATCATCAATTTTACCATTACCATTAATTGGATCTATTGGGATATCTGGCTTTATATGATGATCATGATCATTGTCACTCAGTAACATCGACAGGATGTTCATTATTATCAATTATATGATTTTATTAGGATTTTTCAACAAACACAATTCAAGAAAATGATTGCCCCTGGAATTGTCGGTGCGTGCAAATCGTGAACTGCCCGAGCAATGAAAATTTCCTTATGGTGTTGATGGACTACGCGGTGGTGGGTGGGTAAGGTTTTTACTACTGATTGGAGGGAGAGTAAGAGAAGACTAAGGTGAGTTTTTTTTTATCTATTAGGTTTTTTATTGATATAAGCGTGAAACTTCCATCATTGCCTAATAAATAATAAAGTTGGTGATGATGTGTCTGTGGATAGGGTTTTGAAATGGATCAAGAGAAGACGTGTGTGTACCGAATTTCTTGCTATTAAATTAATTATTCAGTTATTAGTATGATAATAATAGGTATTAGTTGCACTGAAGAAATTAACTGAAATGAAATGAAATATCCTTGTGAAAGAAATGTAGTATCTACTCGTTAAAGAAGTAGTGTGTAGTCTAATGGTAGTGGACAGGTGATACTATCCAATAATAGATAATGTGCGCCTTAATTACAGGTTGTTCTGATTGGAGAAACTGGACTGTACAGTGCAGCTGATGCTCTTACAGCCAGACTCTTGTTTAATATTAGTTAATGTCTGATATTAAATGTCTATTTACAAATAATATGTCTAATGGTATTTCAACAAGATTGAAATACAGTATAAACTAAAAGCTTCTAAGAGATCAAGCTAGATTTGGTTCATCTGAAGAATTAATAGTTCAGAGTTACAGTCAGACATACGGAATACTACAGTAATATAGTACTTAACAGCATACAGTTATAAGGAAAGTAATGATATTTCAACTGTGGCAGCATCAATAATATTCTTCACTCTATAAAAGCCATTCTATATGAACCATTCTATCAATTCTAATCTTACCTGCGTCTACTATAATCTCCAATCTACAATTTATCCAATCTTCTTGAATCTACATCTTAAATCTAATTGAACGATCCACACTTGTTCCCCAGTAATATTCACAAATCAGGCAATCATTTCCAAGAAAATTAAAATATATCCAATTATCGCAGTTTTTGTCCGCACTTTTGGCCCGCGCTTCACTATGGAACACCCAGCTTTTACTTTATCAGGTTTATGTGCCGTTGGTGGTGCAATTGGTTATGCTAAAAAAGGTTCAGTACCTTCATTAGTCGCAGGTACAACATTTGCTGTTTTATATGGTACTGCAGGTTACTTATTAAAACAAAATAAAGATTGGGGTTTAGAAATCGCTCTTGCTTCAAGTACAGTTTTATTAATTGCTGGTTTAGGTAGAGCAATTCCTACTAATTTCTCTAAACCAGTTCCTTTAGTGTTAGTTGGTTTAGGGGCTCTTTCAACTGCTTATTATGCTAAAAAGTATAATGAATTTTATCCACTTTTTTAAGTAACTTGTTTATATGCTATATTCTTGTCAATAAATATATGGTTTGATATGTATTTTTATACGATATTGTTAGTAGTTAATTGTAGTTAATTGATCTAACAATTGAGCAATTGAAGTATTGATGTAAGAGATAACTAATTGCTGAGGATTCGTTGCTCTTCACATGCTCGTATTTCAGTACGGATGCAGTGGAAGGATAACAACAACCGACGTCTTGTGCTCTTATAAGCATAGATAACATAGCATAAACAACCTAGCATGATCATATTTTCACCGTAAATAGATGGATAGATAACTTGTAGAGACTTGTGAACTTACAAAAAAAGAGCAAAGAAAAAAAATCTAATAAATATGCCTTAACCTATAAACCCAATGCGTAGAAACCCATATAAATACCGTCACAATAAATATCGTTATAAACCAGTACCTAATTTAATTCAACAAGTGACATAGATCTTTCTCTGTCAACATTAACGTCTTCTTCTTGAGAAACTGGTTGTAATATTGGTGATGAAGTAGGAGAAACATTTGGAATTACAAATGGTTCATTAATTTCACTACTTAAGGAAATGAAGTTAGTTGGTAAAGTTTGGAAAGTTTTTTTGAAATCTGACATTATAAAAATTATAAATTATTTGCTGAAATTTTGGAAGGAAAATCTGTGGTTTTATATCATCACAAATCAAATCTTATTAATTCCGGACATTAAATTCCAGTGTGACATAATGCAAAATATGGGGACTCCGAACTTTAGTCATCTCATTTTTCCCGTTTACCGAGCAAATCTGCGCCCTAATGAATGCGGCGGAGATAACTGACATGCCCCACCCTTCCTAAACCGATGTCGCGTGTCGTGCTTATGCCACTATTTATAGTGGGTTCGGCAGTATTTGAGCGAAATTTTTGACCTCGATCACTACGACATTCATTTTAGAAAGGTTTTGACTCAAACGAGTCATTTAAGCCGCATCCCCTATTGCCTTTCTCCCGAGGATGTATTTATTAGTTTATTGCCTTATGTAGATTTGGAATTTACTTAGAACAAAGTTTAAAGGATTTGTCGTGTGTTAAGTTAACTCCGTTAATTATAGCCTAGATTTTAACTAGGTTTAAGGCACGAAACGGCTGTAAAAAATGGTGCAACATCTTTTATACTCCGAAATTTCTAATTTTTTATGAAATGAGCTGACAAACTTTTTTTCTAGGCAACTTTTCTGACTCATTATTTATGTTGGTTGTTAATAGATAATTAATAGGAGTTTAGTTATATAAGCATAAACTTAGAGTTGAATCATTATGGCCCTATTCTATCAAATCAAATAGTATTCGGTCGAATGGCAGATTTTGTCGTGTAGTAACCATTCAATCATCTAGTCGTGTGAATGCTTGTAAGAGAGTCGGACTAGTGTAATTGACATATATCAGTACTAAGAATAATATTTGATAGAAGTGAGCGGGTTTTAAACCAAAACTGTCTCTGAATAATTAAGTTTCCTCAGACTATGATTGTTTGGAGCCTTCTATGATTTTTCAATTTCTGTTTTGAATCCTTCGATCTCTTTTTCAATTTCTCTTTTCACTGTTTTGCATGGAAAAAGTCAAATAAATAGGCTTTCCTTCATATAATTTCCCTCTTCATCATTTAACCAACAAGATCCAAACCAACGCATTAGGAACGTGAATCACGTTATCTTTCTTGCATGTCTTATTGTACTCCATAATTTCTTGATGACTTTGCACCTCTGATATGAATTGATTTCTAAACGTTATGGTATAATTGTTCGATGTTTGTTACATCTGTAATCTTTAGATTTGATACATAATCAAAATGATATCTTAACATTCTTATATCAAAAATTTTAAATACAAGCTCAGTAGAAGAATCTAATTCTAAGTCAGTACCAGAATATGATTTAAATAAGCTACATGGAATTTTGAAAACCTGTGAAGCATAACTAAATCCTTGTTGAAGTGGTATAAATTGAAATTCTATGCAAACTCTTTAGATTCTTGAAATTTCCCCTATATAATCGCATATATCACTTAGTTCTGACTGCTTTAACAGTGTTGCAAAAAGAGCTCGTATAAAGCGATCTGAAACAAAACAATGCACACTTTAAAATGACTGCAATAATTGTTAATAAGAAAATAAGGTACCTCTATACTAATCTAACTTTTTAGACTGCTTACTATCCACTAATTCTTTCAAACAAGTTCAAAAGCACAAATAAAGAGATTAAATGATATTATATATTGTTATACATTTAAGCAACAACTTCTTCAGCTGGAGCATCAGCTTTTTCAGCTTCTTGTTTATAACTTTTAACAGTTGGAGCAGAAACAGCTTCATCTTCATCTTTAGCTTCAGCAACTTTAACAGCATCTGGTAAAGATTTTGGACCAGTCTTGTTAGCAGCTGGATCTTTCATAATTTTAACTTTAATACCTAAAACACCTTGTCTCATTAAGACGTGTCTAATAGCAATATCAATGAAATCTTTGGTTGGTTGACCAGAGTGGATCATGAAACCATCAGCGTATTTTTGGGATTTAGCTCTGGCAGCTCTTAATTTACCAGAAACAACAACTTCAACACCTTTAGCACCGGCACCCATAGCGAATCTTAAAACACCATAAGCAGCTCTTCTTAATGGTAAACCATTTAATAATTTGGCTTTTAAAGCTTCAGCTTGAACAGCAGCAGATAAACCTCTTTCTTCAACTCTTTCAGCGTAGATAACAACACCTTCTTTAGCGATTTTGAATCTTTTACAGATTAAAGCAGTTAATTCATGGATTCTTCTACCTTGTTCACCTAAAACACCTTGAGTGTTTGAAGCTTTAACAATAATTTCTAATTTGGTTGGAGTTTTTCTGACTTCAACACCAGCATAACCTTGTTCAGCTAATTCTCTGGCAAAGAATTCGTTGACTTCAGCATAGAAGACCCCGTCAGCAACTAATTTTCTTTTCTTAGATAAGATAGCGTTAACCATTTTTTGTATAGTATAAGTGAAAAATTTTTTCAATTTTGAGATTGAATAAAAACTTTTCAGTCCAGCACACGACTTTTTCTCAAATTTTTAACTCGTGAAAAATGTGCTTATGTAAGAATATCGATATTATTATGTAAGAAACTGTCATAGAAAGTCTAAAAATATTAAATCAATATACACATTAAAAATTATCACCAACCCATTTTCTAGCATTCCTAAATAATCTAATCCAAGGTCCATAACCTTCCCATTCAGCTGCTTCCTTTTTAGGATAATATGAGTTAGATTCTTTTCTAGTAACTCTTTCAGGATGAGGCATAACGGCTAAAACTCTACCGTTTTCAGAAGAAATACCAGCAATACCGCCTGGAGACCCATTAGGATTGTAAGGATATTGATTAGTTGGATTCCCATAATTATCAACGTATCTAATAACAGTTTGCTTGTCATTAATGAAGTCTTGTTGTCTTTCATTACTGGTAAAGTTAGCTCTTCCTTCACCATGAGCAACAGCAATAGGGAATTTAGATGATTCCATACCTTGTAAGAAGATGGAATTAGTTTGGTTGGGTACTATTTCAACCATAACAAATCTAGCTTCATATTGTTCACTAGCATTTCTTTCAAAGGTTGGCCAATGAGCAGTACCTGGAATTAATTCTTGGATTCTACTAAGGAATTGACATCCGTTACAAGCACCTAAGGCAAAAGTATTTGATCTTTCAAAGAAATCCTTGAATTCTTTTCTGGCTAAATCGTTGAATAAAACTGATTTAGCCCATCCAGCACCCGCTCCTAAAACGTCACCGTATGAAAATCCTCCACATGCTGCAATACCTACGAAATCTTTTAATGATACTTTTCCAGTTAATACATCAGTCATATGAACATCATAAGTATCGAAACCAGCTTGTTCGAAAGACCATGCCATTTCTTGTTGTGAATTAACACCTTGTTCTCTCAATATAGCAACTTTAGGTCTTTTAGTATAGTCTATATTTAAATCATCTTGAACTTTGAAAGTTAATTGATAAGAAATACCTGGATTATTATCATCTTCAATTGATTCATATTCTTGTTTAGAAGTGACTGGATTATCTCTTAAGGATTGAATGTGATACGAAGTGTTAGACCATAATTTCTGTAATTCACTTCTAGTCTTTTCATAGACTAATTCATTATTGTAACTGATCTTTATGGTTTGTTTTTCGGTTGGTTTACCAATAACTTGAATATAGTCTGAAGAAACACCATTAGTTTCAAAGACTTTGACGAATTCATCATACTTGTTAGCATCAATTTGGAAAACGGCACCTAACTCTTCATTGAATAATTCAACAAGTTCATCTTGGTTACCTTTCAAGTATAATTCAACACCTGATCTACTAGTAAATGCCATTTCAGCAATAGTAGTAAATAACCCACCTTCTGATCTATCATGATATGCTAATACATTGAAGTTTTTATGCAATACAACCAAACTTTCCAAGAATCCTTTCAAGACTTTGTTTGAATGAACGGTTGGAGCAGAATCACCAACTTGGTTATAAACTTGAGCCAAAGCTGATCCACCTAATGATTTTTGTTGCTTAGCAGCTAAATCAACTAATACCAATACAGTATTATCTTTCTTTTCTAACAATGGAGTCCAAGTGTTAGAAGTATTATCAACTGGAGCAAATCCAGTAATTGTTAATGCAAGTGGAGCTGTGACTTCTTTATCATCCCATTTCATTTTCATCGACATGGAATCTTTTCCAACTGGAATACTAATACCTAAATCAGGACATAAATCTATACCAATTGCTTGAACAGCTTCATATAATTTAGCACCTTCACCAGGATGAGAAGCAGCTGACATCCAATTGGCTGATAACTTAACTCTATCCAAACTAGGAATATCAGCAGCAAATAAGTTTAATAATGCTTCGGCAACACACATTTTAGCAGATGCTTCAGCACTTATTAAAGCTAAAGTTGGTTTTTCTCCCATTGACATAGCTTCACCAGTAACTAAAATAGAATCACCCAATGAAGTATTAGTAACAGCTACATCAGCTACAGGGATTTGCCATGGACCAACCATTTGATCACGATCAACTAAACCAGTGATAAATCTATCACCAATAGTGACTAAGAAATTCTTAGATCCAACAGCAGGTAATTGTAATACTCTGCTTACTGATTCATCAACTTTTAAACCTTCTATACTGAGAGGAGTCAAATTCAAAGGTTCTGTCCTAGCAATTCTTGACATTTTTGGTGGTTTACCAAATAATACTGACATTTCCAAGTCAATTGGAGTAGTACCTAATAATGAATCAGTTAAAATTAATCTTTGTTCTTCAGTAGCTTCTCCTACAATAGCAAATGGACATCTTTCTCTTTTACAAATATCAGCAAATTCTTCGACATTTTCGGGACTAACTGCTAATACGAATCTTTCTTGAGATTCATTACACCAAATTTCCATAGGTGACATACCTGGTTCTAAAGATAAAATAGATCTTAATTCGAATTTAGCACCCAAATCATTATCATGAACCAATTCAGGTAATGCATTACTTAATCCACCAGCACCTACATCATGAATAAACTGGATAGGGTTTAAATCTTTTCCTAAGGAAACACAAGTAGTTATAACTTCTTGGGCTCTTCTTTGCATTTCAGGATTACCTCTTTGAACTGAAGCAAAATCTAAATCTGCAGACCCTTCACCACTTGAAATAGAAGAAGCAGCACCTCCACCTAAACCGATTAACATTGATTGTCCTCCTAAGACAATCAATCTAGCTCCTGGTGTAACTCTTGTAGTCTTTAAAGCCAAATCTGGTCTAATAGCTCCTAAACCACCAGCTAACATGATAGGTTTATGAAAACCTCTGATTTCTTCAACATTATTATTATTTTTAACTTTAGTAGTCAATGTTCTGAAGTAACCATTGATTGCAGGTCTACCGAATTCATTATTAAAAGCAGCAGCACCTAATGGAGCTTCAATCATTATATCTAAAGAAGAAGCAATATGGTTAGGTTTACCAACGTCCAATTCCCAAGGTTGTTTTAAAGCAGGAATATTTAAATCACTAACTGAGAATCCACTTAAACCAGCTTTAGATTTAGAACCTCTACCAACAGCTGCTTCATCTCTAATTTCACCTCCTGAACCAGTTGAAGCTCCTGGGAAAGGTGAAACTGCAGTAGGATGATTATGGGTTTCGACTTTGACTAAAGTATGAACTTTTTCTTTAATGGATTTCCATTTTTTACTTTCAAAATCAGGTGAATATACATACCCTTCATAACCTTCGAAAACTGCAGCATTATCAGAATAAGCACTAATAGTATATTGAGGATTCTTGTTGTGAGTGTTTCTAATCATCTTGAATAACGACATATCTTTCTTTAAATCGTCAATAGTCCAGTCAGCATTGAAGATCTTGTGTCTACAATGTTCGGAGTTGACTTGAGCAAACATGAATAATTCGACATCTGTAGGATTTCTACCAATGATCTTAGTAAAAGCATTGACCAAATAATCAACTTCACCTTGATCTAAAGCCAAACCTAATTCTTTATTAGCTTTTGTCAAGTTAGCAGTATCTTGCAATAAATCAATACTAACTAAAGGTTTAGGACTATGATGTTCAAATAAATCATTATATTGAGGTACACTTTCATTAATGTACAATGTCTGAGTCATTCTATCAAAAACACTTGTTAATATTTCACCTTTAGCTAATTTTTGAGTGTCAATAGCCACATCTGGTTTAAACTTGATCAATAAAGTCAATCCTCTCTCAATTCTTTCGATCTGTTCACTCAATCCACAAGTAATACTGATATCTGTCGCTTTAGAAGACCAAGGAGAAATTGTTCCTGATCTAGGCAAGATTCTTACTACATATTCCGAAGCATCTAAAGTCAACGATTTTGCATCAACAGCTTCAACTAACTTATCGTTGAATTGGCCACCTTCAAGAGACGTATCGTATTGCAATAATGTCTTCAATAACCTCAACTGATCCAGTGTCAATTCTTTCTTCAACGAAACATAATGAACGTACACAGAAGATATATCTTCAACAGCATCATTATGTCCCAATGATTTGGTGATTTCCTGAACCAAATTATTGATTCTAAAGGTAGATAAGGCCTTTGGACCGGGTAATACAAGGAACTTGAAGTCCATTAGTTGTTTAGAAGATGTTTAAAAGTTCTTTATAGAACTATAATAAAACTATTAAGCGGTTAATTTAGCGCTTTCTGAGTCAAATTGTAGAGTCAATGGGGCGTGCATGGGCAAATGAGAGATGAGATGCGAATGAGTTTTTTAGTGAGGGATTCCTTAACTATGGCACAGGGTAACTTAAAGTTAAAGAGTAAAGCTCCAGCCAGAATTACTAAGAAACAAAGTAATCCTAAGAAAGCTTCGCCAAGAGTTTATAAGTCAAAGAAGAAGGATCTTGCAGTACAGTTGAAGAAAACCCATACTTCTAAGTTGATTTCGCAGACTGAGAAGTTGGTATCCAGTAGAGTAGGACATTTAGAGTTGTTAAAGGGAACTAGAAGGGAGTTAGAGAAGGCAGAGAAGAAGAAGAACTGATTTTAGCCCTTTATTAAAGAAGGAGGAGGGGAAGAAGTAGAAAAATGAGTAAAGTAGAAGAGATATTAGAGGAAGTATTGAGTAATTTCCCTAAGAAAAATGATGATACGAAGGTGAAACCTGAATTCAAAGTAGAAACTGTTCCTAAGCTACAAAGCAATGTAAGTAAACTCAACTATGAAGCCAAGAAAATAGAAACGGTTCCACCATTAACTGCATTAGAGCCTGTTAAAGGCAGAAAGAGAAGAAATTATAATTAATGAAATATATGATCTTATGTAATTGTCTCTAATTTAATGTCTCTGGTTTAATTTGGAATGCCTCGTACAGAAGCTTCTTGAGCTTCAGCTTCTAAGTTTCTCCGTTTGATAGACAATTCCTGTGTTCTTACAAATTCAATCAATATAATACCAATAACTCCTGTCAAGACAGTGAGAATTGAATTAATAGGAATTGGATTCATATTAAAATATTCATGTGTTGCTTTATCTAAAACTTGCTGCAAGATATTACAGATTCCTGAGAAGCAAATAATTGATCCATAGATTGTACCAAAAGTCTCGAATCCAAATACTTTAGCACAGAAATCTGAAACTGCAGTATAATAGAAAGGTCTGTATAAGACCAACATTATAATTCCAGCATAAGTACCAGGAATCCATGATAATATCCCCATGACTCCAATGAATAAACTGACACAACATAAGATAATTAAGATCGATAATGTTGTAAGATTATCTAAAATCAAACCAATGAATGGAATCGATAATAATCCACCAACAGGCAAAGCGATATCAAAGAAATGATTGATTTTAGTAGCAATTTCTTCACTTTGATACAAGTATAATTCTTGGGATTTAATAGTAGCGACGAAGTAATTAATTCTAAGCATTTGAATCGTAGTGAATAATGCCATTAATATAAACCATGAAGATTTCAATTGCTCACCTATAGTGTATCCGTGCATGATACCAAACACACCACCAGACGAACTGACTAACTTATCTTCAGCTTCTTGTTCATACACAGATTTAATGGAGTTTCTAGAGACATAAGAAGCTCTGGAAGCAACAGATTCTCTTCTTGAAGTTGAAGCTTTTCTCATCAATAATGAAGTAGTTTCAGAAATAGTTGGTTGAGGAATTGGTGTATTATCAATGCTATCTCTATCTTCAGGATATAATAAATCAGAATTCATTGGTTTACCAGTTTCATCGATTGCAGTTTCAGCAATCTTAGCTAAAGTACCAACAGTTTTATATGAATCTCTAGGCATAATTGTAAGCTGACATACAAAAATAAAGATTGGAACCACTAAATAGTAGGTGAAGAATGTACTTAAACCTATAGCTTTGACATTAGTATAGATTAATCTGTATATCAAGAATAAAGCCGAGGAGGAATCAAAAGCACCAGTTAATAAAGCTAATACTAAGCCTGAGTTTTTAGGGAAACTATTAGCCAATTGGAAGCAAGAAATAAACACAAAAGGACCACCTAAAGCTAAAAATGTGTAACCAGTCAAATAAGGGTCGATAAAAGTTAATGATGAGCCGAATTTCATGCATAAACTAGCAATAAAAATTACAATAGCACCAATAATTCCAGTAACTTTAGGTCCATAACTATCTAAAATTGACCCAACAGGAAGAGCACATATATTAGTTACCATACAAGCCACGGTAAATAAAAAATTCAACAGCAAGTCTTGCTCAACACAAGAATGTTTCAGACATTTATCGGCATAGATTCCTTCATTAATTAAAATTGGTTTCAATGCAGCAAAACCAAATACAGGACCAGCAGCTACTAAACACCAAGCTATCGAACATAAGATTTGTGCAGCTCTTCTTTGAGGAGACGGAAGGTCTGACATAGCAATGATAAGAAGTTATAACGATGAGCAAATTCTCAAATACAAGTCTGCAGGAGAATGCAGAAGAGGAATATTAAACAGACAAAGAAAAACTAAACAGGACGGAAAAGAGACAAGAAAACTAGGTAAATGCATGTATTCGTACGGAGATGTCCGTTATCAGTAAGGAGACAAGTTATGCTCGATAGTTCTATAGGATTTCTCCGAGCTACTTGCCATCATATAAATATGGTGAACGAAGATGGCTATAAAGTTAAGAACAAGGAACCCTCCAAAGGCTATGGCGAAACGTATACCTGGTGAATCCAAAAGGTTCTTTTTCTTGTCTTTGTCATCTTTGTTGGAGTCTTCACTGTCTTTACTGTCATTGGAGTCTTGGTTATCTTTGTTATCTGTATCTTTATTGTCTTCGTTGTCTTTGTCTTTGTTATCTTTATCTTTGTTGTCTTTATCTTTATCTTCCCTTCTATATATCTTATACTTCTGTTCGTAATCCACCGGCCTGTTGATGCTCTCTAAAATCCCTGCTAACTGATTCAACTCTTCAGCATTGAAATTTTCAAGCTTTCCAACCACATCGTTGAACTCATTCTTCTTATTGGTCAATAATATCACAGCTGTGAATACTATAAACGCTATAGTAGCTAACTTTACTATATTTTGATCAGACTTCATACTTAAGAAGTTGATTTTCTCAATTATATAGCGTTTTGAAATTTCTATATTTGGTAGTATTTACAAATGTCAATTTAGGAAGGTTCCCGATACTGCGGGTGCATCTCATTAGTACCTCTCTATTATTGATCCTGCTAAAGGGGGTTCGCACATCTCATAGTTGATGAAAATTTTCAATGTATCACATTCAATATGAGTTCAATCTTATTTGAAGACATGTTTAATGTCGAGTCTGTTGATTCAGGAAGATATAATAAAGTGTCTCGTATAACAGGACAATCATCTACATCACAAGAAATCAAAATAACTTTAGATATAAATAGTGAATTATTCCCAGTTAAAGATAATGATTCATTAACTATTAGTTTAGCATCTTCATTAGGTAATGAATCTAGTATGTTAACTTCCAACGGGTCCTGGAGACCTCCTAGAGCTTCAGATAGATCGTTGGCTGATGATTACGATTACGTCATGTATGGAACTGTATACAAGTTTGAAGAATCTAATACTACTGATAAAATGGCAGTGTATATATCATTTGGTGGGTTATTAATGTGTTTAGAGGGTGGATATAGATCATTATCGAATTTGAAGCAGGAGAACGCTTACATACTCATTCGTCACTATAAAGATAGTTAACCTTTTCGCTACTGAAGGGAACTCCATTTACTATAGATATACAATTACCATACAATCACAATACATTACCATACAATTACGATTACATAAAATTATAAATTTCACAGCAAGTGTGTATTAATAAATCATTTTATTACCTTTGTCCTCTCCTCTATCTCCTTTGTATTCCTCTGTCTTCTCTTTCTTCTATCAAGATTTCTCTATCTTGAGAGAAGATTGAGAATCGCACATGGATGAAACTGATAAACGTACGTCTATTCAATACAAACTACAACAGCCAATACTAACCATCAGCTGACCCGCTTCTAAAGCAAGTTCCGTTAATACGGAATCCAGCCTTCCAAGTCCCAAGACCCGTTACTTTACATAATAATTATAATCAACTTCTCCCTAAATTAACAACGTCAGTTAAACCTCCGAAGTTAACAATGACAAAACAAGATTTAGATGATTGGATTAGGCAGCTTGAAGAGATGAAGAGCAAATACGAAGACACCAAAGACATTGAAGAGTATGAATCATGGTTGAAACAACAGCATTTAAAAGTAGCTCCTGGGTTTGATACTGTTATCACTCCTACAATTAAACAACAGAAACAGAAAGAAGATCCTGTGAATGAATTAGATAAGGTTTTCGGGAACACCAAGCTTGATTGACCTTTCATGAACTTTCGTGAACTTTCAATTGATTTATCAACTGAAGTACAGACTATACAGCATTAATGAACAATGAACCTTTACACTACTACTCCAATTACCCTACCTTTATTACTAAACCACTTGATTTCTCTACTAATTATGATGAACTCTCACTGATTGTGTAATTTTCTTGCATAACAGTGCCTCGTAATTATACTCATTGAGATCGCACTATGAAGCTCCTACGAATCGTATCAAATACTCTATTCAGATCCAAACGAATAGTAGTATTGGTAGTAATAATCATTACTATCCAACTAATACATGTATATCATCAAAAAGCCGAACTTGATGGGATCCTAAGCCTCAAAAATGTAGTCCCACTACCGTCTCTTGAAGAAATCGACAAGCTTCAAGTTGTTCAATTAGTGGAAAGAAGAAAACTGTATATAAATCCCGTGTATTCGAAATGGGAAATCGATAGCAAACCTTCTGTTGAACAAAGTTGTATTAATTATTTCACGGAGTTACAAACACTTTACCCCGGTGAGCCAGGGCCAGAGATCATTGATCTAGAACAGATTCAAAGTTATGATTTCGATAAACTGCTTTATCAGGAGAGAATGTGGATCCGAAGGAAGAGGAGAGAAGTTAAGAAACGGTTAAGAATGGAGGGGAGGCCATTTACGGAAGAAAATTCTAAAGCCATTAACAATGAATATAATGAAGAATTGAAATACTTAGCTAACTACGAGAACCAAGTAGTTCAAGAATTCAATCATAAGCGAGTGTTTGGGAAATGCTTTCTTCATGATAGAATTGATGATGAGAAGCTTTGTTCGAGCTTCCTGAAGAAATTGTATCCGTGGTTCTCTTCCTCATTGCCAGTTTATGAGACATGGAAGTTTCAGAAGAAATTCCCTAAATATGCTGAAACTAAGATGGAAAGCCGGTGTTTCTTGCAGGATTTCTTGGGTAAAAGTAATGGCAAGGGTATTGTTATCCCAGTATTACCTACACATTTCCCTAAAGATCAGCTCGACAATATAAAAAGGTTGCTAAGAGTTCTCAGAGCTTTGAAGAATAAACTCCCCATACAAATCATGTATCTAGGAGGATCATTGTCGAAAAAAGATAAGAGAGAGTTGGTGTTCTATGCAAGAACAGAAATATCAGAACTTCCTCAATCATACAGTAAACTTGTAGAGGAGGGCCATAGAATATCGGCTGATGAAGATTTCCCAAAACAAGATCTTTGGTTTGTAGATATGCTCCCAGTAATGAATAAAGCTCAACATCCATTGGTTGCAAAATCTTATAATTTCAATAGTCCTACATTTATAATGCTACTTTCATTAATATTCAATTCTTTTGAAGACGTACTTTTCCTTTCAAGCCAAACCATTCCAGTTCTAGAAGGATTTGCTGAAAAATTATTCAATTCAGAAACATATAAGAAGAACGGGCAAATATTCTTTAAGAATCCGTCTCATTTTAAGTACCAACGGAAACAAAAAGTTCCAGGATTTAATGAAATGAACGAATTAATAAAGGATTATTTCATGGCAAATAAATTTGATGAATTTTTCTTCCGTCTTTATCAAAGACCAAAAAGTGAATTGACAGATTACGTTTATAATGAAAGAGTCCAAGATGTTATGGATACAGGGATGATTGTAATTAACAAAGCTAAGCATTTGAGTGGACTTTTAATTGCAAGTAATCTTCAATTGTATAAGATCTTAGATTGTAGATTTGAAGTAGTTAGAAACGAAATTTTCCAAGATAGTTTTTGGCTTGGATTAGAAATTGCAGGATTAAATAAGAAAGTTCATTTTAATCATCATTATGGTGCTTTGGCAGGTAAATTGACTCCTCCAGCTAATAAAGATTATAATAAACTAACAACCTCCCAAGAATTATGTTCTTCATCGTGGTGTCAAATAGATGAAAGTGATGACTATTCGATTATTTATATAACAAGTCATCAATTAGAAAATTGGATGAAAGTGCCTGAGTTCCAAGAATCAATGAAACAAAAGTATCAAGTAGGAGAACATCCTAGTTTAAATCATCCATTATGTCTTGAAGAAGTTTTAAAACCTCCAGCTTTACTTCAAAAGGTATTTGTGTCTGGAATTAAAGAACCTAAAACTGGATGGGAACGTGACGCTAAGTTTGCTCAACATAAAGGGAATCCATTTTGGTGTGGATACGATGTTGTAGGAAGTCCAAAGACTAATATAAGAGGAATAATATATGAATATGGAGAGACTTTACAGAATAAATTTAGGTACTTTCTTGATGTATGGATGGAAGATTATCCACATGAGGATTAAACATGGAGTTCCTGTTCAACCTAGGATTTCGTGATAATTATATAAGATCTCATGAGAATAAAAATATATATTCTAGTATTCTTCTAGTAAAGTTTTGTATTATCATTGGTTATAGGTATATAGCTAGTAGTAAGTTGTTGGCTATAGATAAATTTTCGGCAATCTCACGCTACAGTAGTCACAGTGGCCGAGTGGTTTTAAGGCGACGCCCTGCTAAGGCGTTGGGATTTTCCTGCGCAAGTTCGAATCTTGTCTGTGACGCCATTTTTTTGTTTTTACCCTATAGTATTGATAGAAGGAACTAATAAACTAAAGGAAGATAATAAAGAGAATATTAAAAGATGGAAAAAGTACTTAAGAGGAATAAAAATGAACTAAAATGGAAGAGCGCTATTTCATCGGAATTATACGAGGTGCAGAGTACGGCAAAAGAAATGCACAATATTTATATGGAACGGTTACAAGTAAGATAGTAAAAGTAACAAACCTAACAAACCAATCGTATTTTTATTCTTAGAATATTTTCAAGTTTTTCAACTTTTGAAAATTTGAAGATTTCTGAAGTTTGTGATTTTTACAATTAACTTTAAAAAAAGATTTTGTAAAATAAGAATAATCTATAAAAATTGGAGGAGTGAATAATGATGGACGTGTTCAACCACTTCCCTTCTTCAACTTTGATAAATTGTTCATCCGAATTGATCAAACCACCAGTGGCTGCAAAAGCAGAACTATACAAAGCAAGTGGTCAATATGTACTCATGCATGTAGTAATACTTTATTAAGGAACTAACGGCCACTTTATTAGATATATATACAAATTTGCTCCCTAATACTTCCGCTATAAATCCCCTATAAGTCACATAAGGATTTGCAACACTACTGGCTGCTTCAATTAAACTTTTGCCCGCATTTAGAAGCCAAGGAAAGTTGATAAAAGCCTAATTTTAGTATTTCAAATTAATAAAGTTCGAATTATACAGTCCAATTACTTCTCTAGAAATAGAAGGTTCAGGTGCATGAGGCTCCAAGTCTCGGATTCCACCAAAGGCTGTACAGCAATTTTTCCAATCCAATTACACCCAAACCATCTCTTTTTACAGCCTAGTGAGATCCAGAAAACAAGCATATCTTTTTTAAACGCATCCAGTAGCAAAACGTCAATGGTTTCATTTAATCCCTCTATCGTAAACAAACTTTTATAACTTCTGTCGGGTATCACACTAAGCAAAAAGGTTGGGGTGTTTTCAGTACCGTCAACGAGATTAAAAGCATTGTCAACGACCATAAATGTCGACCGATGGTTTTCAGCTCTTTGTAATGCCATACCCATTCCAAGAGCCTTGGAAGTATCAACAAAATCGTCATTTCGTGCTCTAAACCAGATGCCTCTGTACACTTCCGGGGATTCAGCAGTGCCGTAAATAAACTGTTTGATTGAAGACGGATGGTTTGCAAGCGGGAAGTACGTTTCCACACTGAATTTCATCCATTGCATGGAAGAATCGAAACTTTCCGTCGATATTGGTGTTTGTTGGAGCACATTATTCATATCCAACGGCACCTGTGTCTTTGTTTCAGTGATGTTATAGAACAGTTTCAAAACTGAGGCGGCCCTAGTGTCCAAATTCAAAACTTCTATAGCAGTTCTGATTCCTGTCATACTTGCGAAATCGCCAAAGTCTTTGTTGTCATAAAGAGCTAACAAATTAATCAACAAGCTTTCATCACTGTGAAAATCGGAGGAGTGGAGAACTATTGAGGTATTCAACCACTTACCATGGTCAATCCTAACAAACCTCTCATTTGGATCAATTAAACCTCCCCCTGGTACTGCAATTACAAGGGTTAGATGAGCTAGGAAACATTGGATTAGCCAAAACATCCCTTGACTGACATAGATAGCGCGATAACCTAGAGAATGTGCATAGTAAATGGAAAAGGTACATAACACTATTAAGGTCACCAAATTCTGCTTATGATATTCTGATGGAACACTCCCACTATATTGTTCAATGTTTGTCGTTTAGAACTAAAATTTGCAATAATTTGTGATAATAGTGAAGAATGTACAGAATATTCTTCGCATATGATTAAGAAGATAATCTGTCCTGGTGTACCGGGGTGAAGATGGTGCATACCAATATAGCATTCCCTGAATAAATCGAGGTCTAATCTAAACTTATTTATTGATGCCTTAGATAAAGTAGGGAAATAACAATTTCCTCCGTATCTTCTTTTTTATGTGGTTTTGTATTATGCAGCTTCCTATTTCGTTATCTTCGCCTTGGTCCAATTAGGAAATCATCTCATCGCCGGTAATTTGCGAGACTATATAAGCAATCTACATCTACATTTATTTTACACTACATTTTCAAATTTGATTTTCCAGTATTGATTCATTCAATCTAGTATCTCCTACGTTCTTTCATTTCTCCTTAGAAATAATCCAACATCTTAACATTCCATTACTCACAGTCGTGGATTCCCAAAGATAAGCTCAGTTGAATTTCGTTATCACCCATATTTCAACATGTTTTACTACGAAGTTGCTACCAATAAAAGGTTGCTTCAATGTTTTTGTGCTATATTCTGGTGCTTGCTTTCTGGTGGACCGATCTTTGGTTTTGCTGCTTTGAAACCAATTTTAATTAAAGAAGGAGTGTACCAAGATGTCTGTGATATTCACATAGGTTCAAATTTGGCAATGGAAGCTAAACCTACGTTTACAAATATGTTGCTTTCCAGTATGTTTAATGTCCAGGAAGATGATACTGTGGCTAAATGCACGGGACAAGACTTGAAATTGAATATGATGTTCACTGTTGGTGCTGTAGTTACTAATGTCTCGGCTTTAGCTATTGGGAAAGTCTTAGACGATTTTGGTCCTAAAGTATGTGGATTAGCCGGGGCTTTTTTCCTTTATATTGCATGTTTTATTTTCATTTTTGCTGTACAAATTAGTAATTCTACCATTGGTAATGTTTTCGATCCTTATCTTTTCGGTTACGCTTTCATGGCTTTAGGTGGTCCTTTTGCTTATATTTCATCGTTCCAATTATCTAATTCATTCCCTAAGAAATCCGGATCTGTTTTGGCTCTTTTAACTGGAGCTTTTGATGCTTCTTCAGCAGTATTTTTGATCTACAGGATTTTTTATAATAAAACTAATGGATCTTTTGATATTGCTGCTTTCTTTAAAGTATATTTATTTGTTCCTATTTTCATTACTGTGGTACAGATTTTCATCATGCAAACAGATTCGTATAAGACTCCTCCAGACAATACTTTATGTGTAGATGATGTTCCACCTACAGACAGTTCTACAGAGAATGCCACTGAAACAGCTCCGTTATTGCAAGAACCTTCTCACCATAGAAGAGATTCTATGGGAGATGCATTGAAACAGCCTTACGCCGAAGAAGGTGAAGAATTCTTAGTCAAACATTCCGGTGGAATCTTTGGTATTTTACATGGATATTCTGCCAAGTATCAAATGAAAACTCCTTGGTTTTACTTAATGGGGATCTTTGCTACTATCCAGATGCTTAGATTGAACTATTTTGTCGCTACTATCAATACGCAGTATACTTACTTACTCCATTCGATCCCAGCGGCTGAATCCTTGACTAAATTCTTTGATATCGCTTTACCTTTGGGCGGAGTTCTTTCCGTTCCATTTGTCGGTGTTTTCTTAGATTATTGTTCGACGGTTGTGGTGTTAAATGCATTATTTGCAGTGTCGTTATTGATTGGAATCTTAGGATTCATAGGTAATTATTATGTGGGGATCTTAAATGTCTGTGTCTTTGTCGTATACAGACCATTTTTCTATACAGCAGTTTCAGATTTTTGTGCTAAAGTATTTGGATTCGATACTTTTGGAACTGTTTATGGATCAATTATTTGTACTTCAGGAATCTTTAACTTCCTGCAGAGTTTGTTAGATAAACTTACTCATACTTCATTTGATATGAATCCTACCCCAATTAATGTTATATTAGTAGCATTAACTGTGATAATTGGTGGAGTTACTGTTACTTACGTAAGAGTCCAATCAGTTTTATATAACAAAAAGAAACAACAGCAGTTAGCTGCCTAACTGCTGCAGAACAGTTACAGCTACAGTATAAAAAGAGTACATAGTCGTGTCGTTCTCATAAACGTTATAATTATCGCCTATTTTACACTTCCGTAGTAGATAGTGCTTTCACTGCTTATCGGCTCGGAATAAAATAGTTGCCGATGCACTAAACAAAAAAACCAGGAAAATAGCTTGTTTATCGTAGGATTAGAAGTTTATAAGCGGGCTTAAAACGGCATTTAGATCGGCCGTTTCTCAATCGGGAGCGGCTTGCCTCGCTCATTACCAAATGGAGATGTCTCCCTTCCTATATAAATAGATCTTAAAAGCCTCCTAATTCTCCAATGTCAGTTCCACTCCCAAGACTTGGCTATGGGACAATGTCTCTTACGTGGACGGCCACGCCTCAACCTGCTGAACAATCAATTGATCTTTTAAAATACCTTTATGAAAAATATGGAGTTACCCATTTTAATGGTGCTTGGGGATACCAAATTGATCCAAATTTTACTAACATTGCATTATTGAAAGAGTTTTATAAGCAAAATCCTCATAAGGACTTTATACTAAGCTATAAGGGACTTTTTGATGTTACGACATTCACTCCAGACGGATCAAAAGAAAATGTTGATAAGCTAGTTGACCATATTACTGAGGAATTCAAAGATTTACGAGTAAAACCCAAAGTGATTTTAGTAATTGCAAGAATTGATAAGAAAGTCCCTATCGAAGAGACTGTTGGAGCATTATATGAACACGTTAAGGCTGGTAGAATTGATGGGATTGGTATTAGTGAATGTGGACCTGAGACTATTAGAAGAGCAGCTAAAGTTGCACCCATTTCATTATTAGAATTAGAGTATTCTCTTCTTTACCAGGATATTGTTCATAATGGGATTCTTGAAGCTGCAGCTGAAAATGAAATCCCTATCATTTGCTATTCTCCTTTAGGTGCTGGATTGCTTACTGATTTTGCAGCCACGAATAAAGATTTCTTTGGCCAAATAGATGAGGGAAGTATTCGGAAATATTTTGACTTTGATAGATACAGGCCTGAAATCATTGAACAGAATCAAATCTTATTAAAGAAATTATACGATTATGCCCATTCTATTGGAACTACGCTTGAAAAATTATCATTAAGTTATATCTTTAAAGTGTCTCATAGTAAAGAGTTTAGAGGAGTCAAGAATGTTCCTCAGTTAATTCCTATTCCCGGCGGAAGAACTAAAGAGAAGGCTGATAAGAACTATGGCGATGTGCTTGAGCTTACAGATGAGCAATTTTCAGATATCGAACAGATAATGGCTACTAACAAAGTGTACGGACAGAGAACTAGTGAGGGCCAAACAGCTCTTTTGAATGGATGAGCTTTCCGACTTAGGTTTTCGACTTAATATGTAAATAGCTTTATTACTTAATGCACAAAATAGCTTGGACACCACATATATGATTGCTGCCTTATCAATAAAACTCTTGTAAACAGTTAATCCCACTACAATTCGTATATTAATTATTAGAAGTATCCGTATTGATACACTCCCCATTTTGTTCTAGGAATTGCTTCTTTAGCTTTTCATAATGTTTGTCTAATTGATTTTGTGCATATGTCATATTTACACCAAGAGAATATGGTAATAATATGCTACCAATTTGAGAGTCATCATTGCTTGATAACGAAGGAATGAAAACCCCATCTTCTGTTGCAGTGAATATCCCTAAGTAGCTATCATCTTGCTGACTATCGGCCCATGAATTATATACGGCCAAGGTACTATCATTAACTATACTTTGAAGTCCACTCATTGTATTTGATGAAAATAATTCTTTAAACTCTAAGGTATAGATATACTTGGAAATGAAGCGGAAACTACGAAATATTTAAACATTAAATTCTCCCCAAGATTCATCAAAGAGTAATGACTAGTGCTAAGATAGAGTTTAATCTAAATATAGAATAAAGTTTTGTATTCTCATTACAATGTTAGTTAAAAAAAAGTTATTCCACAGATTGCAACTACGAATTTTAAAGAAACAAGAGCGAATTCAAAATATACCCTATGTGATATAAATGTCGCCACTATGGAGGTGTGAAATGTTTTGGGGATTAATTGTAATAAAGTTATAGAATAAAGTTATAGGATATCTTGTTTCCTTAATAGGAAGTCATCTGTAAATGGAAATACGGGCTAGCCACATGGCAGTGCACCTTACCCCACCAGTGCACCGGCGGCGCACTCTTATCTTTGCGTACAAAAAACCTAAAGGATAATGCAACGTAAACTTCTGTCCGAAGCTCCCCCATTAAACCATATAGAAAGCAGTCCCAATCTCATCAACATCCATGGTATAAGGCCCTTATACCCCCACCATACAAATTCAGGCCCTCAAAATGGTAGCCAAAGTGATTCAGAATCTTCGGAAAGTGAAGACATCGATCTATTAAAGCACTTGAATAGCATAGATAATTCTTATAGATACATTGAATTTAGTGTCCCAAAAGGGGTCAAATGTAAAACACTGAAGAATTATACTAGACGAGTTTCTTTTGATACTGTGAATATCCAATATAGTGATGATTTTGATTACGATGTCAAAGACGAGTTTGAACTAGCTGAATTAGCTTATAAGATCTCAGAAGAAGAAAGAAGTAGAAATCTATCAGTTGACGATACACGTGGAAGGCCTAGAAATAAAGGTTCGCCTACAGTTTCTCCGCTTCATTCACCCAGTGCAAGTCCTGCTAGGAATGGGTTCAGTCCCATTAGGAATAATATCGATATGGCTCGATTTATGCTGGTTAAACCAACGTATCCTACAACTCCAATCATCACCCATAAAGGCTGTACGTTTACGAAATTACATAAGGAATTTGATAATTTATACGATAACAAACTAAATAACGAAGAGCATCATTTTTTAAAGCCTGTTCTCCCACTGAGAGTCATTTTGGTTTATTTATCAGGAAGAAAACATACGTGGGTTGCATTGGATTGGATTCTTAATGAGTTTATTGAGCATGGAGACTCGGTTATTATTGTAGCTGCCATTGATTCGGAATCTATTGATTTAAGACGAAGAAGAAGATCAAGATTTGGTTCGGCATCGCCTGAAAATGTCATCCCAAAAACTCCTAGAATGCGTTTACGAATCAGAAATAGGCCAGAATTTGTTAAAACCATTGCTAAGAATATCATGAATTACGCTATGGAAGTAATAAATCCAAATATTATTGCTAAAGTATCATTAGAACTTGCTGTCGGTAACTCCAAACAAGTATTGAAGGAAATGTATAAGTTATATGAACCAAATTTGGTATCTACAGGATCCAAGCCTAGAGCTAATATAGGTGCACCATTGAGATCATGGACTTCATCCAAGATTACTGATAGGTTAGTCAAGAACTTCCCCTTACCGTTAATTGTAGTTCCAGCCGTCAATATGCTGGGTTTTGAAAGGAGTGTAAGAAGACAAATCAATACAAGGTATGACGTTCATGAAAAAGATGATGATATTGAATCAGGATTACCTAAATTAAAGAAAATGACCAGTGAAGACCAGCATGATAATGATAACCAGTCCATTGGATCGATTTCGTCTGAAGATTCGTACTCTTCATTTGATGAAATCTCCACCACATATGAATCATATAAAACCGCATTGAGTCTGAAACTTAAAGATACTCTCAGTCAACATGGATATTCATCAGAATATTTCCTGGAAGCCATGAGAATTATCTCCGATAATTCAACAGAATTCTGTAGAGAAGTTAGAAGTATTAATCCTGATTTTAAGGGCCGTGGTGCTAAATTAGCAAGAGCAATTACTGGATCTAACGATTTTGGTCTTGCACCTTTTAAAACCAAATCATTGCTTGAACCTATTGAAAAGTCTCGGACTTCTGCACCTCAAGTTAAAGTGCCTAAGATATCATTAAAGGAATTAAAGAAGAGTTTGAAGGAAAATGAAGAACAACAGCGTAGGATTTCTGCACCAAGCATTAACATTGTCTCTCCAGACGATTCAAGAGAAACATCGCCAGGAGTCAAGCAAACATTGAAGTTTGCTGAAGCTCCAGAGAAACCAAGCAAGAATAAAGAGAAGTCAAAGGATGTTACACTTATGAAGAAGCTTCAAAAGTCTTTATCTAACGACGACACACAGTTACAGAAACCTAGACCGCCATTAGAGCCGCTCAAATCCCATCCAGATTTGACCAGTAAGTTTTCAGAATACGAAGAATCTAAAGATAAAAAGAAGAAGAAGTTTTGGAAGATTTTCAGTTAGCTGCATTGCATAAGTATTACTACTGTATAGTTTCGTAGATACATGATTATTTAATAATTTTATACTCTTAATGAAGTCATAGAGTTCATGCAGACAATCACTCCCATACTGGCTGTATATAGAGTTCTTCACCTGCCTCCAGCAGTGAAAAGTAGTAGTAACTTTAATTTATAAATAGCGCGAAACTAAGTTTGTAATGTGGGTGTTCCTCCTTTATCTTCTACTGTACGCCCTCCTGTTCGATATAGATGAACCCATCGACCTAGGGTTTGGTATAAAAGCACCCCAAAGTCATCAGGATCCCTTTTCTTCCAGAGGAAAAGGCAGCCTGGAAGGTTTACACGAATTTCAACCTATCCGTGCTACAATTCTACAGTCAGAAACTCAATACTATTCGTTCAATGTCAATACTTCAAGTGGTATTGGAGAATACTATGAATTCTTGATCTTCATTACTGGAAATATATGTTCCCAGCCCCTGAATATTGAATCTGGTGATACAAGTTTAGCTGTATATTATTCATTTAACTCATCAATGTTTGACAACCTAGAGCTTGGACAAATGAAACTTTTCGAAAATGGATATTTCCAAGCATTAGCAGACGTTCCTGCTAATACCAATAGTGAATTTCTGACACTTTATATTGCCATTAGAGCTCCAGAAAATACTGACCAGCAAACTGGTTGGTTGTACGAGATCGGTGTAAGTCAGAACGATTTGGTTTTCCAATGGGACGATAGACCGTGGGCCTCTTTGGTCGATACAGACGATAATTCAGCGTTGGTTGTGACGGGGAACTTAACAGATTCCGGTGGTAATTTCTCCAACTTTAACGTGTCACATTCTAGATACTCATTATTCGTATATTCAGAAGATTATAGACACTATTTCGACCAGCTAAACAGTAGTTGGTGTGCTATACGAAGTGGTCCAGTTTTGATAGATCCTAATACGCTAACCAGTAGTTTTACAGCCAGAAGTGGAGGTCTTCAGCAGCAATTCTATATTGATGGGCTTAATAGTTCTACGAAGTACATTGCGTATTTGCTTTCTGATTTCTATGGGAAAGATTTCGGTGGGGCAGTGTATCAGCCGTTTGAATTTGAAACCTTAGATGAAGATGCTTGTGACTTGATCTACGATTTGGATTTCTGTACGAAGGTAGCGTATTCAGTTCCGAAGAATCCTAATTTCTCGAAACAAGAACTAACGGACTTGTACGATCAAAGGGCAGAGGCGTTATTCCAGAACTTCTCAAAGGCATTGCAGCAGGTTCCTTGTAATACGACTAAAGATGCTATATTCTCTCCCATTAAGAGCTGCGACGATTGTGAAGAATCGTATAAGGATTGGCTCTGTGCAGTGACGATTCCAAGATGTTCTACAAGAGACTTACAAGGATATATGAAACGGGAGAAAGAGTCATCTAGAAATTCGTGGATTGACGAGAATATTCAGCCCTACAGTGAATACTTCGAGATATTACCGTGCTTGAATGTATGTGAAGCAATCGTCAGAGATTGTCCAGCAGATTTTGGATTCAAGTGTCCTAAACATAACGATACGATTAGTTTATCGTACTATTGGGACGACGACGACGAATTTCCAAAGTGTAATTATGTTGGGAGAGTATTTCAGCCGTCTAGTAGTGGAATTTTGCATGCGGTGAATGTAGGGATGTTGGCGATGGTGGTGGTTATGCATTTGGTTTTTTAGTTTATAGAGGGATAAGGCATTCACTTGTGAATGAACGTATTATTGGACAGTACTGATCTCTTGAAATTCTTCTCTCAGTTAAATTACAGTAAATTATTCACAGGCTGCATATACAGTTAAGCTGTATAACTAACTCTTCTCTTAATTTAATTTGCACTAACTTACTCACCGTAAAGTTCCTTCCCCTGCCATCAGCAGTGAAAAGTACTAATTAGTGAGCGCTCTGAAAATACGCGTATGAGTAAAGAGAACTTGCCTTGGTACGTAGAATCCACCTCCTTATCTAACTAAAACTAACATCTAGGGTTGAAAAATACCGTCCAGAATCACTCAATGAAGTGTATGGCCAACAAGAAATCGTCGATACCGTAAGAAAATTCGTTGAGGAAGGAAAGTTACCTCACTTACTTTTCTATGGTCCTCCAGGAACTGGTAAAACATCTACAATCATAGCCTTAGCTAAGGAGATCTATGGAACCAAGTATAAAAACATGGTGTTAGAATTGAATGCTTCTGATGATAGAGGGATTGATGTGGTAAGAAACCAAATTAAAGACTTCGCTAGTACTATGCAAATATTTAGTAAAGGATTCAAGTTAATTATTTTAGATGAAGCAGATGCCATGACGTCAGTGGCACAGAACTCATTAAGGCGAATCATTGAAAAGTATACGAAGAACACTAGGTTCTGTATATTGGCTAATTATTCTCATAAGTTGAATCCGGCTTTGATTTCAAGATGTACGAGATTTAGATTCCAGCCTATATCGACTGAAGCTATCAAAGAGAGGATCAAGAACGTGATCATCAAGGAGAAGTTGAATATCAGTGATAGTGCTCAGGATTCATTATTGAAATTATCACAGGGTGATATGAGAAAGGCTTTGAATGTGTTGCAAGCCTGTAAAGCATCATTGGATCACGATGACGATGAAATAGATGAAGAAATGATCTATAATTGTATTGGAGCCCCACAGCCTAAAGATATAGAAACAGTATTGGATTCGATCTTGAAAGATGATTGGACAACTGCGTATCTTACGTTGGATAAGTACAAACGATTGAAGGGATTGGCATTGATTGACTTGTTAGAAGGATTTGTAGAGATTCTTAATAAGTATGAATTGCAAACCAATACGAAAATCAAGATTTTAAAAGGATTAGCAGAGGTTGAATATGGGATTTCTAAAGGTGGTAATGATAAAATCAATTCCAGTGCTATAATTGGTGTGATAAAAGAGGCGTTTGAAAACCAAAGTTTGTAGATAATATAACATAATCCTACTTACTACCTAGTATTACTTTTGGGCAGAAACTCCATTCAATTGGGACTCAAAGTTGGCATTGTATCTAAGTCCAAGAACTTTAGAACCATTCAATAATTTCTGAAGATGATTCAAATCTTCATCACTCAAATCAACAATACTATAATTCTTATCAACTCTTGCGACTGTAGTTCCACTTGGAATAGGAACTAGTTGAGTTACCTGTTCGATTCCTTCAAAGTTCTTTGACCCAGAGACTTTATAAAGATAACTCATAGCCAATTGCTCTAATGAACAGTGTTTGACTTCATGTGCATAAGTGTAAAGTTCCTTACAAAGACTTAAGTTAGCATTGAATATATCTGAAGTGAATCTGTCCAACCTAAGTCTGAAATCATCAGGAGGAAGAGTGTTTAAGAAGTTCTCATTGGCACCCGCATCAGTTAGAAGTCCTCTTCCAATTGGAGAATAGCATATAATAGGAATCTTATGAGTGCTAGCTGTTTTCAAGATCCCTAACTCTAAGATATGCTGTGAAAGCATAGAAAATTCCAACTCAAGAAGCGAAATAGGTGCAACTTTAACTGCTCGTTCAATAGTATCAACGCCGCATTCACTAAGACCAACACCATCAATTCTTCCTTTCTTGACTTGCTCGTATAAATTCTTAACTGGCTGCTCAATTGGGATGTTCTTATCGATTCTTCCAACAATGAACACAATCTTAGGCTTTACTTTCACATCTTTTAATGCCTCTGTAAGCTCGCTAATGTTCTCATCAAACTGCTCGTTACTATTATCTGGCTGCATCGTTTTGATATTCAATCCTCCTTTGTAAGCCAAAACACATTCTTTGTCAGCCACTTCTGAAAAGAATAATCTGAACAACTCAGTGTTCTTGAAATCACCTGACCCATATCCTCCAGCTCCACTAAAGATTCTGACGTTATGTTTCTCGTAAATATACTTCAAAATCTTGACAGATTCTTCTAACGGTTTAGGATGAGCTTTTGATGTCATTGACATTGACCCGTGACCGACTCTAGGAATTGATACTTTAGGAAGGAAGTTTGACATATTGGTTTTTGTTTGAATTTTAGCAGTTTTTTTGCAGCCTTTTATACAATAAACGGCAGAAACGAAAGGCCCGGCATCGGTGCACCAGTATTTTTCGAGCCGTTTGCCGTTTAGTTCGGTGCACCCATACTCAATTCTTTTATAATCGCGATTGTGGTTTATAATCAAGATTACAAAAGAGGGTCCGATTATTTTATACAGTATGAAACTGAGGAATTTGAGTTCTTTGAGTGACTTAAGTACAGTGGGTGATATGGAGCCCCAAAACTCTGGGCGAAATTCGGATGAAAATAGCCGAAATAATGAATATAAAGTGGAGCAGCTTCAAGAAATATTTACTACTCCACGATATAAACTAGCAGAATTTGTTGAACTTCACCAAGAGCTTGCTGTAGACGAATTAGTCGATCTAATGTTTGAAGAAGATGCCAAAAATCTTGGCCAAAATGAGTTTCCTGTGGAAGTATACAGATTATACGAGATATTTCCCCATTTATCACTTGAAAGTCTTAATAAACAGTTCCAGAAGACTAACAATTTTGATGAAACCCTTTCACAGCTTATTAGTGTAGATGTGATCCCATCTAAGAAACTTTCAGAACTTACAGGCAAATCTGAAGCCGTCGCCAAAGAGTATTTGAACGCACATAATGATGATTTCGTTAAAGCTGCAATTGAATTAATTACCAACGAAGTTAAATTGGACCAGAAAACTTCTAGAGTACAGAGAAACACCACCAAGTATCTGTATGATGATTCTAGGAGAGAGGTAAAAGAATTGGAGAAATTATACGAGACTGACGAGCAGTTAAAACTGATGAGTAAGAAGTTCTTAATGAAAGTTCTTGTGATGTTTAAAGGAGATTTAAGTAAAGTCTTAGAATTTGCAGCACTTATTATACAACATGGAGAAGCAAAAGAAACTTTTGGGCCAGTATGGGAGAATATGCCGAAGTTAGAAGGGGTTAATAAATGGCCCAAACCAATACAGAAGATGAAAGTGCCTGCAGCAGCAAGTAAGTTATTACAGAATAAAGAGAATGTGATTGTTAAGAAATCTAAGGGGTACAAGATTCCCAAAATAGTTGAAGCTGATAGGGGGAAAGTAGATGAAACGATTTATAATTTGTCAAGAAGTAATAAACTTGATCTTCATGGGTATCAGGTGAAGTCTGCGTTGGCATTAGTTGAAAGTACGTTGGAAGAATGGTGGAATAGTGAGAAGGAACTTAGGATTAAGGAGGGTGGTACTAAGTATGGGAACAGGGTTGTGTTTGTAGAGCCGTTGGATGTGATTACGGGAAGGGGATTGCATTCGGCGGGAGGGAAGCTGGTGGTTAGGATTAATGTTGGGAGGTTTCTTGAGGGGAGTAGGTATTTGTATGAAGAGGAGATATTTGGGTTTACGGTGATGGGAAGGAGATGAAACAAGTACGAAGTATCGTACTTGAAGAGTGCTAGGATTACCAAGTAGCAGCATTTATAGTAGTATCTATAGCATTTGTAGCATTATTTATAGTAGCATTTATAGTAGCATTTATAGCATAAAGTATAATAGAAATCTGAAGAGAATGTAGTAGGAATATATGAATAAATACTTAGAGTAGTTAATGGGAGGCTATAAGCCTTAACTGCCAGGGATAATTAGCGAGAGTTAACAGAGAAATAGCGAAGACTAATAAGGAGAAACAGCGAGAGTTGATAGTGAGAATTAGTGAGAATTAATAGCGAGAAATAGGGAACGGCTAACAGTGAGAGTAGTGAGAAGGCTAATACTAATGAGAAGTAGTACTACGAGTAGCGAACAATTAGTAGTGTGTAGTTAGTAGTCCGTAGTAGTAGTATATTACATAACTAGAGAACACCAAGCACAAAGTGCTTGGAGCCTTATAAAGTCCTCTACGTACTTTGTAGTTGTAAAGGGAAGAGAGATCACGTGCAATCGTGCGCGACCAATCCACTTTGTTGATTTTATCCCATAAACTCATTCAATCATTAATGTCGGAATTGATAAATGAATCACATTCATTAGGTTCTCCTTTAAAGGAAACCATATCGAAATCTGAATCTAATCAAAAAACTGTATTATCTAATGATGACATAGAAGTTGCTTCACTTTCTGAAAGTGATAAGGAAAATGAGAATGAATCTTCATTACCTAGAATGCCCGCTACTTATGATTTTAATGATTTAAAAGATGATCAGTACGATGAATTAAAGAAAAATCTGCCTCCTTATAAAACCATGGATCCTTCGGCTTCTTCTGAAGGCTTACAAAAAGATATTTTGAATAAAATTACAACTACTGAGGATAATATTGATGATAGTTTTGTAACTTCTGATCTGGTGGAATTTCTGGATGACAATAAGCAAGTAGGTGTTGGCGATCATGTGTTTGAAGAGATTCAAGAACATTCTGAAGTTCCAGATAAGTCAATTGATGAAGTTCCAGATAAGTCAATTGATAAAGATGATACTTTAGAGATGGATAAAACTGTTGGAACTGTTGAAACAAATGATACAATTGATACTAAAAACAGTCAAAAACACCAAGATGTTGATAATAAAGAAAATTCGGATGATCTTAGCCATCAATTAAATGGATTGGGTGTGAATGATTTAGGCGTGAATGAATTATCTATAAATGGTCTGAGTAATGGTAAAAGATTACTTTCTTCTGCCACCGTAATACGTAATCCACCATCTCCAAATACCCCCAAACAAGTTGAAAAGCATGGCGATGATGAAGAATCTCATAATAAATCTTATAATCAAACAGCTGCAATGACTCCAATACTTAATCAGCCTGCTAAATATGATACTTCTTCAGTTGTTTCAAGTCCTAGAGAACATTTAGGTATGGGGATCACTTCTAATGATTCAGTTGCATCATCGCCTAGAAATAGTATTTCTAGTGGATCAAAAAAGAGGAAGAGTCGTGTGAAAGGTGTTTTCAGTATGTTTTCAAAGAAACATACTCCCGAAGTTAATAATGTTAATATGAAAATTAGTACACCTTTCAATGCTAAACATGTTGCACATGTTGGTGTTGATGATAATGGTTCATACACTGGATTGCCTATAGAATGGGAGAGATTATTAAGTGCTTCAGGGATTTCAAAGACTGAACAATTACAACATCCTCAAGCTGTTATGGATATTGTTGCATTTTATCAAGATTCAAATGAAAATGGTGATGATCATGCTTTTAATAAGTTTCATTACGAGAATAATGCTTCAAGCACTTCTTTGAATAATAATGAAACTCCTCCAGCAACTCCAGGAACTGTTAATAGTAATAATTACTTCCAAACTCCTCAGCAGTCTCAGCAACAGCAAAGTCCTTATGAAAATCATTTTATACCTTCAAGACCGGCACCAAGACCACCTCCACCACCACCAGCTATTTCGGCTTCAACTTCTGGGTCTACTGGTTCTGTTACTACATCTCCTGAACAACATCTTACATCACCATCCTCGGTGATTTCTCCAAAGAAATCTTTTATGGGGAGATCATTCTCATCCAAATCTATTAAATCAATAAGAAGTTCATCAAGGAAAACTAGTGAAAATAATAAGATATCAGTACCGATACCAAATATACCCAAGTCAAAATCACATAATAATTCTTTAGCTGCTAAAGCACAACCAGAAGTAAAGAATCAAACCGCTCCGTTAGAACAAACTGCTAGATTTGAAGAAAAAGATTTGAAATCTCATAGACCTCCACCTCCACCACCATCACAAACCCCTAGACATATTCAAAAACCACGTCCTGCACCACCTCCACCAACTAAAACTCCTACCACTCCAAAAGTTTCTGCTCCTACACCAAAAGAAGTGCCACCACCACCAGTTACTAAAGAAGAAAAATCAGAAAAGAAAGAAGAAGAACGTAGGAAACCTGTAAGAGATGCTAAACAAGCAGCATTGATTGCTCAAAAGAAACGTGAAGATAAAAAGAGAAAGAATCAGCAAATTATTGTTAAATTACAAAGTATTTGTTCCGAAGGAGATCCTAATGATTATTACCGAGATTTAGTTAAAATTGGTCAAGGTGCAAGTGGAGGTGTTTATATTGCCCATGAAACTGATCATAAAGCTAAGACTGTAGCTATTAAACAGATGAATCTCGAACAACAGCCTAAGAAAGAATTGATTATTAATGAGATTTTGGTGATGAAAGGAAGTAAACATCCTAATATAGTTAATTTCATTGACTCGTACTTACTTAAAGGAGATTTATGGGTAGTTATGGAGTATATGGAAGGAGGATCATTAACTGAAATTGTTACTCATAGTGTAATGACAGAAGGACAAATTGGAGCAGTTTGTCGAGAAACATTGAAAGGATTAAAATTTTTACATAGTAAAGGGGTTATTCATAGAGATATTAAATCCGATAATATATTATTAAATATTGACGGGAATATTAAGATGACTGACTTTGGATTTTGTGCCCAGATCAATGATATTAATTTAAAGAGAACTACAATGGTTGGAACCCCTTATTGGATGGCACCAGAAGTTGTTAGCCGGAAAGAATATGGGCCAAAAGTTGATATTTGGTCATTAGGAATTATGGTAATTGAAATGATTGAAGGTGAGCCACCTTACTTAAATGAAACTCCTTTAAGAGCATTATATCTTATAGCTACTAATGGGACTCCTAAGTTGAAAGAGCCTGAAGCTTTAAGTTATGATATAAGGAAATTTTTGCTGTGGTGTTTGCAGGTGGATAGTAATAAGAGAGGTGATGCTGACCAATTATTACGAGATAAGTTTATTGCCGAGAGTGATGACGTAGGGCTGCTTCTGCCGTTGGTTAAGATCGCTCGGATGAAGAAGGCCACGGAAGAGGACTGAGCAGCACTAAACAGCACTTATGGTACTGTTTAGTATCCAATACTCAATTGATACCTCGACACTTTGTGGTACGCTGTACTAAAACTGTGTAATATGTAAACTATGTAACTATATAGACGAGTTTAGTAACGTTAGTGAGTTTAGTGGAGGAATGTAGGACGTGGCCGGCCCACTTGCTCAAAACCAATTTTAGCGTGGGATTATCGATATGGTACCTGAATGTCGCACGCCGCACGCCGATCTTTGATTTAAGCCAATCACCAAAAGCTTCTCGTATACCTTCAACAAGCTGACAGTAATGTGTTGCTAAGCAACAAATGCCGCTACAATGAAGGTGATACGTGTACCTCGAGACATAGTATTGTATTACTCTACAATAGTGGAGCTACAATGACGGCGCGATCATTGTAGGTCGCGCGGTGGTACCCCCATTGTAGCCACCATTATAGACTACATTGTCTACAAGGAGTAATGTCGCGCGTCTGCTCATCCTGATCGGGAAACACACCGACAACTCATCAACATCTGACGTAATTAGGTCCAGGTTATTTCCCCTTACATTTTGTACCTGAAAATTTTTATATAAAAAGACAAACTTCCTTGTTGTCATCATTGAACTTTTGTTCATAAATCCCGTTCCTTTTAAATGTCGCTTCTTGTCGATACAACATCGCTTGTACAACCTACAGTATCGTCTTTCAGTCGATTACAAAAAGTTTCAACAATAAATAGAGCAATAAGTAATCCACTGGATTTGTTGATTGATAATACTGGATCAGCTGATCAAATAGGTTCATATACAACAGAACCTGGGAAATTAACATTAGCAACAGCTAGTTATTCAATACTATCCCTGAGTTCACTGCTGGAACTGAATAGTGGGAGTTTAGAAGAGAGTTCAGGTAATCATAATTATAATTCAAAGTTGTATTTATTGATGTCGGGATTCGTATTTGTATCTTTTTTAGTTGGTAGTTTATGATAATGAATGCATGTATATTATGTACCAGCGTAAGCTCGTTATTTGTAGTCAACAAGAAAGAATAATGAGCTTCAATGAACAGTAATGAACAGTAATGAACAGTAATGAACAGCGAACAACAGCGAACGACAGCGAAGTTCTTTAACAACAAGAGTTAAATAACTAAAAAAGAATGAAAAAGAAAAAATAACAGGGAAAGTAAGATTCAAAACGTTCTCCGTTAAAGGTATTTTCATATGTAACATTATCACGCCGCCGATCATTGCCATATGTAACATAAAATAATCTAAACTAGGAGTCTTGCATGTTCCTGCATCGTCGAATAGCAATTTAAAGTTTGAAGATGTTTGCATACTATTGTGTTAATTGTCTAGCATTCACATGACTAATTGAGTTAGTATAGAATGACTAGGCGAGAATCTCGGTATTCTGACAGATTTGTGTATTTAATTAATACTGAATTGCTTCCATTCAAATTGAGTATTGATCAAATGAATTGGATTAGATTGATTACAAGATTAATAGGCAGAACAGTAAATAGTTTAACAGCGTAATAAATAGTTTAACAGTGTAAAATAAATAGTTTAACAGAGTACAATAAGAACAAATAGAATGTAAATACAATAACTAAATGAGAATTAATGCAGAAAGGGCTAATTAAATAAGAAAAATAGATTCAATTCAATGGAATGATTAAACGGTACATGCTGGTTGGCTTATAATGCATTGTACTGGTCCGCAACCTGTTTCCGGTACTCAAAGAAATCCCTGAATAAATCAATTCCTATGGCTGCCTCCTTGTATCCACACATTGCCCTAATACTATGCATTGACAAAATAGGTAATCCTACATCAACTACTCTTGAACCAGTTTCTGTAGCTAACATTGGCCCAATTGTCCCTCCAGATCTCCCATCATTTCTAATCTGAAACCTTTGGATCTTCCCGTCATGTTTCCCTGCTATTTCCTGTAGGATTCTGAATCCTATTTTATCACTCATTGTATGTCCGTTGGGATCGAACTTAACACTCACTCCTGTATTAGGAAGTGGATAATGGTCCAGTAGATAGACGTTCTTGAAGTTAGGATTAAGTGCATGGGTGACATCGGCGGAAAGTATTAATGAATTGGCATAAACTGTAGACTTCAATCCTTTCTTGATTGATAGGATTTTCTCTACTGTTGCTGATGTGAAATTTCCTTTAGCTCCAGTTCTAGAGCCACTGCCAATTTCTTCATTGTCTGCTAACAAAACAGCATTGAAATCAGTGCTCTGGCTGATAGAATCGTTGACTAGAAACTTCTGTGAGTATTCTATCAAGCCGTAAATGGCACTGAATGAACACAATCTGTCGTCAATTCTCGGAGAGAAGATGAATTCGTGGTTCAAGCCTCCAAAAGTCCCGTGCTGTACGTCGTAAAGTTCCAATTCCAAGTCAACGATGCTGCCAATATCAATGTGTGAAGTGTTAACAATGTACTGTAATAACTGCGGCAGATGCTCGTCTGCAAGCGGCGACGATACAATAGCTTCATCAATACTGAATTCTCCGTATCCTATAACCGGCACCATATTGTTTTCTAGGTTATAGGACTCATCAGCGTGGAAATGTGGAGCTAAAGACGGAATCTTCGCAATTGGGCCTGGAGATTTATATAATTTCCGTACAATTTTAGCTCCTTCCTTCACTAATATCGTCCCACCAATACCTAGATCTCTATCCCTCCATACTTCACTCAAAGCTCCTGAATAATTAGCAACTCCTAGAAGTTCATAGCCTTCTACATGTGATTTCTTTGAAATGGGCTTTAATTTAGCAGTTAAAACATCTATGTGACTACCTACGAGCCCCAAGCCTTTATCCTGGGTCCATTTTCCGCCAATTACAAAGGCAAATAGTGTTAAGTCCCCTCTGACGGTATAGAAAAATCCTCCTTTATCAATTTGTTCAGCAAGCCCTACACTTATTGGCTCCTGTTCGTTTATGTAAGTGAAGCCGTTATTGTCAAGAAGGGAACGGAAATGGGCAATTGCATGGAATGTCGTAGGATTTGCATTGGTGAATTCAAGATATTTCTTACAGTATTCCAAGTATCGTGAAGAATCCTTTGCAGAACACTTTACAGGAAGTGAATTAGAAGGAGTCTTCACATCTTCTTCGTCGGTGGTGATCTCGTCCCACGATAAGATTCCATCCTCGTCAATTACAGCGTACTCTTTCATTGCTATTGTGCCTTAATTGATATTTTTTTGCCTTAATATCTGCTTCAAGAATTAAAGATAAAGAACCAGCAATGCCGCACGATAAGAAGTGCGAAGAATGTATGGGTGTACTGAACTGGTGATAGTTTGCAGATTTAACTCGCGATATATCACAACACATACGCGTCATGAATTCATCTACAATCACAGTTCATTGGCATGATGATAACATGCCGGTGTACTCGGTGGCGTTTCAACCTCTGCAGAATAGGAATCCGATTTCTCCCGGCAATTTAGGCCAAAAATCAGCCAGACTAGTCACCTCTGGCGGTGATAATAATATAAGAATATGGAAACTCCACCACGATCAGGTCGAATATCTTTCTACGCTCCGCAAACATACACAGGCGGTGAATGTCGTGCGGTTCAATCATGATGGGACAGTTTTGGCGTCGGCTGGAGACGATGGAACCATAATTCTTTGGACACTTTCGCCAACTATCGTTAAAGAATTTGGTGCAGAAGAGGATGATGAAGTCAAAGAGTCGTGGATAGCTAAACAGGTCATCCGTAGTTCTACAGCAGAAATTATAGACTTGTCGTGGTCACCTGACGGGAAGTATATTGCTTCAGGATCAATGGATAATATCGTCAGGATATACGAGACAAGTTCAGGGAATCCGTTATTACAGCTTAATAATCATAGTCATTATGTCCAAGGAGTGTCGTGGGATCCATTGAACGAATACTTAGTCAGTCAGAGTGCAGATCGGTCGGTGAATGTGTATAAACTCAGTGGAAATGGCCCATTTGCAGCCAAACATATGTTCAAGACCCTTAGAGTCGATGTGCCCGTACATAAATTGAGTGAAGTGGCGGACAGTGAAAGTAAGGGGAAATTTATTTATCACCCAGAGACATTACAGTCCTTTTTCAGACGATTATCGTTCAGTCCAGACGGAACATTAATGCTTACTCCGCTGGGAGTTTATCGGTACGACTACGAAGAAGACGAAGGCAATAAAGAAGAAAACGATGGCGGGAAAGATACAAATTCGGTGTTTGTATATACTCGTATTGCTTTAAATAAACCTGTGGTGCATCTCACGGGCTTAAAGAAACCAGCAATAGCTATAGCTTTTTCACCAGTAATTTACTGTAATACCAGTGCAGATCTGGTGTTTAAATTGCCTTATAAAATGGTGTTTGCTGTGGCTACGCAGGACTCTGTTGTGGTATACGATACTGTAAGTTTGACACCATTGGGATTTGTTTCTAACTTGCATTATTCTACCATTACTGATCTATGCTGGGACTTCGATGGGAGAAGTATTATTGTATCTTCTGCAGACGGGTTCTGTTCGGTGGTGCATTTTGATGATGTATTCGGAGACGTTTACGGAGGAGAATTGGTGAAGATAGAAGAGGCAAATGATGTCAGAAAGGAGAAAGAGGTAAAAAAAGAGGTAAAAAAAGAAGTAAAGGAAGTCAAAAAAGAAGAAGAAAAGAAGGAAGATGCACAGATAATCGTGACAAAGGTTGAACAAAAGGAGCAAAAAGAACCTAATACGATAGACCATTTACTTAAGAAGAAAGAGAAGAAAAGAATCACTCCCATTGTCATTAATTAACCAGTGAAAGTGATTTGTAGACAAGAAATGCAGTAGAAGTCAATGTACATAAATTCTCATTTCCAAAAATGATTTGTACTAATTTATTACTGTGTGTACAACTTAATGTAGTATCTTCAGTGCCTTCAAGGTTAGATCGAATTGTTAGCTGTATGTTAGCTGTATTACTATGTGCATTATCTAATACATTCTAATGGCTTAGCTATGAAATCTCTTTAAGCTCTAAATACACTATCGCTGCAGTTAGAAAGCACCGTGTTTTTCATTCGACAACTGTGAAGCTAATCTCTTTCTGGCATTAAGAATCATCTGCTGACGTTTCTTGGCTAAATTATCACTTCTTTCCTCTTTGGAATCTCCCCATTTCTTATCTACAGTAGCAAAAGTTCCATCGTCATTCAACCCATACTTTTCAAGAAGATTGAGTGATACTGTACTAGGAGGAATGTTATGATTTTCTTCGTGAACTGGTGCTGATTCGCCTGGAGGAAATGGCAAAGTTCCTTGTTCCATGTAACTGTTGACAGTAGCTTCGACTGAGCCAGATCTTTCTAAGTCATAACGGATCTGTGAAACCGTGAGCTGTGGAGCTATGGACTGGACTACTTCGATCATCAGATCAGTTATTTCACGAGTTCTTCTTCTAGAAGCTGAGGTGGAATTGGTGTTGGAAGTTGCCGATGAAGAGCCGGACGATTGCTGGGATCTGATGGCTTCTATTTCTGGTGGCACGGAGTGTGGGAGGGGGGTGATAAGCCATCTTAAGAAAATGAAAGCCACTGCTAGAGTGGCGATAAAGACTATGGTGGAGGTTTCCATGTTCGCGAAGAATCAACTGGAACGAGTTGAGTTGATAATGTGGTGATGTTTCTTAGTATTATATAATTGGGTTGACTACGAAGTATGTAGCAGTGTGAAACAGTACATAGCGGCATTAAAGTCTACTACTCCTTCAGACTACATAGTAAAAGAGTACTGGTACTTGCTATGCGCTAAGTAACCAGTAACTACTTGTTACGAGTCGTGGGAGTTATCATAAGACACGTCTATTGTTATTGATATTAACCCCCAATGCACCTGATTGTATTGCTACAACATGAATCTCATATTTGTATTATATTACATCCTATTTTATTCGTAACTGTACGTACTATACGCTACTCTGCTCTGTGCTATTCTGTGTGGTGCTGTGTCTATCCAAACGTAAGTTTAAAATCCTTATCTTCATTCCTTGCCTTATACAACAAATTAGCTATTACTTCATTTTCCTTTACCGGCATCGTAAGGAAATGCTTCTTAACATTCCCACTCAATTCCATCTTGTCTATTTTACTCACTTTATGCAAGTTCTTCTTATAACTAGCAGTCTTCTTACCAATCTCGCTGTATAATACTTCGGCCTTTACTGATTGGCCCTTTGGTTGGTTTAATTTATAATGCTCTGCATAGTTGTTTAATGCCTTTGTAGGCAAAACACTAAAGTCTAACGGATCATATTTTGGTCTATCTTTAGGCCCATTCGAATTTATATGACGTGCCAAATATTCCTGCTGTGCCTGGACTTGTGCTGCTAACGCCGTACGGCCTTTATATCCTCGTGGAGAGTTTTTAGCCTCTGATTCACTATTAGATTCCTTATATCTTGCCATAGTTAATTATCAATTTGTTCGCGATAAAGAAGAAAAGATTTAGTGTGGGTGGACGGGTGTAACTCTGGACCGGAACGGGATGTGTGGGTGTACCGAAGTACGGATTGGACCGAGGGCCATTAAAAATTAGAGCGGAGATACAAAAATAATTATTGAAAAAGAAGCGTGCTTAACTCAAATTCTGGGAAGATCGCCATGCTCTTGCCAAGACAGTGTCTAGACAGAGACACTGTCTTAGTATACTACAAAGTAGAAATTACACTAATAGATTGGCAAACTTTACTGTGCAGCCCATGCGCACGGAACACCGTTGCATGGCCAAGCTACCCCTGCGAATTTGCCGTTGCGGCTTTTCCGATTCCTAGCGTAATGCGGCCCGCCTAACGTCTAACAACTGCCACACCGCCCGCCTTACGGCTAACAGCTGGTGCCAAAAAATATTGGGTGCAAGATGTTGCCTAACGAAGTATTTTATTGCAAGTAGGTAATTATTCAACTATAAACTAAGGTTTGTATAAATCGAGTCATTAATTTTAGTTTATTTTATTTCATAAGAGAATGTACTGTACACCATACAATAGTTCGGGTATAAATGATGTTTTCTACAATAAAGATCAGTTTTGATCAACAACTTTCGTAGCTTGCTTTGGTTTTTTTGCTATGAATTTTAATTTAGTTACTAAATGATTTTTATCGTAATTCTGTGCAGAATGGAATTTACGTAATAGCAGTCTACAATAGGATTCAGGTTTCAGCTTTATATGTAAATACAAACCAAAAATCGCAATCTTAACGTAATTAGGTTGATGTCACGTTAATCCTACCAGCAAGACCACTTATCTGATGGAAAAGGTTAAAATGTTGGGAGATCCATGGTTATTGACAAAAAAGAGTTAGAAAATATCGGTTAATTAATCACAATATAAGGCTGGACATAGAAAATATCTCGTAGATATTAGACTGCAGCTGCGTAATTATCAATGAGTTGTTTACGTTCTATCCTATACTGTGTAATTTTAATGATGATACGGGCTTATCTCCTAACCGTAATTACCATCTGAAGTACCCTGCACAACACGCAAAAAGTTTAAAACGCATTACGCGCAAACTATTGCTTTCTTTTTTTCATTCTTTCATCCCAATTAGGCACTGCTAATGGAAAGGCATTTAGCGTGGCGTATGTGCTGGCCACTTTTCCAGCGCATAGAACCCTGTTGAGACTATATGGTGGTACAACCAATTTCCCCGGGACTTAAAGTTTCGGCTCAAAGTCCCGATAGTCTAAGCGGAGTTCCCCCCGAGTGTATTAAGTAAACCTCCAATTAACATTCTGCCACGTCATGCACGGTTAATTTGCAACTTAGTGAAGTTTAACCGTATACGGATGACCTTCCATGAAATGAAACAGAATGATTAAAAATTATTAATATATTCTGCAGGCTAAGATAAGAATCCCAAATTAAGCTCATTTATATTCAAATCATGCAATATTTCCGTATAAAAAATATTTTGGTTAAAGAAAATAATCACGACTTGAAGGGAATGGACTCATCTATTCCACCAATGCATGGGTATTGACATTATTCACATAGCCTTTTAAAAAAAACCCCTCTATCTAAAAACGTAAACCTAACAATAAACAGGCAAAAGAATCCCCACGTAATTGTGATGCTCGTAAAATGTAATAATGTAATAATGGGTTCTCTGCAAAAAGTTTATTCTAATTGTTTACAATGCTATTTTTTAGGTTAAGCTGGAATTTTAGCTAAGCTGTAATTCGACTTATCCCTTTTTACTCAAACTGCTTAAATAACACCCAACAGGGGTACTTTGTAACACGTCTTTAAGTTTTAAACAATATTCCTACCCAACCCAAATAAACCTTAAATTCTTGGCTTGCATTTAACTTAGCTAACAAGTCTTATTTGTCCTAAAAAACTTTTAGGCAGAAAGCCTAACCAAACTTAAAGCTTAAGTGGGCAAATCGGCAAAAGTTTGTACGGTACCCAACAGATATTCCGTCGTACTCAATTTTATTTTTTAAGGATCACCTGCTGTTGACGCACGCACAAAAATACTTCCAATTAGGTGCATGATGCATATTTAGGTCAATAAGCGTGTAATTGCCCTCATCAGTTTTTTTTTTAATAATATTTTTTTTTTTTTTTACCAGGTTATTTTTCTTTCTTTTTTCTTATTTTTTTGTCTTGTTTTCATGCATACTTACAGACAAGGATCCTTTTTTAAGCATTGTAGAAGGTTGTGAATTTTAGGCGATCTGTATAAATTGACGGTATTTCCTGTAACTTTAGTGCATCATTAATTTTTCCTACCGGATTTACTGTATTAATAGTTCATAACTCATTCCATTTTTAATATTTAAATAACTATTATCATCAAACTTTAAAGTGTTAATCCTACGTGTCGTTTTCCTAAAACGTATAATTATAGTGTCATTTATATTGTATAAATTTAAGTTACAATCCCAATTATAAATTCTTATTTTATCGTTAATCCTTATATTAATCCTTAATATTTGTTTTATTTAATATTTATTTTATTAAAATATAACATTTAATACTGGATTTATCTACTATCATCTATCAATTATTCCCCACTAATTTCCCAATTACCTAATACCATAAGTATCTACTGAAAAAGATACTAATCATACAGTATTAAAGTACAGCACTAATTCCCGTACAATTAATACAGTGTCGTTCTAATTACAACCTTTTTAAGAACTCCACAACTCCGCCAAAATTCCTAAATTCGCCCATAAACCTTCTATATACATCGATTATATGTATATAATCCCAGAATTTAATCACACCAATCCGTCGTCCGTGAAAATCGAAACCTATAATGGCCGAGTGAAAACTTTGAAAGATGCTTTGCTCATACTAGAAGGTACGAGATTAGGCTATCTCCCTAAAATCAAAAGAAGATTGAATGGCTTAGAACGAGAATTCATTAAGCCTAACACCATTTTCGCCTGGAACGAGACCGAGTGTGGAATGAAGCGTTGGACCGATGGAAAGAACTGGTCTGCTTCCAAAGTTTCAGGTCCATTTTTGATTTACAGAGAATTGGATACCGACAAATCTTCAATTAAGGCCAACGGATTGGTCAAACAGAGTTTTTCACTCACTACTAAGCAGAATCAGAAATTACACCTTATTAGCTATTATCAGCAGAATCAGGAGGATGGGAAAAGCCCATCAGCTGATCCATTACTTAAGAATTTGAAGCTTAATGGCGACGTTTATCAAGAATACTTGCTTTATTACGACCAATACTTGAACTACGATATGGTACAGCAACCTGCCAATTATTCAGCCCAGCCTTACTACCAGAATCCTGTACTGTACGTACCGCAAGTGCCACTGCTTGTTCCTCGCAGCCATGTTGCAGCCAGTTTGCAGCCAGATTCTCCTACACATTCACCTTTGGCCCAGCCTGTACAGCAACCAGTGCAGCAGCCTGTACAACATGGTCCAGTAATGCAGCAGCCTCGTCTTGCTTCATTATCTCAGCCAAGTTATCCTAGATATTCTTTTGTCCAGTATCCTGCTTATTCTTACTACTACGCCCAACAACAAACACATCTGCCCCCAACCCAGCCTGCAAACTTGCCTCAACAATCTTTTGCCCAACCTGGACAACCAGTTGGAGTGCCAATGCAAGTTCCTGTGCCAAATGTAATGCCAGTTCCTTCATTCCCTGTACAATACTCAATGGTGGGACAACCTGAAAGCACCAGACTGTCAGTTAGCTCAATGGGAAGCGTTGGGCTTAATCCTATTGATAAGTCTGCTCCTGTTCCGTTGAATAATGTTTATAATACCAGAGGAAGTGCAAGTAGTGCTCCTAATAACAACAGTACAGGCTCAGTTCTGGTGTCTCCTACTAACAGAAACGACGATAATGAAACCTTGAAGATGTTGGATAGGGGATTTTCCAACGGACAGAAATAATTGCTAAAATATTACTCGAAGAAATGAACTTCCAGTCCAAATTATTTAAAAGACTTTCAATTCCACGACTCAGTTACCCAATTGGACTCAATTAAACCCAATTAAACCCAATTAAACCCAATTATACTCATTTAGAATCAATTAGAATCAAATAGATAAAGCAATGCTTTGGAATTAAATAGATTTAAGAGAGCTAGCTTCGGAAAAAAATACAAAAAAAAAACGAATAATGAATAAAATGAAGAGATGTAGATTAGACCCAATCAGATGAAAATGACGAAATGAAACGATAGCAAGTAATTTTTAATTGCCATTATTATAGCTATTCGCTCGCTATAACCATAGCAACCTGACAAGATTACCAAAGACAGCCGAAAAGCAGCTGAAAGTGGGAATCCTTGACCCCCCCCCCTATAATCTGTCAATATTAGCATAACATTGTATATTAGAATAGAACGATTTTACGTGTTTAAGGAGCGTTTGTAGCGGCGTTATAGAGCGTCACGATTTATGCCATGCAAGATGCACCAATTGTATGCAAGGTCTAAAGGCGACCAATATTTAAACATTGGCAGGCAAGTTTCGTCATTCAATTTAATAAGTAGGTCATACCAGGCACATGAACAACCCGCTAAATAGAAGTAGTAGAGTTCAGCAGGCGGCTTATTGTAATAAATACAGTAACAATAGCCTTGCATTCTTTATTAACATCGCCCCAAATAATCCCCCTAACCATGCGAGAACTATGTGCGAGTTACATAATATCTGTGTAATATCTGTGCGTGCCACAAATTTATAAAATAGTATTACTGTTTACGTCCAAAAAGGATGAATACATTGCCCAAAACGGAAAGCCAAAATCGAGGCTGCCCGATTTGTAGGGAGCTGTTGTGCAGCACACGTCTTCGTGCGACGCACAATGCACATATCCCCAATACCCCCCTATTGTATTAATTACAAAAGCGATGTGAAACACCAAGGTCCAACAGTATGTAAGGCACTATCGTGCTCCCAACAGACTATCGTGCTCCCAACAGCCTTTTTAATTAAAAACAATAAAGATTTACCACTGTTTATGAACTAGGTTTCCTTTGCTGTCATTGTTACAGTTGATCCCAAAAACATTTCACACCTCCATTAACAAGAAAACGTCGCAGCGACATCTATATATCACTTAGGGTATATTTTGAATTCGCTCTCGCTCCTTTAAAATTCGTAGTTGCAATCTGTGGAATTCATCTGCAGTAAGAAGCCAATTCGTACGATCAAGTCTTAAAACTCGTTTATGTCGTTTGGAAATTTTTAATGTTCGGTTCAACAATTCCTTTGAGGAAACCAAAAAATTCTGACTCTATCTATCTTCAATTCTGAAATATAAAAGTCAGTAATCACACACACTCTAAGTCGAATGTGCTTTTTCCCAGTGTACACTGGGAAAAAGTCAAATTCCCGTGCCTGTCGCCTTAAATTCCTACCAAATTCGCGCGGGCTTTTTTATAAATTCGTTCCACTTTAAAATTCAAATATTGGTGCGAATTTAGGGGTGAAAGTTTCTAATAGTTAAGGAAATAGAATATCGATTTGTATTTGATGATGGGGATAACAACCTCGTCAATGAATAGGGAGAACGAGTCGTAGATGATATTGATATGGCCGATTGCCTTCCACTTGAAGTTTTAACCAATTTGTCTAGATATCATGAAATTGAACGTAACCGTGTAAGGATGCAGGTGATGAAAGAATGCCAAAAGGCAGCAGAAAAAAAAGTACCCTAGGGAGTGGATAGAGGGGCTTACTTTGGACGTACTCATAAAAAACACTCCATAGCACCTAGTCACCCACATGGGACAGTACGGTATCAGGATATTTAGGAGGATGATATGATTTGTTTATTAAGATATCACTGACTCTCTAAAAATTTTAAAATTCAAAGTCTGATTTACCCACTCTAAGAGTAACCTGCTCTCAACTCATCAAAGGAAAGAATGCCACTAGGACTATCGTTCAAATGTTCTTGCTGAATTAATTAGAAAGAATCCAACTTATTCCATACAAAATGGCGATCATCCCTAAGATTTCACCACCTTCTGGCTGGGGAGATCTTCGATAGGAAGACTTTACCTTCCAAGAAATCAGTCAGAACAACAACTTCGGAACGAAACTGGTATGACCCGCCTTTCCTTGCTCCAATGCAAACTCGGCAGAGTTCGAGGCATGAAGCTACATCATCACGAGGGCCCGCAAGCCAAAGAATTTCCCCATCAACAATTCTATTAATGATTCCAGACTTCTTAGACTTCTCAATAATGAGCAAACAGGGGAATGGAAACAACCAGAAATCTAACATGCTTTGAGTCCAAAACGACATCAGCATTAGGTTGACGTAGGTCAAGCAACGCCAGAAGGCTGAAAGGTTTACCTGACCTTTTAAGGCGTTTTTAGTAACAGTAAGCATCTTCATCAACTTTAAGGGCTTTTTGGTAACAGTCGAAAGGATTGGCGAAAGAGAAGAAATCATGAATAAATGCTAAATGAATAACACCATCCGACTACGCAACCACCCTTCTTCTAAAACTTTCAAGTCACTCAAACTACCTTGTAAAACTTCAACATTCCTCTTTTTCAACCCTCGACGGATTCAGTACTTTTTGCCGAAGCTAAAAAAGAAGACAGCTATCAAGAAGTCGTGTAATAACATCCAGTCCAATAGACCCTGATAAACTAGAATCACCGCTAACAAAATTTTCCATTTCTTGAAAAAACAAGTAGTAGGGATGGTCTCTTACATATTCTAGGCGGGAATAACTAATATGTCGTTGATTAGTGATAGTTTTAACTGCATCCATCTTAGCAGCCGGTGAGGCGACCTCTCAGCGGAAGAATGCAGAATACAAATATGATACTAGTTCTATATTGGGCAACATCTCACATATTTAATCACCATTTACTCGCACTCGTACATCCATACGTCACTATCCATAAGAAATACAAATTTCAGGTAAACAGCTTCAACCGGTAAGACCCTTCTCCAAACATCTCATTGTTAGTACGAACAAAATTTCGTCAAGGATGATGAGATGTAAACCGTAGAAAAAATTGAACTCTTGATTAATACCTACAGCTAAATCCAGGATTGAGCTTGTCACAGCTGCCAAAAAACTTGGTCTCCATATATTCTCCACCAACAATGACTGGAATACTAGAAATCGTCATTCACATCTATCCATAAATGTTTGACTCTTAGGTATCTAGCAACAAAACATAACAGCAACAAGATCGGAACCTCAAGTAAAGGACCAAATGTTGCCGCAATTGACTCTTTACTACCTGACCCATATAATGAGATACTAATAGCAAGGCTTAGTTCGAAATTGTTGGACGAAGCAGTGAAAGTGTGAGTAATTATCTCGGCAAATCTAGCAGAACAGTATCTTTCCCATTTATCCTTAGCAACATTCTTTTCTTTTTGCTCTTCACAGCCGCATAATAATTCCCCAGTCTCCGAATCCGAGTGAGGCATTTCACGTCCTAGGTACCACCTGAGTGAATAGAGTGTTCCAAACCATGTTATTAGGAAATAAACGGTTAAAGGTGCAAAACAACGCAAAGCAGAACCAATATTTTTGATAAAAGCGTCACCTTTTTGGATGAAAATAACTAGTATTGTGTACAATAAGCCCACTAAAGACCATGGCCCGATGAAAGGAACTATGGTCAATTCGAATTTCTTTATACCAATAGTCAATTTACCTAGTAATCTGACTAGGATCCCAACACTCAAAGGTATTCCCAAAAAGAAAGCGACACTTTGCGCTACTAAGGGTAGGGAAATATCGGCATTGGCACTATTCCTCGGGGAAGAGCCAGTAATGGTATAACAGAAGAATATTTGATACGGAGCATATAACACAATTTGCAAAAAACTGTTGATTAACACAATAATAGCACATAATGAGCTATCGCCATTTGCTATTTGGTTCCATACTAGAACCATAGCAATACATCTAGCCAAACCAACCATAATAATTCCTCTTCTATATTCTTCCTGGTCGAATAGGGTCAACCATGCTAGGCCAAACATCAAAAAAGGACAAATCACCCAATTTATGAGTAGGGAATATAGAATGTGGTTCAAATACTTTTTCAGGGAGAAGTATCGGACAAGATTTTCCCATTCAACATTGCAGAATGGAGGAATGACCATAACAATCATTCCCACGGCTAAAGGAATAGAAACACCCACTACTTCGACCCCGTTAAATATGTCTCTACTTGAGGGCCTATAAACTGAGAGTAATATTCCAAGTACCATGGCCAGTAATATGAGTAGTGGAAGCAACTTATTCATTAGTGAAAGCCCGTTAAATGCTTGCATTGCATATGATGATGATTTCATAGTTCTTGCAAGCTTTTCATCCAATCTACTGTGATTGGTGCGAACTAAGGGGTGAAAGTTTCTAATAGTTAAGGAAATAGAATATCGATTTGTATTTGATGATGGGGATAACAACCTCGTCAATGAATAGGGAGAACGAGTCGTAGATGATATTGATATGGCCGATTGCCTTCCACTTGAAGTTTTAACCAATTTGTCTAGATATCATGAAATTGAACGTAACCGTGTAAGGATGCAGGTGATGAAAGAATGCCGAAAGCCAGAAAAGAAAAGAAACAAAGAAGTGAAGCTGAAGATGTACCAGTTATTCTGACGAGAAGGTACCGTGTATACTCCCTTCAAGACAGAGAAGCCTTTTCTCTGATTGCATCGAGAAACCCGGGACTCCTATCTCTTCTTTTGCCAATTCTTTAGGTATTCTGAGTCGTACAGCTCAAAAATGGGTCAGAGAGTATAAAGAGTCTGACGATGGTGAACTTCCTCTCCCAAAAGTTAAAGGTAACTCTAAACCAAAACTTAACGATGAGCACAAAGATTACTTGAAAGGAATGTGGATGACGATCCTTCTTCAACTCTTGCTGATATACTAGAGTCTCTTTGTGAATCTTTTGATGGTTTAACTGTAAGTAAATCCTCTTTGCATAGATTTTTAAAAGATGAATGTGCGTTTTCACTCAAGTTAGTACGTAAAGAAAGTGTCGAGAGAAACTCGGAAGCTAAGATTGAACAGAGGTTTCAATATTTATCTCAATTAATGGATACCGATATTGGTTATCTCTCCGATTGTGTTTTCATTGATGAAGTAGCTTTCAATATAAACATGAAGAGATCAGGTGGCTGGGCACCAAAAGGAGAGACACCTGTAGTCAAGACTCCTTTTACAAGGGCCGAGAATCGTACGGTTCTAGGAGCTGTTTGTTATCATGGCGTGGTACAATTGAGCCGTAGAAAGCGAAGAGCACCAATTCAAAACAAGAAAAGAAGAGTAGCAAACAATGATACTCAAAGGGTAACCACAGGAATTGTCACTGGCCATTATAAACAATTCCTATTTGATTTGATGGACTGTTTAGACGAGCACCCAATTTTTAAAAACGCATACTTAGTTATGGATAATGCAAGCATCCATAAAAATCCAAGTATTAGTAGAATCATTTCAGCCCGTGGATATAGACTCTTATATCTTCCTCCTTTCTCTCCTGAACTCAATCCTATTGAGCAATTTTGGTATCTTGTCAAAACCAAGCTTAAAAGAGAAAAGCTCTTAGATAAAGAAACCTTGACCCAGAGAATTACTGGGGCTGCAAATTACCACTTGAATATATACAAAATTCCATTCAACATTCTGTCAACCGCTTCTCCAGCTGCTTAGAAAGAATGTCACTCTAAGCACGAATTGTGCGAATTCTTGGTATGAATTCGTTTTCTTCATACTAAGATTTATCAATTACAGAAAACGAATTTATTTTGTTGGTAGTCCGGATTGATTTTGTTTTCCAATGCGACTAATTTGATTTTCTACTACGAATTTTTGCAGCTTAAGGCGAAAATTCTTAATCATTTTGTTTTCGAATTTTTTATATTACCATAGCGGAGTTTCTTTATATTAAATATACATTTTTTAAGTTACATAGTGAATTCTCTCATTTTGTCTTAGGAACACTTTTTATAATGGCATCGAAATTTTCAATTTTGCAGTGCCTATTTTCAAATTGTAGCAGCGAATTATTCAAGTGTGCTGAGCGAATTTTAGATTGTAAGGGAACGACATCCTGTTAATGTAGGTGTGATTTGTAAGTGGGATTAACTGTAACATACTCCAACTCTCTAACTCCTTCGCCGATTTAGCGACTGGTTTCCCCATTAGGAAATAAGTTGTGGAATTGCGCCGATAGCATTATATTTGCGCCGACTCTAGAGTAAAATCTACAAATGCACATTGATTATTCATGCCTGCTACATACTGTAAACGCACCGTGTGCTAAAAATTGTCGATTATATGACGTCATATATAAATAAATGCAGATCTGTCGTCGTCCAAAACCTATTGATGCATCTATAGGATGTACCTATTATTCTATTATTTATTCTCCGTTACTTTGTTAATCGTGTACTTCATTCTCTTATCAATCATATATTTTAACGATTTGCAGATTCCTGCTGTGAAAAGTCCTTTAAGTGACTGAGCTAACGAAGACCCACTAACTATTGAAGCCAAAGTTGCTCTTACGTATTTTGGCAATCGGGCGTCCTTACTTAATTTTTCTGGATCTTGTTCATATTCGTATAGTTTGGATCGGAAATGCTCCGGAAGGTTTCTGATAAGCCTGGGCTTATTGGAGGCAGTCCAGTTAATCTCAAGCATTCCGTTTGTCCTCGTAATGTATTTTTCAGCAATAAATTGATCTAATATTGGTTGATAAAGATTAACAAAATTTGTATACTGTTTGCTCACTATATTTTTCACCTTATTAGGATTTTCGCCTCCAATTTTCATTCTAGGATCTCCTAAGTACGAAATAGCAGCAATTGTTTGATATAAGTAAGTTTCAGACACTTGATTTTGCTTCAACATTAACAATGAAACAGAAACTGCACTAACTAAATTATAGTGATTAACAATCTGTAAAATCTTATTCTCCCCCACAAATTTCACAGGCTTCTGCAACCTGCCTGCAAAATAAAGGTTCTGCCACTCTGCCAAGTCTTTCAATGCATTTTTTTCTGAAATAACTCCGTATTTTACAGTGGAATTAGCAAGATTAACAAACGTGTTAAAGTACATTTTAACTGATCCTAAATTTTGCCAAAATTCAATCATCCCTATACCGAACCACGCCATGCCTGAGTAATGTCTCCTATGTCTTTTAAGATTTTCCTGGTGGAATTGTTCAGTATTTTCAACCACATGGATTAGATCAATTTGAGGCGTGATGGTTTTATCGTAGCCGCTCTGCTGGAAAACCCCGGATCCGTACCCCACAGTCACTTTTGTGTCTGGAAAATGTCCCACTATATTTTCAAGCTTCTTATCGGCATTTGTATGCATATTTTGATTACTGTACGAGTTTTGATGGTGGATCTGGAGATCTTTAATGCCGTTGTACCCGTGTTCCGCTATGGATTTGAAGTCTGAAAATGAGGGCAACGCCTCTTTATGGACGTATCTAGCTAGGATATAACTCCTAGCTCTAGATAGTAGAGGTTTCCTTATCATATACCAAGCAATAGGTGAAATAACTGGAGCAAGTCGTGCGACTCCATCGCATACCTTTTGATTGGGTACGCCACACCAGTGCACCGCCTCTGACCAGTGCACCCGCACTAACCCACCTGGGCCTAAATTGTTCCTAATGCGGAAAGCTTCTGTGCATGATTCTGGACAACAGTACACCTGTCTCTCGTGTTTTTTGGTTATTTGTGGTTAATCCACGCCTTTTCTTTCTCATTTCTCCACGTGACTGGTGATGCTCACATTTTCCAAATCTGACTCACTGCATACCTAAAAACTCCACGTATTGCACTATGTCGACCTACAGATCCACGAGAACTGCCCAGGACCAGGACGCATCGTTCGAGGAGGCCGTGATGACGGGATTGGCCAAAGACGGAGGTCTTTTCCTCCCCTCCGCCATCCCACAGCTCCCCCAAGACTTCCTCCAGCAGTGGAAGAACTTGAGTTTCCAGGAGCTTGCGTTCAACATCATGCGTTTGTATGTGAAAGACAGCGAAGTTTCGGCCGCCGACTTGCGCGGGTTGATCAGCAAGTCGTATTCCACCTTCAGGGCCGAGGAAGTCACCCCAGTCAAAGTCTTAGATCAAGACAAACAATTATACTTGCTAGAACTCTTCCACGGTCCAACTTATGCGTTCAAAGATGTCGCCTTACAATTTGTCGGGAACTTGTTTGAATATTTCCTCACCAGAAGAAACGCTGGCAAAGCCGATAGAGAGACCATCACCGTTGTTGGAGCTACAAGTGGTGATACTGGTAGTGCTGCTATTTATGGATTAAGAGGCAAGAAGGACGTGGACGTGTTTATTCTCTACCCCACGGGCCGGATCTCCCCTATTCAGGAAGAGCAAATGACCACCGTGGAAGACGCTAACGTCCATACTTTGTCCGTTAAAGGAACCTTTGATGATTGTCAAGACATTGTCAAGCAGATCTTTGGCGATGCCGAGTTCAATGAGAAGTACCACGTCGGGGCCGTCAACTCCATCAACTGGGCGAGAATCTTGGCCCAGATCACCTACTACTTCTACGCCTTCTTCCAGTTGCACGACAAAGGCTTGCCCATCAGATTTGTGGTGCCATCAGGGAACTTTGGTGACATTTTAGCTGGTTATTTCGCTAAGAAAATGGGCTTGCCTATTGATAAGTTGATCATCGCCACCAACGAGAACGATATCTTGGACAGAGTGTTCAAGACCGGCCGCTACGAGAAGTCTAGTGATGTTAAAGCTACTTATTCTCCAGCCATGGACATCTTAGTGTCGTCCAACTTCGAGAGATTGTTGTGGTACTTGGCCAGAGACAACGTTACCCAGGACGACAACAAGGCTGGTGAGACGTTGGGTGCCTGGATGGACCAATTGAAGACTAAAGGATCGGTTACATTACCTAAAGAGGTCATAGAAGCTGCCAAAAAGGACTTTGACTCTGATTCTGTCACTAATAAGGACACTGCCAGTGCCATCAAGCAGATTTATACTAGTCATCCTGAAAGCTATGTATTAGATCCGCATACTGCTGTTGGTGTTACCACCTCTTATAGGTTTATCAGCAAAGATACGGCGCCAAAGACCTATATCTCGTTGTCTACGGCCCATCCCGCCAAGTTTGCTGAGGTAGTTAACGAAGCATTGGGCGATATTGAAGGGTATTCGTTCGAGAAGGAAGTTTTGCCTGCTGAATTGAAGGCTTTATCCACTAAAGAGAAGAGAATTAACTTGATTGACGAGGCTTCTTTGGAGAAGGTCAAGGCAAAGATTATTAGTCTTTTAAACGAGTCGTAGACTCAACTAGATTGCAGACTCCAACTAGATTACAGACTCCCAACTAGATTGAATAGCTATAATTGGTAATACTCTTAATTAACTTCTTGATTATCTACTAGCAATAAAACATCAGTTAATAGCTGTGGTCAGCTAACAATTAACATTAACTCTACTATCTTCAACTAATTGCACTTCTATAGTTAGCACTATAATCAATCGCATTAATAGCTCTATTAAACTAAACGATATCTTAAACACCTTACATAATGCCCAATCTCCTATTAATTTTAATAGAATTCCAAATCAGGATAAAATCAGAGAAATAAAATGAAAAAATTTTCTTAATTTTCATATATAAAATATTATAGATTTCGTAAATTTCACATTTTGCAGTCAAATAATTTCCGACAATATTATTGAAATTACGGAAATATTTCTTCTTTATGAAAGAAGGTATTTATTCTATAAACTTCGTGACTGGTTTATTTTAATTATTACTGTAATTATTACTTAATTATTGCTGTAATTATTGCTGTACTATTTAATGTGTAATTACAGTGTAGATAGTATTATTATTGTGTAGTTATTACAGTGCCATTAATACTGTGCAAGTAACGAGTTAAGCAGTGACCTAAGTAATGTGTGTAGTGTATTGAGTAATGACTTAAGTAATTTTCTGTGTAAGTAATAAGCTAACTAATGAGTTAGTAATTTACTGTGTTAACTAATGTGTTAACTAATGTGTGCATTGTGTAAGCAATGTGTAAGCAATGTGTTAACTAATGTGTGTATTGTGTGTTACCAATTACTTATTAGCATTCGTAATTTTAACTGCTAACTGTGTTGATTAACTGAGTAAACTCAGTTAATCAGTTAATCTTTCTTCTTCACTCTTACCTTCCCTTCATTCACCTCCACCTCGTACCCCACATCGTCCAACACCTGATTTTCCACCAGCTTCTTCGCCTCTAAATCCCCCACAAGCCTCTGATTCTCAGCATTATCCTTCAACAAAAACTTCAAACAAACTATCGATCTCTCCTTAATAAAAGGATTATCGTCGTCTATAATGCAACTAGATAATATCACCTCCAACCCATGCAACTCCCGGATCTTTTCCTGTGTAGCAAAGCTATCGTGAACCAAATACGAGAGAATCTCAATAATGATCGACTTAATGTACGGGAAAGATGGCGACACTTCTTCGACCTTCTTCGTCATATTTCTCGGCCTGACTTCCCTGTGAATGGTCCCTAGTAACGGCACGAGCTCGTCCACCACGCCGTAGTTAATCATGAAATCTTTGGCGATGTTGAACTTGCACAATTCGCTGAGACAGTCAAGAACAATCAACAACTTCGGATGCACGGCCGCTAACTCCTCATAATTCTTACTGTCAAATGCCGATATCGTCGCCGTGCCGAGCTGCTGGAACAACGGGTGCAACCAGCTCAAGATCCCGATGAGCTGGTAATTGTCCCAGTCGTTGGAAGGAATAATTATCTGGCATGCTTTTAGCACCTTCAACTCATCGATCTCCGTCCTGCCGAACCATTTCCCAAACAGCTCGTGCACGAGCACCTTCTCTAGCACGTCCATGATCTTGGCGTGGAACTGGTCCATGTCGGGCGTGAATTCAAAGCTGAACAAGAACGCCAACACCGTCTCGCCGTACGCATGGGAAAGCATCTCGTAGACGTTGTTCGAATCCTTCAAGAGATTCTCCAAAGCAACTGCAAACGGCACGTTCGTGTCTGCCACCCCGCTGAGCTCCTCCACACACTCATAGCATTTGTGCTGGGTCATATTAGCAATGACTTCGTAGTAGCTTATCTTCACCTTGTCGTACATCTCGTTCTGCGGGAACAAAATGTACTCCCTGAGGTTCCTGATAACTTTAGTGATGTCTATGTTCGACTTCTCCACCGCCAAGTTCCGTAGCACGAGGATACACCCCCGTAGGAGCCGCAAGTACTGGATATCATCACCTTTCCCGACCTCAGGCCGAGTCAACGCCACCAATTTCTCGCCCGTCACCAAAAGATCCCGTCTCAAAGCAGCACTGCTGGACGTGGCCGCCAATATACGCCCCAACTCCAGCAACTGGGCCTCGAAATCCCCCAAATCCCCGAGATCTAGCTCATTTTGCACAAAAGAAACGGCGTCTTCCATAGTTAAAACTGCGCGAAATCCTCCTAGAATCTGATTAGTATTGATGTGCTGAAGATGTCGTTTAATAATCTTGCTTTCAACATCTCCAAGGCAACTCCCACCACCTCCACCACCAACGAGAACTCGGTGTCGTCCAGTACCGCCAGCTCTGGTCCGAAGGGAAGGCCTTCGCCCAAACTTGTGTCAGTGCCGCCGCCCAGTGCCGCCCCAACTGTGGTTACAATTGGCGATGAATTGAGCCAGGAGGTCAACAGGGGGGACAAGAAGGACCTAATAGAGTTGTTCGACAAGTTCGAGGTGGCGAAGGAGGAGGAAATTGAGGAGGACAAGTTTGAGCAGTTCAGACAGCACCAACAGGAACAACAGGAGGATAAACAAAGGTTGAATGATAGAGAGAGCAGGAACGATGATGTATCGGAGGAGTTTATAGACGAGAAGCACGCGGATGGCCGTAGATTGGCGTCTGGGCCACATGAGTTGGAGAGGGAGTGCGTTGAGGAGCATTCTGCTGCTAAGGATGGCAATATTAGGGCTGATACAGGTGATTCCAAGCGGGAAGTCGAACATGCAGAGGCACAGCATGCTAAGGATATGGCGGGAGATGCAGAGCAGCCCAAAGAGACTGGGCCAGAGGCTGGAGTTGAAGAGTCAGTTGAAGAGACTGGACTTGCGACTGGACTAGAAGGAAGTAGGGAAGAATCAGAAGAAAGCAGGGTAGAAAGAAGAGAGAAAGGACCTGGTTCTGCTGCCGCAGAAGGGCCAGAAATAGACGAAATAGAAGAAGACGAAAACGCAGCCGTCGAGCAGTACCAGCTCACCGAAGACGAAATCAAACTCCACCAGTCCCTCCGTCCAAACCAGTCCCGTTCAATGAGCCAAGTCAATATAGATCCTGCCGAACAGTACCAGCAGTCACACAAACCATTTGACTTCCATATATTCTTAGACCAGCTAAAGAAGAAGCCAGCTGATCCTATTGCCAGATACATTCGATCGTTCCTTCTTTCCTTCAACAAACAGGCATCCGGCTTCACATTGCACCAAAAAGTAAAGATTGTAGCTGATTTTAAAGCATTTATGAGTGAAAAATTCCATCTTTTCGAGCCGTTTAGGTCCATGGACGACACAGATTTAGAGAACAGCCGAGAAGGACTAGAGAAATTGATCATGAATAGAATTTATACGTTCTGTTTCCCACCAGAAATGAAAGACCAGCAAGATCTGGTGGCCCAGGACTTGCAGGAAGACGAAGACTTCACCAGGCAGTTGGAGAAATTCTCCTGGATCAACGGGAGCCATCTCGATGCCAAGCTGGAGAAGATCACGAGCTTAAGGGCCGGCTCGTCGTCCAAGGATTTGAGTTTTATGGAGTACGCCATCAGGGAATTGCAGAAAATCAACAGTTATAGGGCTCCTAGAGATAAAGTCATATGCATACTCAATGCATGCAAGATCATCTTCGGGTACTTGAAGGTGAATAATCAGGAAACTAATGCCGATGAGTTTGTTCCTATACTAATCTTGATTATAATCAATGCTAAGATTGATAATTTGGTAAGCAATATCCATTATATTGAGAATTTCAGAGGCCAGGAATGGTTGAATCATGGTGAAACCAGCTACTATCTTAGTTCTCTTCAGGGAACTGTTAATTTCATCCTGAATATCAGTTTTGAAGACTTGAATATTGAGAGAGAAGAGTATGATGCACATATTGAAGCATGGGAGGCCAATCATCCCCCGCAAGATCCACCAAAAGAACATAGGGCAGTGCCTATTGACTTCCCCAAGCCTCCAGCTTCACAACAATCATCTAATCAGCAGGCAGCCATGTCGCCTGGACAAGTTTTACTTACATCTGCTGAGCTTTTCACCAAATCTATTTCTAATTTCTTATCGCCATCTCCCCAAGGGACTCCAGAACCACCACAGCCACCGCAAGAGCCGCCACAAGAACAGCAGCAGGAACAGCAACTTATACGCGAGACTTATGATAATCTTAAAGAGATATTTCCTAATTTAGATAAGCTGATATTGAAAGATATAGTAATCATGAACAAGGGGAACATGGATGACAGTCTTGATTCGTGTTTGCAATTAGTCAGCGATGCATAATATATTTTTTACCTTTTCTGTATTTCTTTCTCTTTAATTTATTATCAAATAAATGATACTATGGTACAAAGAGTCGTATAAAGAGTCTCCTGTACACTTATAGGAAAAGGGCATGTTTTGCAGCAAAGATGCCTGGCTAGCTCAATCGGCTAGAGCGTTTGACTTTTATCTAAGAGTTATCAAAAGGCTGCGGGTTCGAGTCCCGCGTCGGGCTGTTTTTTTATTGCCTGTTAATAAACAATTTATTCTTTTGCTTACAGTTTCATACTATAATTAGACACAGTAAACTATGCCTAATGCAAGATAGTTAAAATAGAAGTAAATTAGAGTGAAAAATAGCCAGGAAAAACGCACCTAAATCATCCAAAAAATCCATGGGATATCTTTACCCGATTTGGAAGTCCTAAGAGAAAGATACGATAATGAAAACTATAAAAGCTCCAGTTTTATAGCTTGAATTACGACTAATTAAGTATCGACAATCAAAATGCCTATGAAATATAAACCAGCTGTTGAGGGAAAGGAAGTTAAGCCACCAGCATTGACTTCACCAGGGAACAATTCATTCTTAGGAGACATCTTTGTATCAGAAGAAGAAGACGATAAGAAGATCAGTTGTGGATTTTATAAGCAGGAATCAGGTGAAGCATTAGTATACACCTATGATTACGATGAAATGAAAGTATTCTTAGAAGTTGAGGGGGAATACACTATTACTGATGAAACTGGATACAAGGTTACGGTTTCAGCTGGAGATGTTTTCTATTTTAAGAAGGGATCCACTATTACGTTCCAGACTACGGGGTACGGCTTGGCTTTTTTTACTGGTTTGAGACCGGGAATGTAAGTACAGCGTACGTAGTACGATGTAGTTCTGAGAACTTAGCCTACTGCTGTACTTAACAGTACTCAGCTTGCTTCTTGTTCGACTAATTGCTTAGATAAACTCAGTACTCAATATATATTATATTGATAATAGTATAAAGACGTAGTATTAATATCCCTTTAGTGCTTTCATTGCAGTTCTGTGTAATTGAGATACCATTGGATGGCTGCAAAGAATCTCATCAGAACTCACTATTACGTATTACTCTTATAAGCTACCAGATAAGCTACTAGACAGCTATTATGTAGATAAGCTGAAAAGCTGCTAGATAGATAGATAAGCTGCTGGAGTACTTGGATGCTTCTTTACTCATAATTAAGTGGATCCTCAGAGAATTCCCATACTTAAGCAGCCATTACGTCCAATATTTCACACTCCATGCAGATTTCTAATAATGTTTCGGCACTACCATATTCATGAAGCACAAATATCCACACTCACCTCTTAACTACTTATTAATCCCTTTGCGCTGCCTAATAAAGCCCTATTAGCTACGCCATACTTAATGGCTGCAAATGAAAGAATGAAATGTATCTCGCCAAATACTTCGTTAAATCCCTCCAAATTTTCGCCAGCCAAACTCTACCACCCTATCTTCCTTCTGATGCCATTTACAGCAGCAATTTCTCCCCCAATGCTGTAAAATATCCCCCTCCTCTCCCCCCTCCTCATCCAACGCGCGAGAGCTTCAATTGATTCTCAGTAATCTTCCAGCCGATTCTCAGTAATTCTCAGTAACTCCCTTCAAGTCTCCTAACAAACAACAGAAATGGCGATCGACTACTCCAAGTGGGACAAGCTAGAACTCTCGGACGACTCCGACATCGAAGTCCACCCCAACGTCGACAAAAACTCCTTCATCAAATGGAAGCAAAGAGACATCCACGAGAAGCGTGAACAGAGAAATCAGGAGATAAAGTCCATCCTCGTGCAGCTGACGATGTACAGCAAGCTTAATGCCAGAGTAGACTATCTATTGAAGGCAATCCCACCCAAAGATATCACCAACAATGATCTCGTGATGGCCAAGCTCGACGACAAGTTCGATAAGGCCGAGCAGTTTGACTATGAGCTGTTGATCAAGGAGAAAACTGACTTACGTAAAGGCTTAAAGGACTTGACGTTCGACAAGAACGAAATAGAAAACACCCCGCCATACAACGAGATGATTGAAGATCTTTTCATCCAGATCAAAGAAGATCATCCCGACGCCGCTGATGGTGAGAAGTTGGTCCACTATTTACAGGAACATCATAGGAAGATCGATGACTTGTTGTTCAAACAGACGGGCAAATTGGATGAGTTGTTGAACCAGAAGGCCATGTTGATCAGCAGCGACGACTACCACACTGGGTTCGACAGATCTTTCTTGAATACGAGCAAAGAGGAGCAAGAGCCACCGAAGACTGCCAAAGAAACAACCATTGAGACCATCCACACGCCTAAGGAGGCCCAGCAGTCCCAGGACGAGCCACACGCCAAAACAGAGGCAGAATTATTGGACGAATTGGAAATCTTGCCTGAAACAGAAGAGTTTGCTAAGATTCCGGCCCTGGATCATAAGCAAATCATCGAATACTTGCTGAAACACTGGTGGATTTGCACGGAACAGCAGAAAGATGCATTGATAATGACCGCCTTCGACCACCAATTGAAGGGCGACACCAAAACTGCCAGGCAAGTCATCCACCAGTCCCTCCTCTTGCAGTACATCGGCCAGTTATCCGGCAACGAAAAGGGCAATAAAGAGTCCAGATTGAAGGCCATCAAGTTGTTTATAACCAGAATCAACGAAGCAGGTCCTGCAAGAGCCGGATTCGCCCAGGATGTAGACAACACTGTCAGCCATATCATCCAGAGATGTGAAATAATCAAGCAGGAACAAACTCAAGGCGATGAAGAGGAAGCGTTGATTCAGTTGAGAGGATTGGATGATGATACGCAGTTATCCGTATCACTTCCACCCGAAGGAACTCCAGAATATGAAATATTCACTACGCAAGTCCCGTTGGAGATGCAGGAGGCTGTTAAAACCAAGTCGTTGGATAAAGTCAATGAAGTCTTTGCTACGTATAAGCTTGAAGATGCTGAGAAAGTCTTGGAGTTGATCAATCAGTGTGGAGTGATTGGAGTGAGTGGATACTTAGAGGACGAACAAGAGTTTCAACAGTTGAAGGAGCAGTATGAAAAGCAAGACTTGCAGGATGTGGAGGAGGATACTATTCAAAATACTGCTGATATAGTAGATTAATTACGCTTATATTAGCTTATTGTTATATGTTAGCTAGCTTACAGCCTATTTTAGCTTGTGCTTTTAAATATATTTAGCTTAATTTCTTATTTTACTCTTTGTTCTTGGCTTATTCTTAGTTTACTCTTTATTCTTAGCTTAATCTTAGTTTACTCTTATTATTCTTAGCTTATTCTTATTATTCTTAGTTCATACTTGTTAGCTTACTATAGTTCATTCTTATAAGTTCATGATTAGCTTATTCTTATTAGTTATTCTTATTAGTTATTTTTAGTTCATTCATAGCTCATTCATAACTCTTAGCTCATTCTACTTCTTACTCAATCGAGCTAACGTATCCATCAACGAAGAGCCCTGTTTCTCTTGGTTACTGTTCTGATTACTCTGACTGCTGTTCTGAATCTGAGACAACAAAGAATTTACTTGACTCAGATTCTGAATCCCTCCTTGTCTTCTTTGCTGAGAAGTAGAAGTGGTTTGGGACTGACTAGGGGTTCCATAGTTGATAGGTGGAGCACGGGCTCTCTGCTGGTTTCTATATCCATTTCCACCATTATACGAAGCATTTCCACCATTGTACGAATTACCACCAGTGCTTGCAGAAGTTGGAGCACTTGGAGCATTTGCGCCATATGTTGGCGATGTTGGTTGCTGTTTTTGCTGCAAAACAGAAAGAACATTTTGTCTAGAGGCGGGATCAAGGTTCTGGAAGGATTGGTATAAGGACTGGTTCCCGTATTGAGGAGAGCTTTGACTTCCATATTGAGGATTTTGACTGCCGTATTGGGGAAAACTTTGACTGAACTGAGGACTATCGTATTGCTGTTGTTGTTGCTGATAGTACTGATTAGGACTAGGATTAGGATACTGCTGATAGTTTTGGTTATAGTTTTGGCCTTGATACTGGCCATACTGTTGAGGCTGCTGATTCTGGTACTGATTTTGCTGATTCTGCTGATACGGCTGCTGATTATACAGCTGATTCTGCTGATACGGCTGTTGATTATACTGCTGATTCTGTTGGTAAGGCTGCTGATTATACTGACTCTGATACGGCTGATTCTGATAATTCTGGTGATAGTTCTGGTATCCCCCTCTTCCTCCACGGCCACGGCCACGGCCTCTTCCTCGCTGATTAAACCTCCCTCTATTGTTATCATAATCATAATTTTGATATGCAGGCAATGCGCCGCCATATTTCTTCATCTTAGCCTTCTGAAGAATATCTGCTGCATCTTCCGGCTCGATATCAGCATACTCATCAAACTTAATCCCTCCATCGGGTGCAGTTTCGAACGTTTGTACGTCAACTTTCAGTTCCTTGATCACACAAGTCCCCAATACACCAGAATACGCAGCTTCACTGATTACTTCAGACATATCTCTATGCGTAACGTCTTCAATATCATTACTGACTTGAGCATTTTGGATGGCTCTTTTAACTCTCCTTACAAAGAACACTGAAGACTTCCCGTTAGTATATATCTGGCATTCTGGGACGTTTCTTCTTCGCTTCTTTTCGGGCTCATCGTTGCGTTCACGGCCCCTTCCTTCGTGTCGTGAAGGCTGAGGTTTAGAAGCATCGAGTCTCATGATCTTGTTGTGTAAAGGAACGTGAGTTTCACCTTTAATACAGTCCAAACACGATTCTGAAGTCCGAAACTGAGCAAATCCATATCCGGCCTTAATAGCTATTTGAATCACATCTCCATACTGGCTGAAGATTCTGAATAAATCTTGCTTGGAGATCGTATTTGCAGGCAAATTGCCCATAAATAGCCTCAGTTTATCGGGAAGTTCTTCCCAGTTCTGACTTTTCATGTGATCTGCCTCTCTTTTGATGAATGCATCATAGGCTTGCTCTTCTTCTTCGTTCATTTGCTGAGTGATATTTGGTCTCCGGCAGAATTCATTGATGGGGATCAATGGAACGGGGCTCTTCAAGTTCTTATACGGCTTATTATACGAATAAACTTGGTCGAAGTTGATATCTGGAGCTGATGAGAACTTATTGCCTGTATTAAGAGTTATTCCAGCTTCTTCTAGCTTTGGGATGATGATTTTCAGCTTTTCTAAGGCGTCCAAGCCTCCGAAATCAGAATTATTAGAAGCTTCTTCCAGTACGATCTCATCATAGGCATTCTTCAAAGCCCTCTGGTAATTTTCTGGATCAGTATGGCTCGTAAATGCTGGTTTTGATGGCAAACTAGGAAGACTGCTCTTCTTTGCCTCGGGATTGTACTCCTCAGGGCTGTAAGCGTGTTCAGGATCCTGTTCAGGATCGTAAGCAGGTTCAGCAGCTGAGTAATCACCAGAATAAGAACCAGGATTGTACTCCTCGGAGCTGTCTGCTCCATCAGTATTAGGTTTGTATTCCTCCACATTAGGTTTGTACTCATCCGTATGAGGTTTGTATTCCTGTGCATCATCTTCGGGGTTATATTCTTCCGCTTTCGTACCCTCCGGATTATACTCCTCCTCTGAATTGTAAGCATCTTCATTAGATTGTTCCGTGTCATGGACTGGTGACTTGTATTCCTCATTCAATTGTCCACCTTTTTCCGCCAGCTCTTCGGGAAACTCCGACGTGGGGTCGTAATCGTCTGAATCCTCTGCTTCTGTTTGATGGATTACAGGGAGATCATCATCATCGTATTCGTTATTACTTGCCATGGTGTTAAGATGAATGCGAACAGTGCGTAATTATTAAGGCGCCCCCACGCTTGGCTCTCAGAATTCGGCGTTAGGTAGTGCGGATTAATAGTTTTTCCTGGTTCGACAATGGTCAATGTTGAATTACGTCGATGAATTACTGAACGGCTTATTAATGCCTATTAATAGATCTTGCTACACTCTTGGTACGCATATGCCACGGTTAGAACGATAGTCAGAAGTAGGCTCCACTTAAGGAGATCCTTAAAGAGTAAAGATCTCTAATTAGCACTAATAGTACTAATATCACTAAGACTAATATCACTAATCTATCTGCAATCTGAATCTTGTTAGTATGGAGTATCACTCCGAGCGATACTCCATACTAACAGCTTAACTCCAAACGATTGCGCGCTCCTCCACGCTTCTCCCTATAAAAACCGCAGCGTCTCCGCTATTCGTTATTCTCAAAATGTCAGACTTGACTTTAGCCGTTGTAGGAACAGGTATCTTCGCCACCGATAAACATCTCCCAACCATTGAAAAAATCCCGGGCTTGAAGCCGGTAGCCTGTTTTAACAGAACCAAGGAAAAGGCTGAAAAATTCGCCGAAAAGGCAAACATCACCAAAATTTACGACAGTTTGGAAGATGCTTTCAAGGACGATTCAACCGATTTCGTCGACGTCTTATTACCAGTGCAATTCAACTTGGACGCCGTCAAATTGGCCGTTCAATACAACAAACCAATTGCCTTGGAAAAACCAGTGGCTGCTAACTTGAAGCAAGCATCAGAGATTGTCAAGATTGCTGAACAATCTGACTTGCCAATCGGAATATTGGAAAACTGGGGGTTCATGAAATCAATTGGCTTGTTAAAGAACGAAGTCTTGCCTAAAATCGGCGATGTTGTTTCATTTACTTACAGAGCTACAGGCCCATGGAATGCTAACAACAAGTATTTAGCTACTTCATGGAGACAAAAACCAGAACACATTGGAGGCTTCTTAAGTGATGGGGGTGTTCACCAATTGACTCTTTTAACTGAAGTTTTAGGTCAAGTTGAAACAGTTTCTGGATTAACTAAACAATTGAGACAAGAAAGTGGTACTGATGATATTTTATTTTCGACTATGAAGTTAAAATCTGGTGCTATTGGTACTTTCACTTACGGTTCGGCTTTTGGTGCTACTGATAAGTCTCTTACGTTCACTATTTTCGGAACTAATGGTTCAGTGGTCTATGATTTCTCTCCATCATTGCCAAAACCAACTATCACTTATCAAACTGGAACTGATAATTCCAATGCTTCTAAAAAGACTGTTATTGAAATTGATGAAGTTGATGATTATGAAGAAGAATTCAAGAATTTTGCGGAAGCTGTTACTAAAAAGGATAAGAAAGTTATTACTATTACTCCAGCTAAAGCTTTCCATCATTTAGCTATTGTTGCTGCTGCTTTAGAGTCTTCTGCTAGTCATGGTGATTCCGTGAAGGTTCAACAGCCATAACGGCAGTCATAGTGCCAGCCATAAGTAGTTAATGCCACGTACATTTATTCTTGCTTCCAGGCTTTCTTCAAGCTTTCTTCAAGCTTTCTTCTCTTAAAGCTTTCTTTATCAGCTTTTTCTTCCCGGAAGCTGCAGAAAGCTTGAAGCTTTCTGCAAGCCTTCTAGTATCATACTTTTTTTAGCAAGTAAGAAATTCTTTCTCAACTAATTACTGCAAAAGATTCTATTTTTAAACCTTCTTCTTTAGTTTCGTTTACCTCGGTAACACTGTAACTTTGATTCTTTTCTCGGACCCTTTTTGCCTATTTTAGGCTATTCGATCCCTTCCAAGCTTCAAACCCTTGAAATTTCACATATTTTAGGGTTTTCACTCACTTAAACCTTGATTAAGGCTAAACTTTCTTAACTTTTAGCTACATTGAGTGATAGTTCCCCCACTCTGCTTTACCTCCCCCACTCATCCATGCCTTATTCACTCATTCATCATGCAGTTCAATTTTGTACATATTGCATAACTTAAACTTTAAATCCGATAACTTTAACTAACTTTAAAACCGAGTAAACTTTATATATTAACTTTAATTGATAACTTCAATATTGTAATTTTACGAATTGAGCAGTATGCAGAAGCAAAGTGATGAGCCGCCTTTTATTCTTCGGCTTTCTATTCCACTAAATAAAGACAAACTAGGAAATGAAATATTCGATAACCAGTATTAAAAAGACAGTATGAGAATAGCAAATACTGCATTGATGAAGTCTTAATCCTGTCGGCTCTTGACAACAATGTTAGCAACAAATGCTCCTAAAAAGCTAGCAAATAACACGACTGTTGATAAAAATATAATATATTTTGTTAATAAACTTTTTAATCTCTTTAAATCCTGTGGACTACCGACTGGCTGAGCAGAATTGCCAAAGCTACTGTCATTTAATGGTTCATCTTCTGGAACGTCAACAGATAAGCTCAGATTAGACATCTTATAAATGATACTTGAAGGATATACTTCTTTATATGTTTTTTGTTGAGATTTTAGTCGTGTGACCAAATTATTTTTCAGAATCGTTGTAAGACAGACACGGCACTGTAAGAGGCTTATTATATAAATGGGCAGTAATTGTAATTTTTATTCTAGTGGTAAGTAAACTACTTTTTTTATTGCAACTGATACATACTAAAAGCTGCAGTATTTATAACTCACATATTTATACTTGATCGTATTTATCGATCAATCTCGCTTAATGTTTCCAGTGAATCAATTGAGAGACAATATCCTCTTATTTTAGCGCATACTTTATAAAAGATCTTCCAGTACAACTTTAATTAATTCGTCCTTCCACATTGATGCCCTATCCCCCCAGGACAAACAGTCATTCCTTCTAATATTCCCTTCTTCCCCGGGGCGTAAGGAGCAGCAGAATATGAGAATAACGTGCCTTGGGCGTTATTATCGTAACCTTGTACATATACTCCAGAGTGACCACCGATATCAGAGTGGCATTTTAAGTCATCTCTCCAGGTGACAAAATCGCCATCCAAGTTGGACTGGCCAGGATCATTATCATTGTGGCAGATGTTACTAGTAACGCCATATCCACTAGCAAAATATTCATCTTCATATCTTGGATCATCGGCACGTTTAGTTAGATAGTGCCCCCAGTTGGAAGGTAACATATTGTAAAATGTGTAACCTTCCATAGGAGCTACAAAATGATAGGAAATATTTACGCCATTCACATCATAACCAAATAATAACCCGGTGTGGTCGCTAAAGTTATGTGCAGGGTGCGACAGGTTTGCCACCATTACTGCTCCTGTAACGTTGCCAGCCGCGTAACTAACAGACACTAATTGATGGGGCCCATCAAATAGCGTTGTCAGTAAACTGCTCAATGTCTCATTGATGCTATCAGGAATTTGAATCATGTTACCAGAAGCATCCACGGCGTAAAACCCATAGTTTAAATCTGAGCCATCTCTCTTAAGTCCGGAACCCCAAGTACCTATAACGTCTCCAGCCGCGCCAATATAGTCTCGAGCCTCAGCAATACCAGGAAAACCCTTAAGTGCCCATCCAGCATACGCTGCAAAAGTTCCTAAAACGTCCCATATACAATTGACACCATTCTTCCACGAACCAGTGAAATGTGAACATTCATCATAGATATTATCCCAGTGTAATATAGCGTCAGCCGTCTTATACAAAGCTAAACCCAACGTTATCCACCAATACCGCTTGTCCAATGGAACAACAGTTACTGAGCTTGAAGCTGCTTCAACGGATATACATTGGAAAATATCGTAGTCAATAAAAGCCAAACTGGAACCGTTTAACTGACTAAAAGGTTGGGGGTCGGTATCATGTATGATATATGGTGCACACTCACCTATATCGTAGGCGTTTAACTCTACTGCCGATACCTTAACGACAATATTGGCAACAAAAGCACCTAAAAAGCTAGCAAATAACACCACTGTCGACAAATAAATAATATATTTGGTTAATAAACTTGTTAATTTCTTTAAATCAGGAGGACCACGGACTGGTTGATTAAAGTTACTTTCAGAGTCGCTCTCATTTCGCTCAGATGAACCTTCAACGGGTGGTAAGTTCATATTAGACATCTTGCTATAAATGGATCCAGAGAACTTTTCATCTTTTATATATCCTTTTTTTCCATCTTATCTTAACTCCAAACTTTAAGTCGTGTGACCATATTTATTTTTCAAGATTTTGTCCTAATGCAGATACGGCATCTTTCCGTAAAAGATCTACCATGTATGTGAAGAAGGGAATAATGTGCAATAATTACATCTTTTACGGTTGTTGTCATTTAATCTCTGTTTTTCATTGCACGAACTAAAGGTAAGGGTAGTTGAGGGGTGTCTTTTATTAAACTTCAGACAATCCTCATAGAAAGAAAACTTTGTTCGGTAGTTTTCTTTCTTCCCTTAATCCCTCCTTTTTTTAACATTAATACAATATTTTTATAGCAGTGTAACATTTGTGATATATTTTTTATCTATTACGGTATGTTTGCCGTATCCATCACTCTCGTTTATTCTTTCCAATAAAGTTAACTGAGAGATCAGCGGCTACATAGAGAAGCTGAATCCAATTGTGACATTGTTATTTCCAGAGCCTTTAAAAAAATATATTATCGTTTTCACTCATGCTTTGGGTAAATGGCATCAAAGTATCTAAAAGATGGCATCCCCTTATTTCGTTTGATGCAAAAGTTTTGCAATAATACTCCCAATGGAACGAATTTGTAAATACTGTTATAATAAAAACTTCTACATCAGTTTCAATGAAGAATTATTTTTTAGCCAGATGAGTAAAAGGAATCCACTAAGAAGTACACCTCAAACCACCTAAGGTTTTAAGACCTAAATTAGGATACACTGTTTTGGCCACCTGATTTAAAACAGATCAACTTTAGCCGAGTTAAAGAATACACAAAAATTCCGTAAATTTCAATATGAGAAAATAAGAGTCCCGAAACATTCATGGCCAAAACCAAGTGATATTTGGCATACTGAACATACCTATTGTAATGAATCTCGTAGTATGAGAATGTGTCAAAGAATTCTAGATAAATTTCAGAAATTTATTTTTTAGAACAATGTACAGTACTAAAGGAATAATTTGACGTATACCTAAAATATTTCAGGTAGCATAGTTGCATATAATGTAATAGGGGATATCACACGACATATTCCCATTTTTGTTGGTTTTTTGCATAAAAATACGTCTTTCTTTTTGGGTGGATCTACGAATATTATTTAGGTATACCAATTCCGTGACAGAGAGAGCTTCTCCTATAGCACTAAAGAGATTTACAAGCAATTCTTGGTTTATTTATTGAAGTAACTTCACTACACTCATAATTTCGAGAAGAATAGGTCTAATACACTAATACATCATTACAGATCAGCTGTAATAAATCGAGAGACAACAGGACTTCAAGAATAGGAATACTGGCGCTCCAGGAGTTTGCAAGCCTGCAAGCCAAATCCCTATTCAAACCAGTCGATAAGCAAAATCTTAAACATGCAGAACTGGCTGTTTAAGTTGACCCGATTATACAATGAACTGCATCTCAAGTGTGTGAATGCTTCGACAACCCAGCAACGAGAGTACCAAAGAATGACCCAATGAAACTAGTTAAGAACAGGGCCAATGAAAAGAATCGGGTGTATCTCTCTAATGTCTTGGCCAATCTTTCCATGTCAGTACTGTTGTGTAGACTTCGTTGAAAATTGCCCCTATCAGTTTCAAATTGTTGTTGTGTGGCCGGCATTCCTTCCAAGGATGTTAATCTAATACTGTCCATCAAATATTGCCTCTCAATTTTCTTTTGGTAATTTACGCTTTAAGTAAATTTATTTGGCAGGCGAGGAAGGAAAACTTCCAGAATATCTAGTTGGGCGAGTTTTAAAAGAGTTGTAAAATCTATTTTTCTATCTTGTAAATGATCAATTTGATTACAAACGCTGGCATTCGCCTGGTAACTTTATTTCGTATTTAAGATTCCGCTAACAAGCAACCTGCCGAGCTTAATCTTAACCATTAAGCTTTATGCATCATGTACATTTATTAAACTGCAATATTATGTAAAATATTTATAGTTTGAGTTAGGGTTTATTGTATAAAACCTTATGTTCCGCCTTTTACCAGATTAGATCGATTATAGTTCATCTTTTTCTAGCGTATCGATGATTTCTTGCCAGGTTTTCACTGAGGCTTTTGGTTCTGGAACTGATACGGTTATTGACTCTGTTATTGCTTCTGCCTTTGACTCTGGACCCTGACTGGAAATAGCTGTCGCTACAGAAGCAGCTGCTGTGGCTAGAGATGCTAGCACTAAAGTATCAGTATCAGCAATAGTACCAGATCCAAGCTTCTGTTTCGGCATCACCCACACCACCATGCGGAACACCTTCACGATGGACCAAAGAAAGATCTTAGCAGGAATCTTAAGGATTCTCCGCCATACGACCCACGCACAGCATACGAGCAAGAATCCCAAGCTGAGATATATTCTATTCTTATCCAGCCTGTCTTGTTTCTCAATAAACCTCACAATATTCTTTGACTTCTTTAATGTTGCATTCAAATCATTCAATAGGCTATCGAACCCTGTCAAATCCTTCGTTTGTTGTTCTATCGATTCTATATTCAACTCCGTCTGCACTATAGATGTCGTCATCAATTGTCTTGTACTTTGAAGTGAAGCAGTTATTGACCGGTTGTGATCCAAGATTTGGTCTTCAATATTCTTCTGCTGCAACTCTTTCTCCTCCGATTTCCCTTTGAATAACTCATCCTTCATCTCCTCAAATGTCTTTTGTCTCTCTGGAACAGTTCCAAATTTGCTGACTCTCTGCTTATGTATATATTCCTCCTCTAATCTGTATGACTTCATTTGAGCCTCCTTAAAAGAGTACTTTAAGTTGTTCAATTTCTCCCGATGCAACTCCAAAACAACAAGCAACTCTCCGTAAACATCTCCCAGCCGCTTATAGTTCCCCACTTTGGTTTCTAGCACACTTAATAAAGACGTGTACTTCAATATAAGCTGTGCGCCATGCTTACTCAATTCAGATCTCGTTAAATCAATGCTTTCGCTTCCAGTTTCCAGTATGTCGCTAACAGTAACGATCTTCTCCAACACGCTGAATAACTCGTACTGAATCTGCTGCAATGTCGCTAAACACTGAGAGATTTCTAGTGGAATCATTGACGTAGTATAAAAATGCGAAAACTGCATCAAAACTGGTGAAAAATTGTATGGAAGACGACATAAAATTAGCTGCAAAAGAGGCTGTAAAGCCGACGAAGTCGAAGAAAAAGCTGAAGAAGGCTATGGATCCAAGTAAGATCACTCCTGAATACATTGAGGAACAAAGAAGATTACGTAACTTGAAGAAACAACAGAAACAGCTGCAGCCTGCGGAAGTGCCTTTAAGTCTCCAGTTTAAAACGAGGCCGTTTGTGGACGTCAACCCCTCGAAGGGGTCCTTTCCGGTCAAAATCATGACGTATAACATGTTAGCACAGGCATTGATTCGAAGAAAGCTTTTTCCTACGAGCGGAAATGCATTGAAGTGGAGCACGAGATCACAAGTGCTTCTAAAGGAGATAAGTCACTACGATGCAGACATTTTGTGTGTACAGGAGCTCGACTATGTCCAGTACAATTCGTTTTGGAAAGCCAAATTTGAAAAACTAGGATATCTCGGGAAATATCACCGAAATCCTACCAAGAATCATGGAGTTTGCATCTTCTACAAACAGCTGAAGTTTGTGTTCAAGCACCAAAGTTTCATCGACTACGACAGAGCAGATACAAGTGACATCCACCCCCAAACTATCACGCAAAACGTAGGGCTTCTAGTATGCTTGGAGTTTACTCCAGCCGTACTTAAACAGCATCCACACCTAAAGAGCGGAATAGTTATCGGAACGACCCATTTATTCTGGCATCCGTTCGGGACTTTCGAAAGAACAAGACAGACTTATGTGATTCTAAGCCAGACCAAGGAGTTTCTTCATACGATCAACAATTTATACGGAAACAGCAGTTGGTATACTTTCTTTGCCGGAGACTTGAACTCTCAGCCATTTGATTCTCCGTATCTTTCTATGGTTGCCAAGCCGGCCCAGTACACTACACGGGCCAGGACTATACTAGGATGTTCGCTATCGTTCCAGTACTCCAAGAATCGGGGCAAAAATCAAGAAGATGAGGAGGAAGAAGAGGAAAATATAGAGAAATCAGATGATCAACCTCCAACACCTTCGCCTGAACACTACGATCCTACACCAGAACAAGCAGAACTCATTCATAAGATGCAGGAGCTTCATAACGGTCTAGATATGAGAGCCATTTCTTTGTATTCGCTAGGATACAGGGAAGTTGATGCAGCCAATTCAGGCAAAGATAATGATAGAAATGAGCCGATGTACTCCAATTGGGCCCATGCTTGGCGGGGATTGCTAGACTACATACTAGTGATCACGCCGTGGGAGCAAGAGGATCTGAGCTCTAGAGTAGATCTGTTTGAAGAAGTTGCAGCCAATCAAGGCATTAATCTTGTGAAGTTACTTAGACTTCCTAGGGGAGAAGAGATGGGGGAGGAGCCTTCGGGCCAGCCTAGGCTTGGAGAGTATCCATCTGACCACTTTTGCTTGATGGCAGAGGTGGAGCTTCTCTAGAACACAGTAAAGAGGTCGTTAGACCTCGTCTGTATTTCAAGCCCAGCATTAATCTAGCATTAGCTGCTCTATTTCAGCTGTATATTCCATAATCTAGCTGTATATAAATCCTAATTTACACCTTTCTGATCTGATGCTCACAACTGATCTGACGATCAACCAGTTCAATCAGTTCAACATACTCTCCACCAACTCTTCCAACGGACCATAATCCTTCTGCTGAATCAAACTAAACTCCTTACTGAATAACACGTAATGCTTTAAACTAGTATTCAAATGCGATTGCAACCCCAATTCACAGATTTCATGGAAATGATGACAGTATATATGAGCATAAATTCTAAAGAGCCTCTTAAAAATAGTCTTCACCAAAGTTGGAAACTGTTGTGGGAAAGGAGCCCCCATTTTAGAAGGGAAAATATTATCGTTATCAAAGAATCCTTGGATCCAATTCATCAAATTTTCAATATATTCACAGGCTGGTAATGAAATAGGCCTTTTAGGTGATACCTGATTAGCATTAGGATTGGTTTCTTGCCATAAATACTCATATTCTTCGGTGGCTATCATTCTAGGACACGTTTTAGGCAGACAAAACTCAGTTATAGCACCATACAACATATTGATCTGATTATAGAAATCAACTACATGAATAGCTAACCATTCATTTAAGTCCTCGTCTTCCGGTAACTTAACTGCTTGATACAATGCATTCTGCAGACCCAAAGTTTGCTCAGCGAACGTTCTGATATCTTTATGGGAAGTCACCTGCTTATCGTTCTGTAAATTTATCGTACGGTAAGGTTGTTCTGGTGATGCATAAGGATCTCTTTCTTGCCTTGTGGGAGATGGGGGGAAGGCTGAGCTGGAGATGGGCTTAGGGCTTGAGATCGGGGACAGTTGCTTTAATTTGAACCCTCTAGTAGTACGTAAGCTATGGGTGTTTAAGTTGAAGAACGACATGAAGATGGATGGGATAAACAGAGGGTTTTGTTCTTGTACTATTTATGTTGTTTCCGGAATAGGCAGTCAGATCGCGCGAAAAACGCATCGTGTGATTCTGGGCACGTGATGTGATACATTACAATTTAGTTTTTTTGGCCCTCCCATCAAGCATGTCGTATTGAAAGATTGTAAGGAACCAGTTTCAAGCTCATGTTCGGTGGCTGAGTCTCTGGATGCGCCAATTTGCGATGTTTCTTCCTTTCTTTGGCCCTAAGTCTCATCACACTCACAGTATTCTCCTTCACCTCCAACAGTTTCACCAATTTCAGCAAAGCTTTACTGCTATCAACGTTCCCTAAAGCTGTTGGTGAATTCCTAATCGACTCTAAATTAATCTTGGAATAGTAGTAGTTCAATACGAGATATTTCCGGCCAATTACTGAAAATACAAACGGATACACATTCTCCAACTCCAAAATCAAACTGCACGTCAAGTAATCAAGCATCTGCATCAATTCGTCCTTTCTGACATCTTCGTAGCTCACAAATTCGTAATTAAACTTCAATTCCTTGAGTAAGTATACATCCTCGCTATCTATATCTTCTAGTATCTGGGGAGTCTTTTCACATCTGAGCTCTACAATTAGCCCTCCTTCGTCCCGTGTCTCTACTGTGTATCCTAGATGCTTCCAAACACTGCTGTCTTGCACACAATCCAAGCAGTCGATAAGTAGCGGCTCCCTGTTCAACTTCACACTGAAATGGATCTATGTTAGTATTTTCTCTATGCCTGCTTTGTGATCATACTCTTAGCTTATGGCTAGGGAACACGACACTTGCCTTAGCCTCCTCACTAGCCGGCCCCCAGCTGATTTCTCCCCACAATCCATGCCTTCTAACTGCAAGTCTCATTAATAAATCGCGATGAGAGTACTTAACAAACGTATAAATGCTCCACTAAACGCCCTGTATTTGAAAAGCCTAGACCAAAAATCACAGCTCAGATGCTTGTATAAGCGATTCTATAGGCTCCGGAACTTAGTGGGGAACACAAATCAGTATACGGAGACACTACGATGGAGGTTTGAGAAGGAACTGTTTAGTACGAGGTTGCAACAGGTGCTAGGCATTGACGAATCTGACAGCATACAGAGAATTGTCAACACGCTAGCCTTCGTAGAGAATTCCACCGTCGGCAGCACCGGTCCCATCCAATTTATACACGATAAGGCCCCGCCGCCAATAGAGAAGCTGATTATCTCCACGATACTCACCATGCAGCACCAAAAACCCCATTTTATCAAGTACGACACGACGTATAAATGGATTTCCGAAGTGAAAACTCAATACGAAAACATCCCTCCGAACCCCTCTAAACGACAGTTGAAACAAATCCAAGATCCTGGAGTTTTTGGGTTCTACATGTATGAAATTGAAGTAATGATGCTCAATCAAGCCTATAATTTATGTCTTTAATGCGAACTTTTCCGCTACAAACTACACTAGATTTCATTTGCTATGGGGTGGTTACCTTTTTCCAGCGCAAATAAAAGCACTGACGAAGGCTCCCAGGTCGAACAGAGGTCACACAGACCCTTGGGGCTTACACAATCTGTCTCACCTGACTCAATCAACCCGCAAGAGTCAGACATTTCTCACACCCTCAATCAGATAACTGACCATAATGCTAAGTTAACCATCACTGAAAATCCTAGCACGGCCCACGACGAGCTTAATAAGTCAGTAGAGGACTTTGTGGTGGCCAAGCCTAACAATTTATTTGTGATTGATGGGGAGAAAGATGTGGAACAGTCCATTATCTGTACAGAAACTGGCGACGGTAAGACATGCTTGAAGTTGCAGTATAATTCGATCCAGTTGTTCAGACAAATGCAGAAATTAGAGTATTTCTGTTCGTTGCCTGACGACATAGATGCTACTTATTTCGAGTGCAGGAAGATCAAATAAAGAGAAGACTTAGTAAATAGCTATATATTTTTTTGCTTTTATGTTTTCTCTTGTTAGCTCTAAAGGAATCGAATGAGATGATCGATTAAAAGATCAATCCCAAAATAATACTACCAAAAACAGCAAAGAATGGCAGGAAAATCGATGAACCATTTTCACAATCTGACAGAATTCCATGTAATGAGGCATTAGTTTTATTGGTGCTATTACAATCATCATCATCAGTATGGTTATGTCCATTCTTATAAGTATGTTTATCCCAATTTGAACCATCATCATTGTTGTCATCAAAAACTTCTTCTCCACCTTCAAATTCATAATTATTGGCTGAAACAAACTGCTGTAATTGTTTTAAATCTTCATTACCATTTCTGCTATACTCAATTTCTAAATTTTGAATTCTTGCATCATCGGCTACAACAATATTTGCACAGGCAAACTTAGTTAAATTGGCAAAATGGAATACTAATGATTTACCTAAAATACTGGATTTGGATTTTCCATTTAATGAAAGGAATGGATCATTGTATTTAGTTTCAAAACAGGTAGTATCAATCCAACCATGTTTACCACTTAAGTCACCAACTTGACAGTAAGCATCAGATTTTTGGGAGTCACAATCAGCTGGGGCTTGATAAGGATTTAAATGTTCACCAACGGCATTACAATCGCCATTTTCTGGGACTGGGAATTGATGAATATGGTAAACGAATGGACCACCTTCTTTTGGTAAGCTTGTCATATCAACATGAACATTGACGTATTTTCCTTCTTTGGCAGTGAAAACTACATTTCCTTTAACAGTCTGTTCAAATCCACTGGGGAAATCAGCAATTGCAATAACATCTGCAGGATTCTTTTTAACTTTTGGTGCCTTGCCAGCTAAAACAACTGACGTAACTAAGGAGTAGATGAAAGCTTTTTTGATTTGCATTGATAGTTTTTGTGTAAACCTAATCTGCTGCTTATATATCGCAATCCAAACCACAAACATGGTTCTGTAACTTGTTTACAGAAACATGTTGCACAAAAGGAGTTACCAGTACTTTAAAATGCTGCAACATTTTGCAGCTACATCGTTTTTGAACACCGCACGACCTCTCTCAAGGAGGCTTTTCCTCGATCCCGAGCCGGATAATCACCACTAAAATCCTACAATAGTTGCTCCAAGTTAAATATATATTCGTAATCTATAAATCATAATGCAAATGCTTTTTATATCATAAACGACTCTCCACAGCCGCAAGTTCCCTTTGAATTTGGATTCTTAAAGATAAATCTAGAAGACAATTTATCGTCGAGCCAATCCATTTCAGATCCAACAATGGAGAAAAGTGCTTTTGAATCAACAAATACTTTAACCCCATCTTGTTCAACTAACTCATCAAACTTCCCAGCTTCATTGACATACTCTAAATTATAAGTTAATCCCGAACATCCTCTATTCAGTACGCCAATTCTAATGAATTTCCCTTCAGGTTTCTTCATTAATCCTTGTAAGTGTTCCACTGCAGTTGGTGAAAGGGTTATTATAGCTTTTCTAGGCTTCAATGTTCTTCTTTTCTTCTTTGGTGCTGGCTGTGCTGTAGAATTTTGATCAATTGATTGGGATCCAGTCTCGGCAACTGATCCTTCTACTGGTTTCTCGACTGCTTCTTTATCAATTGAAATGCTTTGAGTTGATGCTTTGGTTTCAGGAACAGGTTCTGATGGTTTCACAGATATGTCTGTAGTAGTCTCTTTATTAACTTTAGGCTCTTCATACTTTGCTTTGAATCTCGAGCTCCTTGATCTTCTTGCTATGGTCTCTTTTTCCTTCTTGGTTTCGTTGATCTTATAAGTAGACCATCTGGAACTTTGCAATGCATTTGTAGTATCTATTCCGTTTCTAGTTTTGATATTACTAAGATTTAAACTTGAATAGAAATCAGGTTCTTTCTTGGTAGTAGTGGGGATCGTTTGGATAAATCGTTTGCTCCCAGTTTCAGTTTCATGTGATATGTATCTGAGTAGATTTAATCTACCGTTAGTTATTATCCTCGTCCGAATCATTTTTGTGTGTTTTAAGTAAACGTTTTGTTGCTAGTTAGTTTGCTTTAATAGGTTTACTAATATGTAATGGACATTTTTTTAGTAATAAATACTTCGCAGAAAAAGGTTTTTGGTGCGCGCACTCCCATAATTAACTATGACCAAATTGTAAGCATAGTTTGCGGGACTGTGATTGGCTGATACAAGTCCGATAATCCATGTATTATTATATAAAACACCATTCAGCAGCATTCAGCACGTCGGTGCTGGATGGTGCTGGACAGTGCTAAGTACTATCCAAGGTACTTTAGAAGCCCTTTAGAAGCATTTTAACGGCACCATTAGCACTTGTATTTCTAAATGGTGGATGTCTCTCTCAGTAACCAATTATACTCAAAGCTACCCTTCGTAAACGACCCACTCAACTCCTTCCAGATCAACTTATGATACTCGTTAATCCAGGTCCTCTCTTCCTTGGTTAACAACTTAACATCAATCAACTTCTTACAGAAAGGAACTCTAGTCAAAGTCTCAAACTTAAAGAACTTCTTCCCGTTATAAATCTTTCCAGTATCAACTACAACCATATCGTTTTCAATTCTGATACCATACTCTCCATCTTCATAGTATCCTGGCTCGTTAGAAATGATATTCCCTGGTTTGATAGTCGTAGTAGCAGCAGATGGTCTTAAACCAATGCTCATTGGTCCTTCATGAACATTCAAATAAGATCCAATTCCATGGGAAGTTCCGTGGGCATAATCTAAGTTATACTCCCATAAATGTTGTCTGGCGATCGAATCCAAATACGATCCTAAAGTGTTTTCAGGAAACTGTAGCTTAGATAAACTCACCAATCCCTTCAACACCAACGTATAATTTCTTACTTGTAAGCTTGTAGGTTTAGTTAAATGAACAGTTCTTGTGGTATCGGTGGTACCGTCTAAGAAATGGGATCCTGAGTCATTCAAATAGATTTTATCGGGATTTATCATTGAATAATTAGATGCCGAAGGACTATAGTGTATTACAGCAGAATTAGCACCTGATGCACTGATAGTACTGAAAGAATAACCAACAAAAGCATCTTCTTGTTTTCTTATTTCCAATAACTTCAAATCGGCTTGAACTTCATCTAAAATCTCGCCATTAACAAGCAATTCATTCTCCAACCAAGCGAAAAACTTACACAAGGCTCTTCCTTCTTTCAAATTAGCACTGAAAGCTCCCTTGATTTCAGCTTCATTCTTTATACTCTTCAAATCTTCAATAGGAGACCTTGATAACTGGATAAATGAGCACTTCAAACTACGTACAACTTCCCATGATGCAGACTTATTGATCAATAATTTCTTATTGTATAAGTTATAGTCCTTGGATAAGTCGTATAAGCTATCCCAGAACTTTTCATAAGGTATTATTTCGACACTATTGGCCTTTAAATAGTCCTGTACTTTGGTATCAAACTTCTTATTATCAGCATATAATGTGACTTTATTTTGAGCAGTAATGGTTAAATAACTGAAGAATAATGGATTATAAGGAATATCAGACCCTCTTAAATTCAACACCCAAGCAATTTCGTCTAATGAAGTCACCACCAAGGCGTCTCCGTTGCTATTGTTAATTTCTTTGACAACTTTTTCTCGTTTGGATTCAAATGATTCTCCAGCATATTTCACATCTAAAAGCTTAATTATGTTAATAGGACTGGCAGGCAACGGTTCGAAAGTTTCCCAGATTTTCAGTATTAAATTATCTTTAACAGCCACAAATTCTACTTCAATTTTAAAGTTCTTCTTCACCTTTTTGCTTATCAACTCAGCGAATTTCAAATACTGCTGATAAGACACTAACTTCGGATCGATACCAATATTGATTTTAGATCCAGAGTCTAATGATAACTGTGCAGCTTGATTCACAGTCCATTCTTCCCATGTAGGCTCATTCACAGCACCTTGTTTCAATAACGTCCAATTAAAGTCCAACTCATTTACGGCCTGATTAAAGTACCTCCCGTCGGTCGATAAAGCAGCTAAGCCTTCAGGAACTTGGTTCATGCAAGTTACATCTCTTGTGATGATAGCCACACCAGCAGAACCTTGGAATCCGGAGATAAAACTTCTTTTTTGGTCAACTGCAGCAACATATTCTGATTGGTGAGGGTCTTCAGAAGGAACAATATAAACACCTAAATTGTACTCTTCCATTTCCTTTCTTAATTTTTCTAATCTCTTTGAAGTATTGATTTCTTTGGCCTCTGGTGCACATAATGTTGAAGCATCTATAGTCAAAACTGATCCTTTTCTGCTTCCAGGTCTAGAGCCACTCGAGCCCGCACGCTTTAAGTTGATTTGTCTAGCAATCAAAGAACTTCTTCTGTTGGTCCGTGATAAAAGTCCGGGCGAACACGTGCAGTTATTACACTGAACTCTTGAAACTCTACTCATTTTTTTAGTAGTAATAGATAAAGGTATCCTTATGAATAAAGGATTACTAACAAAACCTTACGACTGGTCGCGGCTGGTGGTGCAGCACACTACCACTCTTGCCGCCAGCATTACCGATGCCTCGCGCTGGGCTGGCGAGATGCCTCCCTATTCTTTCCCTTCTCTCGCTACTCTACTATGCGCATTATTGTTTGTACTACTAACAACTGCTAACATTCCTATTTTGTATTGTACTACGGGGTGAAAAATGAACTATGACCAGGTGGTGGAGGAAATAAATAAACTATACACGTCCAAAGACCCTAAAGAAATCCAGGCCACTCAATCGGACCTCACACGCATCCAAAAGGCCGATGATGGCCATCTAGCTAACATGTTAATGCAGCATTCTTCATTGAATTGCAGATTTTTCGGGGCTTTGACCTATACGGTGTTGATAAATAGGATCCAGAAGTTCGAGCCAGACGTGCTAAGTCGTCTCGTGCGGGAATTGCAGTCCCATTTATCACATTCATCAGGAATTATCACTAAGAAACTACTAAGTAATTTGGCTTTGCTTTTCATTTACAATTACGAAACTTATACGGATCCACTAGGACAATTACTTAATGCGTTTACAAACGGCTCCTTGTCCAATCTGCTGCTACACGAAACCATCCATACGTACAACGACTCAGTCATATCGATAGTGCTACTTTACTGCTCGACTTTAGTAGAAGAGCTAATAAAGAAGGAGAAAATCATCGACATCCACGACTTCATCTTCAGTAAAATCTATGTAAAGTACTTGAAAGTCGTGTATGAATACTTAGGATCCGTTAATGTCTCATTTGATTTGGATGTACAGAGTCTAGACTGTTTAAATTCATGGATTAGTTACATTTCCATGGCAGAGACTCAATCTCAGATACGATACACTGACTTGAACAGTTTGGTGTCGTATTTATTCAACCATTTCAAGCTAGAAGATCTCAAAGAGCCGGACGATGTGGAGAGATTAGAATTGATCAACAGGTCCATTACGTGTTTGACGGAGATCTTAGAAATCAACAGTCAAATGTTGGATTCTCAAATGAAGATTTACCTAAAGAGCCTACTATTCGAACAGAATCAGTGGGGACAAATATTTATTCATACATTTGTACTTAATAACGATTACGACCAAGAAATTGCCAATTTCATCAACTTAATTATCATCTTCGTCCAGCTAGATTCGTTGACAATAACTAAGAACTTGAGTCAGCCTATAAATCAGTACATACTTGAAGTTCTACTCAAATTGACTGATTTCCCTGGGACAGCCATTGTAGATGAGAAAATCAGCGAACAGTTCTTATCGTTCTGGGACGAATTCTTCAACGTATTCATAGATAACGAAGAAGTTTACGAACAAGTCTTAGATTCCATTGAGAAAGATTTGTTCTACCACAAGCGAAACGAATTATGTAATGCCGTATGTAATATTTACTGGCACAAAATCAACATGCCGGCCGATATTAAAGTATTTGAGTCGAATAAGTCAGAATTCTTATACTTTAAATCGAACGTTGGTGATTTCTTTTCGAACGTTTATTCGTTATTGAAATTACCATTTTACGAAAAGCTCATCCAAGTAGCTATCAATCAAATATCAAATGCATCAACAACTGCTTCAGTTAATGAACTTGAATCAACTATATTCATCCTTTATAAGATCAATGACGACTGTACGTTTTATGAATCTCAAAGCACTTTGCTCGTTCCATACACTAACAAGCTACTTGAGTCCAATATCCTATCAGTTTTCAATTCCACGATTGAAAACCCTTATATATTACTAACCTTCATCAACTTCATCTCGTCTATTCAGTTTTTCCTTAGAACGAATCAGGGTAATAATTATTTGGGGACGATTTTCGATGTGCTTTTCAATGTCATCCTAAATTCAAACATTAAGCTATCATTAAATGCTTCTAAGACTGTTGTACATATTTGTCAGGAATGTAAAAATAACTTACAGGGATTCATTCCTAATTTGAAACCGTTGGTTGCAGAAATGATTCAGAATTCTAATTTCGATAGTCTAATCAGAAAGAGAATGGTTAATTCTTTTATACTGATTGCCCAGAACGATTCTCCCATTAATTTCGGTACAAATTTGTATAGTATTCTCCAAGTCATTGAGTCAAAGTCGTCAGAAGTCATGGAGATGATTAATACCGACAATATCAATGACGACTTAGAGAAACTAGAAGATTACTTGTTGTCGTTAATAGGGTGTGTTGAAGAATGTGGGAAAGCCAGCGTACTTTCAGACGAAGCAGAGGAACTTTACAACGATGACCAGATCAATATCATCAATAAGTATTGGGAAATTGATGAATTGAAAGTGAAAGATAAGATCCTTTCTATCATCAACGATTTCTCATTAGTTTTCCGGCCGTTTATTAATAACAGTAATATCACTGAAACCTGCTGTCAGATATTCAAGACCGGTTTGAATGAGCCAATCAGTGGACCGTTTAAATTTGAGTTTCCGTTGGTGTTCAGTTTCCTTATTAAGAAGTCCGAATTCTGTGATGCAGTTTCAATGAGCCATATTTATAAGCTAATTGAGAGTATTGTTATTACCAACAGTAATATATTGAGTGAAGAAACGATTTTCCGGCTTCTAAATGAGATTTTCGTTGATAAAATTGAAATGGTTAAATCCGATCCAGATTTAACAGCAGCTTCAATTGAATTATTCACATCAATATTGGAAAAGAAACCTGGTTTATTAATAAACTTGACGATTTTCACACATATAATGGAGTTTTCAGTCAATGTATTATCAGCTAAAGAAGCAATGGTTATAAAATCAGTACTGAAACTTTGGGTGGCTCTTTTATTATTGAAAAAGGGATCAAGAAATGATCAAGAGAATATCAAAACTTTGTTAACGACCAGCAACTTTGGTCTTTTAATCACCCAGAAGTTGGTCGATAGTTTCATAAACAGTCCACGGTCATTATTGGATTATTATTACCCTATTTTCAGGCAATTGATTGGGAAATACGGGCCTCATTTTAAGAATTGGTTGACGTCTACAATAATTCTGTTGGATATTAAATTGGACGATAAAGATAAGCAGATGTTTATTAACAAATTAATGATCACAAGAGGCCAAAGAGCTGCCAATGATATTCTTAAACAGTTTTGGTTGAATTCCAATGGATTAATTGAGTTTAATACTCAGTCCTATTAGATCCACTAATCTACAATCCAAGCTAGAGTTGTACATAGAGATAATGATGAAATTCGTTTCATTAATATTATCAAAACATATCTATACATAGAGAAGAGAACAGCATACTATCTCACAACCAGTAACTCTTTAATGGGGCACCTTACAAGAGCGACTCTAACTCCTTTGATAAGTGATCACATTCAGCAACATAATCAATATCATAAAGTCCAGTAGTTTGGTATCTGATTCTAGTATTACCATTATAAGTTTCCAGTCTAGCCTTAATTCTAAAAGCAAACTCTTTCATCGTAGCTTCTTCAACAATGGCCTTAAATTTCTCATTATCTTCATTGCTTAAACGGAATAATTCATTAGCTGACGTGCCAAAAATTCTTGCAGCTTCGGCATCAAATAATGTAGTCCATAATTGACCTGATGAATCCATAATTGAGCAATTTAAAATGTATCTGTAGTGAGGTTCTTCATAGACAATATCACATTTTTCACATCTCCAAGTTCCATTTCCTTGATCAATAACCTTTCTGTTACAAGTACTATTTAATTGTTGTGAACTGGTATTGGTTTGATTGTTACAAGCTGGATAACAGAATGTATCAGTTTTAAAGAAATTGATAGTAGCTTTAACATTAAAGAAATCTGGCTTTTCATTTAATCCTAAATTCTCTTCTTGTGCTTGTAAAATGGTCTTTCTTGAATTAATGTAGTTGTTGCTTCCACCTTCAGTTTTCAATACTTTGAAATTCTCATTCAATCCTTGATTATCGTACCATCCTTTTAATTGATAAGCTTCAGGAGTATCTGGATTTGGCAAGATAGAACCTGTCTGAGTCAAAGTTAAACTTCTACCACCGAAATCTTGAATCTTACATCCTTTCAATGCTACAACTGTACCTTCACTTAAGTTAAAATCGATAGCAGTATTATTCCATAACCCAACAGTAATAGAAAAATTAGAATCATCAACAATAGCAACATCTCTTCTATCAAAAGGTTTACCAGTAGCTTTAGAAGTGATTTGGAAAGCTGGTTTAATTTCTCTTAAAACTCCAATGACATCAACAATAGAATTGGCTTCAGCCTTTTGAATATTATCTAATTTAGTGAAATTAAAGTGAAGTTTTGGAACTTCTTCAACACTGTCAAAACACTCTTCAATGACTGAATCTTTATCTAAAGATAATTCATACGGGTGACTTAAACGAGAGAACTGAGGTTTGGCAGCTTGGATTCTTGCCTTACTGACGTAATAGACTTTACCTTCTTCTAAAGTTGAATGTAATTTTTCACCAATTTCATTAAAAGCTGTAGCTCTAATTTCATCAGATTCATCAAGGAAGTTAACATTGAAAAGCTTACCGGAACCACGGGCATTTTGCCAGGTTCTAAGATCTCCTTTGTATGAAACTCTAGCCTTGATAGTCCAAGTATTTTGGTAAGGAGATAACAGTTCAATTGGAACTATATTACCACCCGATTTAGGTTTAGTTGCTGCTGGTTTAGCAGTAGTTGGAGCTGAACTAATTGAACTTTGGGCAGTAGCTTGACCTTCGTGGGCCGTACGTTCATTAGGATGATGAGTATAGTAATTGACTTCAGGATTTGAAGCAAAATAGTCAGATACTTTGGTAGTATCTTGAATAGTAATTGGATGATTAGCTTCAACTACATCAACATCGTCGAGGTAACTGAAGAATTTCTGGCTATCCTTGGGATGGTGTTTCAGGACCTTGATGACGGAGCCCTTCTTAAAGCCCTGGGACTCAAGTTTACTGGCAACAGCTTGATTAATAACTCCATGGGAATTATATACGCCGTCATACATGATGACTCTCACTTTGTGAGCGGCGTCATCGTAATACTTCAAATTGATGATTTGGACGTTGAAGGGTGTTTCGAGGTATTTCTTCCGTTCGGTGACGGAGTACATCTTCATCAACACCCCTTTATCAATGGTTGATTCAGTAGTCATATTTAATATAGTACGCGAACGCGTTTGATTAGTGCGGGTGGAGTTTTGATGCGGAAATAGAAAGAGTGCGATGTCGCTATTTCCTCCGCCAGCTACCGCTACTCGCCCGCAGCTCCACCTCCGCGCCGCCGTAGCCTAGGTCCACACATTAGATTGCCTATAAGTCCCCCTCTATTACCTCGATGCACCTCATACTTACTCAATGTACTTCTGCATGCTATATCCATTATTCTAACTCACTTTCAGTCTATTTATAAGCAAAAAAGTGCAAAATCAACTGGGGTAAAATGCCCTGAGGTAAGGCGGTATGAGATTTACGCGTAGGCACATAATAAACTATGCTCTTTTTTACCGACGTTCGCATCGCCATGAATACCTCTAACAGTGCGAGGATTACTGACAAAACACCAATACCAAGAGGTAACAGAGAAAATACAAGCACTAAGTACTAAAGCTATTAAGAAAAACTCTACATTATCTATTCCCTCTAGGATCCTATTTAGATATTGCTTCCTAATGTATCCTTATTGATCTTTGACCTTCTTAAGGAGTATTCTAGCATTGCAGATAAGCATTGCCTTAGCAAGGCTAAAGTATTAAGGCTAAAGGCTAAGGCTAAAGTCTAGCATTGACCTACAACTTACTCTGCACACTTACGGCATTAAACAACTCGTCCCTCAGATTAATCTTAACAGCCCCACTCTTCAACAAAGCCTTGGTCAAATCGTCTATCAAATCATCACAGTTCTCTATACCAATACACAACCTGATCAAATCTTCAGGAAAGTCTCTTTCCTCCCTGGTCTTTGCATCAATGGAAGCATGTGACATCAAACAGGGCATTGAAATTAATGAATTGACACATCCAAATGAAACTGCAATGCCGAAAATCTCAGTGCTTTCAACAATCTTCTCCAGCATTTTGATATTGCCAGTTTCAAAACTTAATACTGCACCTGCTCCTTTGCACATAGAATTATGCAATTGGTATTGTGGATGATTCTTCAATCCAGGATATCTGACTTTGAATCCAATATTATTTAAAAATTCAGCTATTTTATAGCAATTTTGCTGCTGTTTTTCAACTCTTACCGACAATGTTTTTAAACCTCTGCATAAGAGCCAACTGTCAAATGGCGACAATCCACAGCCAGTTGAATTTATGACAAAATAGATCTTTTCAGCCAATTTGGGGTTCCTGGTAGCAATTATCCCGGCCATGATGTCGTGGTGGCCATTGAGATACTTAGTAGCAGATTCGTATTGGATATCTACGCCCAAATCCAATGGAGTCATAAGAATTGGCGACATCATAGTGTTATCAAACACCACGACAATCTCTGGATTGACTTCGTGAGCGTATTTTGTGATAGTCTTCACGTCACACACCTTGATCAAGGGATTCGTAGGACTTTCCAAGAAGATCATCTTCGTATTCTTATTAATCTTGGACTTAATGAGCTCGGTGTTTGTCGTGTCGTGATGTTGAAGGTTGATGTCACCCTTGTTGTTCAAATAGGTCAAAAGTCTATGCGTCCCTCCATACAAATCATCTCCGGCTATGACTTCATCGCCAGGACTTAACAATCTGGTGATAACATCGAGACATCCCATTCCACTGGTGACAGCAAAACTGTGGTTGGCCTTCATGACTCTGTTCATTTGGTTCTGCAAGTAAGTTCTGGTAGGGTTCCCGGAACGCGTGTAGTCGTATTCACCCATATTGGTTAAGGATTCTTGCTTGAAAGTTGCTGATTGATAAAGCGGAGGGACTGAAGCATTGTGCTGGTCGTTGTTTTTGGTGAACACAAGTTCAGTTTCTATGTGAAATTTTCCCATATTCTGCCTATTTATCCGATACTTGCACTGTGTATTGTACTACTACGGTGGAATCAGATTCGGACTTAGTTTAGCAGTGAAAGATAAAAGTTTTATCTAGAATATTTCAATTACTCATTAAAATGAGGACGTGGCACGTGATTACCCACCAATTTGCGATTTTTTCACTAACAAACTGATAAAAGAAAGTGAGGGTGGTGCGACATTTTTGTATGATTTGTGCGGCAGAGACATTTCTATCATTCTTTCTGTCTTAGCTACCCTCTAAGAATAAGGCACAGAATAAGGCAGAAGCAGGTACAGAGATGAATAGAATATTTGGGTCGAAGAATACAGCACCCAAGCCATCGCTCAACGATGCAGTGAAAAACATCGACGACAGAGTAGGATCGTTAGATGTTAAGCTATCTAAAATTAACAGTGAATTATCGACTTATCAGCAGAAAATAGCTAGAATGAGAGACGGGCCGGGCAAAAGTGCTCTTAAGCAGAAGGCAATTAAACTCTTGAGGCAGCGGAAACAGATCGAGGCCCAGAAGGATCAATTGGAGAACCAAAGCTGGAACATGACCCAGGCTGCTATGACTACTGATAACTTACAGAATACTATGATTACTGTTGATGCTATGAAACAAGCTAACAAGCAATTGAAGAAGACTTACGGCAAGATTGACATTGATAAAATTGAATCCTTGCAGGACGAAATGTTGGATTTGATTGATAAATCCAATGAGTTACAGGAATCGCTCTCTCTTACAAATGATATTCCTGATGATATAAGTGAAAGTGAGTTAGATGCGGAACTAGATGCTTTGGGAGAAGAAATGGAGTTTGAAAATGAGTTTAGTGAAGGTGTAAGTATGCCATCGTATCTTGAAGAGCCTGATAAAGTGCCTACATTTATAGATGAGAGTGAGGAGCCTGCAAAGATAGCTAACTAATTGGGGCCAATTCTTACTGGGGCATTGTGGCCAAGAATTAGCCGTCATCAGTCTTAGTGTACTGGGCCTAATATATTGGTGTACTTACTGCTAATTGATCTTCTTTATGGCCATGAAATAATTGCCGACATTTTCGTTGGCAGTGAACTTCCATCCATAGCCTGGTATATAAACACATCCCTTAGAGTCCACCACTTTATAATTGCTGGCATTAACGAGCCAATCTTTGATTTCATCATGATTAATATACTTTTCTAACGTATGAGTTCCTACCGGCACAATTCTCATCACATATTCTCCCATGAATATCGTCGTAAACCAGCTAACAAAGTCTCTGTTAATTGTCGATAAGAAGAGCCATCCGTTACTATTCAATCTGTCCAAGGCCTGCATCAAGATCTTGGAAGGATAGTCTACATGTTCAAGGATTTCAAATAACGTGATCACATCAAACGTTTCCTCTGCTGGCAACTGTTCAAGCGCCAGAAGCTGATAGCTTAGTTTGTTCTTCAACATTGGATCTTGTGCTTTATGAACATTAGCGGCTTCTATCACATCTTCGGATAAGTCTATACCTTTAACGGTTTCTACAAACGGCAATCTGGCCATAGACTCACTAAGAATGCCTCCGCCACATCCAATATCAAGCACCTTCAATTTGTATTCCGACAAGATTTGGTTTCGCTTGAGTTCCTGGTCCAATAGGATGTTTTGCTTGATCGGTTCCGGCAACAAATCCACGCTATAAGGAGGAATGTATATTTCATCTTCCGGATCGGCTTCTGGATCATTCAAAGTTAGATGGTTTCTAATATTATCTCTTATAAAGTCCATTCTTAATAGGTTCATTTTATGTAAGATTCGTTGTGGTCCATTTAAGTTCCACCATGATTTGGCGAGGGCATTGAAATGTGCTAGTTCATCGGGGGATGTGCCTGTGTGTTGGTGATGTACTCGGGCAGAGGCCGATAGTTGTCGAAGGACGTTGAGTCCTTTAGTGTACCTCTTCATTAACAATAAATGCGAATTTACTATACGATGAAGGAACTCCTTCAGAGATCCCTTTAGTATGGGTGCTTTTACATTAATATATACTGAAATGTCCATATTATAGCACAGAAATGTCCATATTATAACCCATAAATGGCCTACATTACATAATTAATATTAATATTGATGTTATTATCAATACAGCTAATTATAGATCAGGCATCTTTAAATACCTTCTGATTAGTGTCTGTCTTCACCGTTGTTTCAGTCGTTGTTCCTTCACTGGTCCTATAGTCCTCCACGTAATCCCCCCTCAAAAGAGCAAACTTCCTGCTGTCAAAAACAGTATCGTTCCCAAACTTAAAGCAAATGGTTATAGCAGAAGAATCAGGTGAGATTTCCCAGTCCTGATACATGTACTCTGTACTTGTCACACTATCGTACCAGGCTTGGTATATGGCAAAGTCAGATGGACTCATGACCTCCGACATGTTGATGCTTCTATTAAGATACATGTTCAACATTTTCTCCTCCGTAAGACTATATACGAACGATTTCTCAAACTTTAAATCTCTACTTTCTTTATAGTGCTTACCTAAACCAGACTTCCACGGATTTGCTTTTATAAGTTTTCAATTGTAAGCTTCCCGTACGGCTGAACTAACTATTCAGCTTCATGAACCCTCTTTTCGCCTGTATCTAATTATATCTCCAGTACGATACTAGTAATAAATCGCGAACTTCATCTAAATAATTGCTAGTATGTCAGACGAAGAGTTTTTGACGACGACTAGGAAGAGGAGATCCAATGCAGGATCACGGTTGAAGCAATTGATAGAACTAGAAAACGATACGACGCCCCAGGCGTCGAAGTTTATCTCTGAAGACGACGAGAACGTGAACTTGTTGTTTCAGGAAGACGAAGACGACGCAGAGTTTGAGAGTGAGAGTGAACAGGGAGAAGAGGAGGAGGAAGAAGAAGAAGAAGAAGGAAGAGAAGGAGAAGACCAGGATGGTGGTGAAGAGGGGGAAGTCGAAGGCGAGGAGGAAGGAGAAGAAGAAGGAACCGCAGCGGACGAACTAGAATCCGACAGACAAGTGGATTCAGATGATGTTTTATCGGATTCAGACATGTCTGTTTCAGACACCGACGAAGAAGAAGGCGAAAAACAACTTGAAAAAGAAGAACGACTGAAGAAACGTAATCAGAAACTAAGCAGCAGACTCATTCCTAAGATCAAGAAGTTTAAAGCAGCCGAAGTCAAGCCTAAAGCAAAGATTAAAAAAGTAATCACCTCAGATTCATTACTAAATAGTATCAGAAAGTCGTCAAGAGCTTCAGCCATTGAAAATAAAGAAGCTTTAGTACAGAAATTAAAGGAAGATGAAGCTAGAAGAGCTACATTGACTCCTATAATAAGAGTAAAAGAGCGTGAATTAACTCAAGAGGAAAAGTTAGCTGAAGCAGTTGAAACTGAGAAGGCCAATGTTTTATCTTTGGAGTTATTCCAGCAGCAAGAAGTTGTTAAAAAAGAAAGACAAAAGCAATTATTGCAACTGAAACGGAAGAAGTTAGTTAATATTGTTAGATTAACTAGTAATGAAGAATTTATAACTCCTAATCAGGAAATGGAGCTTGCAAGAAATTTGTATTATAGTTTAACTACCAAATCTCGAAAGAGGAATATTAAGAGAATCCAAAGGTTATTTAATTTTGACATATCGAAGGTTCCTGGTGAGATAGATAGACGTTTGCCGTATGTCATAGAGGAAGAGCGTAAGAAACAGGAGGAGCTTAAGAAGCTAGAAGAAGAAAGAAATGGTGAATCTGCGTTGGAGAATGGAAATACAGCAGATGTTCCTGTTGAAGCCGCAGCTGAACCGGTTCAGTTGCTGACAGATAGGATTTCTACTGAAAATGACAAGGCTGATCAGTCTGATGAGGTACCCAAAGAAATTCCACAGGAAAAAGAAGTATCCAAAGAGGTTCAGGAAGAAAAGGAAACCGAGGAAATTCCAGAAGAAAAGGAACAAGAAAAGGATGAAATAAAGAATGAAATAACAGAAAATGAGTCAGAGAAAACAGAAATTAAAGTCGAAGAAACAAACGAAACAAACGATAATGAAACAAGCAATACTCCTGTTGTTGTAGAAGGTAATGGAGTCTCTGAGTCAGGCAAAGAAACCCCAAATGAAGAGGAAAGACGTAAAACTGTTACTTTTGCGGCTAATGTGAAAGAACCAAGTGAAGTTCCTGAACATAAAGTAGGTGAAGTCAAAAAAGCTGATGCTGAACTCAAAGAAGCAGAATCTAAAGAAAGTGAAGAACCAAGCGAAGGAGAAAACGATAAAGAAAAAGACGAAGAAATCTTTGAAGGTCCCGTGCAACGAGTAGCTAGAAATTACCTCCATTTGTTCGAATTCGGACCAGATCAACCTTTAACTGAAGCCAACGTTAAGAAATTCATTTTTGGCGAACAATCACTTTTATCTGGATCCCGAAGATTCAAAGACTTGAAAACTATTCTTAAAATTGGTAATGCAGGTAATCCATATGCAAAAGTAAAAGAAGAAAGAGATGAATTATTCACACCAGCCACTGATCTTGATGAAGAAAACGCAATGTTTGAAGAATTGAACAGATTACCTCAATTGGGTATTCGTCAAGAAATCATAGAGGAAGTCGAAGAGAATGATGATAATGATGCTAATATTGTGATTAAAACCGAAGCACCTTTGGGTCTTTACTTACCTAATGGTAATAAGAAACTATGTCTTGTTACGGGTACTGAAGTTAAGTACTTTGATCCAAGTCTTGGTGTTCCATACTGTGATGTTGAAACGTTCAAGTTTTTGAAATCAATTGAGCAGGGGAACATTCCGTGGTATACATTTGATGGAGAATTCAACGATACGGGTCCAACAGAGGTTTATCTTGGAGCTAGAGATGGAAGTTTCAGACATGCTAGGGGAGTTCCAGAGGGATTCGAGTAGACTCGACTCAACACTCAGGATTAAATAGGAACCAGATACGCCAGCATTAAATAGGACTGTATATATATTAAACAGGACTCTGTATTCTTAAATGGCAGAATAGTGTAATACACTAAACAGAACTCTGTATATCTTTTTGGTGAGCCAGAATTAAATCTGGCTGAAATTTCATTAACTTTTGCCTTAAAATAGGAATGAAATGGGCTTTAATTTCCGACGAATTTGATGATTCGATATTAAACACGTATTCGTCTTCTTCTTGATCGTGAATAAGTTCAGGAATCGAAATTGTGCCTGAAAAATCTTCTCCATTATTGGCACCGTTTATTGATACTGATAAACTTAAATCATAAATGCATAAGACTTTACCTTTTCTTTGAGTAACATCACAATCTCCTTTCAATGATCCTAAATCACTGATACGGACTTTGAAGGCATTATTTTCTACTGAAAGATCAACAATTTCATCTTCAAAGTATTTCTTTGACCATGGAAGACAATTCTTATCAACCCAGTGCCTGTTTTTGTTAGGAACGTCTCATACAAGCACACATGAGCACAGATTAAGCTACTGTGTCATTGTGTTCCAGCCTTACGCTATAGTACTGTACAATAAACATACCAGTTATTAGGATTATGTACAACCATCGTCGTATAATGCTTACTAAAATCGCTCCAAACCGCGATGCTCTTAATGTCTTACAAGGAACTAAGAGGACTTAGTCCGGCTTAGCCTGGTGACACGTGATAGAGAGTTTGATTATAAGTTAAAGCATCGATAGCCTTAAACAAATAAATAAGCTGTAAGTAAAAAAATAAACTTTAAATAAAGTCACACGACAGTAAATTGTTAGACAATATTCTTGCTACTGAAATTACAGTACCTCTTAATGCTCTTATTGAAGAACCCTAACTCAAGACTGAAGTTACTGAACACTATTATAGTACCGAAAAAGAAGAGAAGAGTCAAAGAGTTATAAGAGTTTGAAGAGAACTACTTCGAGTCTGATTCTAATTATAAATCTACATTAACCTCTATTATAAATACCCTATACTAAGCCCAAGCATACGAACTTTGTTTCCTAAGTGTTTCACCATATTTAGCAAACAAAAATGCAACTGGAATTAACAAACATGCAAATAATGCCAACAAAGTAGTGGCCCAATGAACTCCCATTTTACTATACATTTGAAGACCAAATAATGGGAAGATCCCCGACATTAATGATCTTACGAATGAGTTGGTAGCCATGGCTGATGCTGCATATAATCTATATGCATCCACAGTATAACCAAAGATCCCATTGAATACTAATATGGTACCAAATCCATATACGGCAGCACCAATAATTGGAGCTATCCAATGCACATGACTATACGAAGTCCATGCCATGATAAATAATCCAACAGGGACAATGAAGACCCCTAATTTAATACTGAAAAACCGATATTCTGGTAATACTTTCCCATTATTTTTCTCAATCAAATAATTAATTCTCTTAGTAACCACATATGGACCGATTAAAGAACTCATAATCATTCCTACGATTAATCCTAAGAATGCTAAACCAATTTGGTATAATTCGAAGCCATAAACAGTTTCGAAAATGTAAGGGAATGCAATGAAAAATAAATATACTATAGCTAATGTGAAACCAGTGTAGAAACATAAAACGATGGTCATTTTATCCTTAAATAACAATCCAAATGGTCTTGAAGACGAGAGTAATATAGCTTCAATTAAAGTTTGTTCTTTCTTTTCAATAGGGGCATAAAAACGATCATCATTATGAGTTTTTCTTAAACGTTGAGCCTTATACTTGAGCAAAACTGGAGGATAAGTTTCAGGAACAAAGAAAATTACTAGTGCCAAGATAACAAGGGCCCAGATACTCAAGCAATGGAAAGTCCAACGCCATTTATCGGGATGCATATTAATAAATCCAGAAATTAAAGGACCTAAACCTGGACCTACAAATGGTGACATAGTGTACAAAGCCACGGGATAAGCCAATTCTTCTTTGCTGAAAATATCAGCAAAAGTGCCTGAAGCTACAGCCATGAAACTTGAAGCAAAGAACCCCGACATCAATCTGCCGAAAAGAACTCCGCCGATATTGTCACAAAATTCAGGCAACAAATTGAAAAGGGCCGTCAATGCAAGCCCTGCAGTATAAGTAATCTTTCTGCCATAATACTCTGAAATTGGAGCTAAGAAAATCCCACCAGTACCTAGAGCCCAAATGTAAAACGAGATACCAAGCACGCTAACTTCATGGCTGATTCCGAAATGATGCATAATGTTAGTACTAGCCAAAGACCACAGTGACGATAAGCAAGTAACACAACAGGATCCCATGGCAATGATAAGTACAATGCACCATTTGTGAAGTTTTGACATCATTCTCGCATCCTCTTTATCATCTACCCCATCAAATTTTACTTCATATTGTTCGATATATTTTTCTTCTAAATCTTCAGTTTTGATATCACTATTTTCAAACTCAGTATTGTCTGCCATTATCTCTTGTTCAATAAGTTTCAATAAACTTAATGAGCTGAAACTAGAAGAATTCGGAGTAATTTATATTCAGCCGGGTTCTTATACGGGCCGCGAAATATATTTAGCGGATCTGAGTTAACCTGTGGAGATATTTGTAATACAAAAAATACCTCTTCAATACGGCTATCCGAAGATTATTAATTTTCTCTGACAGTTTATAGGTTTTTAAGGTTCAGTTTCTTTGTGGTTTTTTATGTGTGGCAGGTGTTTTGTTATGTAATGGTCAGATGAGTGTTCGAAAATGCAATTGCTCTCTTTGTTTTTCAAGGAAGAAGTCAATCTCTCAAACATGGAGTTCCAATGCAAGCACTTTCCTAATTAAGCTTTCGCCGTTCTGTTACATTATACTGCATACATTTGTCAGCCTGCCGCACTCATCAGGATTTACGGATGACAGAAAACGGTTCTGTTCCACGACAGTTGCTGATTAACTGCCGATTGTCTTTCCTAATGCAGACATCTCCGACTAACAATAAGAAACCATGTTGCCCGTTTTGTAATACAATAACCGGTTAACGAAGGCAAGCTGCTTTCCCAACACTTAGATATTTCCATTACTTAGATAGTTCCATTACTTAGATATTTCCATTACTTAGATGGTTCTTTGATCTACCCTTGACTATTGTACTCAAATAGCTATCTTCATAATAAAGATTTTGCAGCTGCGAAAGCAAAAGTCTACAGTATTAAGTACAGTATACATTAAACACAGGAATACTACTAAATAATATGAATTGAGTTCTAAACTGAAACTCTGAACACTGAATATCAGTGTAACAGTGACGATAACTCTGTGAGTGTAACCTTCAACATTGCAATTTCCCTGTCAATGTTTGGATTATTTATTTGAAGTGCATGGGAGAAGTCAAAAAAATAGGTTTCCCCATTATTAATAACAACATTATTATATTTAATATCATTATGTTGGATACCTATAGAACCTAGGTCTCTTAGTTGTCTAATTCCGTCTTCAATTGTCGTATCCTTGATAGTCTCAGGCTAATTTGGAATAAAATCCATCAATAAGCAGAATCCTCCTAATACAAAGTTTCCTTCTTCATCATTTAACCAACAAGACCCAAACCAATGCATTTTAGGAACATGGATTTTTTTATCTTCATCACAAGTCTCGTTGTAGTCCATAATCTTTTGATGACACTGGACTTCAGAAATGAACTGTTTTCTGACATCGCTATACAATTCCTCAAGATTTTCTACTTCGTCTCTTTCCTTTTTGTCGTCAAAATGATACCCTAACATGCGTATGTCGAAGATCTTAAAAATAAGCTCTGTCGAAGGATCCAATTCTAAGTCAATTCCAAAATATGATTGAAACAAGCTGTATGAAGTTTTGAAAACCAGTGAAACATATTGAAATCCTTGCTGAAGAGATTCAAATCTTTTACAAACTCCTTGGATTCTTGAAAGTCGTCCTAAATGAGTAACGACCATTTCATTGACATCACTTGGTTCTTCAAACTGTCTGAACCGCATGCTAAAATGAGCCTGAAGCTGTACAGAACTTTTGAAAATTTTTGATAATAATTTTGACACCTTTTTATTCCTTTTCTGTCTATATTTATGTTGTCTCTTGGTACTTTTGTCTGCATCTGAAGACCGTGCTTTACACACAGACTTTTTGACTGCTACGTCAATAACTGGTGCTTTTAATCTTGCATCAACAACTTGTTGGAGCTTTCGCTCAAACTTGTTATTTTGGTCTTGGAGCATTCGCTCAGACTTGTTATTTTGGTCTTGGAACTTTCGCTCAAAGTTGTTTCTCTCAGCTTGGAGTTCTTGTTGGAACATTTGTTTGGGCTTTTGTTCTAGCTGGTTACTTTTCCCAATATCAACTGATACCTGACCAGTCTCTTCTTGATATCTCATTCTAAGATGTAGTTATAAAACACTATGATAAAAATGAAATAGAGATCAAACTGAGTTCAAACATTTACTATAGTTTTTACTTTTTTTGAGTTTTTGCATATTGTTTCAGATTGTTGCTCGCGCCCAATTAGGAAACTCGAATAATTATATAAAGCTTTATAAGTTAGATAGAAATCTAGGAGTTTTCCAAGAAATTCCTTCATAAAAAGACAATGATTTTGCAGCCATGAGTAAGTATGACACATTATAGAGTTATAACATTCAGTACAGTATACATTAAAACATCGAGTATAAGTACTATAATAAAAGATTATCAAAATCACGAAAATCTAGCAATTTGAAGTCATCAAAAGCTAATATATCACAAGACTAGCAAGATTTTTGTAGTGCTCTAAAATCTTCTGATAAATCAGGCTCTAAAAAGATTGGACATGTCACTGGATAATGGGATGTCATCTGATGATAAAACTCTAAGTTCGTTATGAAGTTGTTCGATTTCGTTGTCAATATCATCTTGTGTATTTGACTGACTTGAATGGGAGAAATCAAAAAGATATGCATTCCCATTATTAATTGCGAAATTATTAGATTTAATATCACCATGACGAATTCCGATAGAACCTAGGTCTCTTAGTTGTCTAATTCCGTCTTCAATCGTCGTATCCTTGATAGTCTCAGGCTGATTTGGAATAAAATCCATCAATAAGCAGAATCCTCCTAATACAAAGTTTCCTTCTTCATCATTTAACCAACAAGACCCAAACCAATGCATTTTAGGAACATGGATTTTTTTATCTTCATCACAAGTCTCGTTGTAGTCCATAATCTTTTGATGACACTGGACTTCAGAAATGAACTGTTTTCTGATTTCACTATACAATTCTTCGATATCTTCGATATTTTGTGTTTTTCTTTTGTAACCATAATGATATTCAATCATTCTTATGTCATATACTTTCAAAACGAGCTCAGTTGAGGGCTCTAATCCTAAATCCTCTCCAAAATATGACTGAAATAAGCTGTATGAAGTTTGGAAAACCAGTGAAACATATTCGGATCCATGCTGAAGAGGTTTAAATCCTAGCTCCTTACAAACTCCTTTGATTCTTGAAATCTCTCCTATATGATTAGAAACTTTCTCATTGATATCACTAGGTTCTTCCAAGTGCTTTCTCCGATCATCCAAACGAGATTGATATATTTCGTTGCTTACTTCGAAATTAGGCAACATTTTCAATGCATGTTTTCTCTGTTCTTGTTCAGGGTGTGGCTCTGTCAGCTTTTTGTCTTTTATCTCTTTGCCTTTTACCTCTTTGTCGTCATTCCTAGCTGAGTCAATCGGACCAATTAAATCAGCCAAATCATTCAACATGGATGCAAGGGCCGCTTGTGTTGTAATCCCAGTATCATCAATCTTAATAATTTGGTATGCCAAAGGAACCCTAATTGTTTTATTTGTATTCTCATCATCGAAACCTTCACGGTAGTTATACCTAAAATAAATAGTTGTTCGATAATCTGTAAGAATGAATCGATCTACTTCATAACGCTTCAGATAGGAGCAAAGTTTATTCAATTGTGAAATCAAGCCGCTCGACAATACAAGCTCACCATTCTCAATATAATTGGATAAAGGTTCTCTCTTTTCTTCAATGAAAGTAGCATATATGCCATTTAATTTAATAACTATATCAGGAGCTACTTTTGGACTTCCATCTGTTAGAAAGCCATGAACTTCTTCTATTTGAACCTCAGCTCTTTTTAAAAGGAGTAAACAAGGTTTTAAAATACAATTTTCAAATCTATCAACACTATAGCGTTCTAAATTTGGAAGACTAGCTATCGGCCGAACCACTAACATCTGGCAAACCTCTTTCCTTAACTCTTTAACTTCTTCAACTGAGAGCAGTCCAGCATTTACTTTTGCAGTTAATTTTAAATTAAGTTTTTCGAATAATACCTCTTTAAACTTAAACTTATAGGGTTCCAAGACAGGTGTGATTTTTTTGAATTGTAACATTCCGACAGTATCTGTTGTTGCTTCAGGGGCAGCCCCTGTGGCGGGCGGATGGAAAGATTTAAAGGGACAAGTAAGATAAGGCTTGTAAGCACATTGAAGTAATCTTACATTAGATAACTCCATTACAGACAATTTTAAATCCAGAAGTTGTTCAGCTGATTTTGTTTTCAATCCCTCTGCTTCAAAATCGCCTTCATCAATTATTAAGTATTGTGATTCACAGACAGTTTCCACTGCTTCTTTATTAATGCCTAAGGATGCTAACTTTTCAGTATCTTCTCTAATTTTTTGATCAAGTTTTTGTTGGGTTTCCCTTGTCAATGTTTCTTGAGCTTCAAGAGATCTTTCTAAAGCTTCAACCTTGTTTCTCAACTGATTAACCAAATCAACTTGGCTTTGACCTCCCTCTTTGTGAGGCACTTCGTCAACTCCCAGATCTACTTGAACATTTTCTTCATTAACATGCAACTCGACCTGTTCTTCATGTTCACCATCATCTAATTTTCTTTTTTTTGAAGGTCTTTTTCTTTTTTTTAAAGCTCTTTGTCCTTTCTTTGGTGGTTCTTCCAAGGATTCTTTTGGAGCTTCTTCTGGTGATTTTGCCCGTGGTTTCATTACTAAAATTCAGTGGAAAACATTTTAATCAAAAATGATATATATATCAAAGTGTGCGGGGGTTAAAATATTTACCACCTTTTTATATCTCTTTTTCAGTTGTTTCATGTTGTTTCAGATATTCCATAGTCGCACCCAAATAGGAAACTCGAATACATTAAGTTTTGCAGTTAATCTCACTTAAAAATTGCACCTTTGGTGGCACCAGCACCCTATTACATAACACAAGTTAAGTTAATTACTCAAGTTGAGAGGTGGTCAGGATATCCAGCCTAGGAAAGGAATAAGTGGTAAATCTCATAGTTGGTGAATAATGCTAGTGATAATAGGGCCTCTGGCGGAGGGTATGCGAGCAGCTCAACATGGTGATAATTGTATAGGAGAATGTTTAGAAGTATGTGAGTAGTCCTAATTCCACGTCGGGAAGCATACCAGTTATCACGAGGTGGTTACGGCAGTTACAACCAACTGGGCCTGACGATACAAACGGAAGCTACAATGATCTGACAATGATGGGCTGGTTGTGGAACTGTACTATAATACCTATGGCGGGGATGGATATTGTGATGCTGCTCAATGCGGTTCAGTGTAGGTACATTTCGTATACAAAATCGTAGTATACGAAATCGTAGTAATAGTCAAAGAAGCTGCAAAATGTCTTGACTAATGTGAATCTAAATGTCTCCGCGACATATTCCTGTTGAAGAAACTATTTTCTTACAGCAATAAACGAACTGGCCAGTCCCTTGAATTATAAAGCTTCTAGTGGAATACGAATCAGGTGTCTTCACAGACTTAATAGACTTTCCATACTTGATACTTTAGTGAGCACTACTTGAACTGCTTGCTACTTCAGTGAGCACTTCTTGAACTGCTTGCTACTTCCATTTCCATCCCATCCCTCTATTTAAATTTATTCCAGTACAATAAAGTACACAAAATAGATATAACCAGTGATAGTTCATACACTACTTATTTTGTATTCGTTGCATTTTTTTTTTCACATGTTTTCCTCTGTTGCAAAATCAGACTTTTATATTCTGTGAGATTTGCAAAATACGAACAAAGCTTCTTAGATGAATATACTAAAAAAAAAATAAAAAATCCTACAACCAATCCATGCATCCCTCCACTTAATTAGGACTGTTTGCAACATATATCCTGCAAAAACCTATGTCTGAAAATAGTTTATGCACGAATATGTGGGGAAGACGATTTGCTAACGTTCAGACTAAAAAGACTGACTACTGCAGCACCTGCAACGTAGCACCTCCGCCCCGACTCCCATGCAGCCATTCCCTACACAAGACCCTAATTTGCCCTTGATTTGCCCTAAAAGCCTTTACAGTGCCAAGCAATGTCTTGTTACTCGCTTTGAAAGAATTCGAGACATTTTTTTTATAAAAACACCCAGTCCACAACTCACCACCAAAACCACCTAACCCATCTTGCCCTGCCATCAGCATATCTCTACTACTCTAGCACGTACTCTATATTTAGCAACAGCACACGAGAATTCGCGTTGCACGTGCAAGGCTTTAAAACGTCAGATCTGAGCAAAAAATAAGGCGATGAATACGTCGATTCCCTTGCAAGATCTTAAGAGTCACGGCAAGCTTGACGACAAGTTCGATGCTATCAACCAGGGGCTCGATGCGAACTTTTATCCTGTGCCAAAGACCGTTAAAAGAAAGTTGGTGATCAATCTTGTTGCTGAGACGCTCGTGTCGTTGATAGTCTACTACTACTACGATAACATCAACAGTGTGGATAAATTGCTCGGGCCGTCGTTGCTAGGCGGATCCACCAGCGTTTTGGCCCAGTCTGCCAACCAGTACTTCAAGCAGAAGTTGAACTACAATAAGATTGGGAAGTTTTTTGTATGGGGAGTCATCAACGGATGCTTCACGGTGTTGTGGTTGAACTTGCTTTTGGTCAGATTCGACAGCTTGGTGTACCGCATCATCGTGGACCAGCTCATAGGCGCACCTATCATGCAGTTATTCTTCAATATTCTTAACACATTATGGGATCATGGAGAGATTCATCCAAATACGAGATCCATCTACATAAAATCGTTGAAATATTCGTATTTATTCTGGCCGATATTTTCCATTACTGAGTTTACCATTATACCGACGCTGTTGCTATTGCCTGCAAACTGTTTGGCCAATTTGTTCTGGGGCTTGATACTATCCAAGCTAGCATGAGCCCAGCTAACTCAGAGCAATTGGCAGCGGACACACATAAGAGATTTTATAGAGAACTAAATAGTTATTAATATTCATACTGGCTATTCATCTTCTTGTCTACTTCATCTTCAATGACTTCAATGGATCGTTCTTTCTGGCCCTCTTCTTCTTCTTATGCACTTTATTCTTATGGAACGGCACGAATCCAATCTTCTTAGGATCGCCTCGGGCACTCTCCGGCAATAAATATTCAGGCACTCTCTTCAACTGAGATTGAACTCTTGATGCATGCAATTCTTTATCGTGTCTTAAAGTAGCTAAATCTTGGGGATTCTCTTCAAAGAAAGTCTTTAATTTGTCAGAGTTGACTAATTCTTGTTTCAATTCTTTGATTCTTGCCTCTCTAATTGCCGTTTTGGTCACGGCTCTGAATGCATCTTCTGACCTATATCTGAAACCTTCAACTTGTTTGATATTAAACTGGTAAGGCTTTAATTCAAACCCATTTTTACTTTGCTGTTTGACAATTCTGCTTAAAATCTTCTCATCTTTCTTAGAACTGGCCAATGTAGCTACTTTATGTTTGCCTAATTCTTTTTGGGGGATGACAAATGATAAGGCCATACCAGACTTACCGGCTCTAGCAGTCCTACCGACTCTGTGGACGTATGATTTGGAAGTGGTAGGCAAATCAAAATTCAATACGCAAGCAACGTTTCTGAAATCAACACCTCTAGATACTCCATACTCTTTATCTTTCTTTATTTTGTCGGCTTTTTTCTTGCCTGGTTCCGAAGCTGATTCACCATCGTTTTGGTGATCTTCTTCCTCCTGCTGTTCATTAGTCTCATCAGTGGCTATTAATAAATTGTATACGTTCTTATTAAACTCATCAACAATGTGCAATCTGGAATTCGCTGGCAATTCACTGTTAAGAATACAACATCTTATCCCGAACTGCTCTAAGAATAGTTTGAGTCTATAACCTCTATCGATGTTGTTCACAAATATTATAGTTTTGCCCTTGATTAAATTCAATTTGAAGATGACGTAGCTTAGTAAGAACTTATCAAACTCTGTGGTTCTACAGTAGTACTGCACCAAGTTTGCATTCGTGCCGATTTCATCGTTCAATTTCAATATAGCTGGCTTAGAACAGAAACTAGACTTGATCTCATTCAATTCTTCATTCAACGTAGCCGACATTAAAAATACTTGTAAGTTCTTCTTGATAGGCAAGTAGTTAGTCAACTTGATCACATCATCCTTATATCCATAACTCAAGATCAAATCAACCTCATCGATAGTTAAATGCTTAACATGACTTAAATCAACTGACTTATTCTTCTCCAATACTTGGATCAATTTAGCTGGAGTTGAAATTATGATCTCTGGCTTATTGATTAACAAACTGTTGGTCACCTGGTCACTAAGATTGGATGAAAGGTTTAAAACATTGATCTTACTGAAACAATGTATGAGTAATTTATTGATAAATTCGTATACTTGAGTAGACAATTCTCTTGTTGGCACTAAGATAATGGATTGGATTTCGTTTTCCAGGTATAGTTCATTGGCTAAGATGTTCTGGATTATAGGTATACTGTATGCAGCCGTTTTACCGGAACCTGTTGAAGCTTTGGCAATTATATCTCTCTGTTCATCTAAAGCTAGTGGTATAGCATTAGATTGGATGATGGTAGGATTCTTAAATCCTAAATGCTCGATGGCTTGGTTCAATCTGGGGTCAAGCTTGAATGATTTCCAGCTAGTGTTGTCGTCTAAATATGCACTAGCGGCCGATACTTCAGACATGATTGTGGATTTAGCTGTTAATATAGGAAAAAATGAGAGCTCATCGCAATAAATCAAGAGGTGTACTGATGTGAAAGATAGATGCCTTACATAATTCTTGACGAGAAAAAATTGTTAGAAAATGGGGGTGTGGTCTAGGGGTATGACATTTCCCTTGCAAGGAAAAGGCCATCGGTTCGATTCCGGTCTCCTCCACATTTTTTTTTTACCCTATATCCTTTTGGATAGATAACAGGATCCAGAGATTCATGTTAGGCAACTCTATGGTGGGTGTCGTGCTGTGCTGACAATCATTGCTAGAAAGAATGCATCAATTATAGGTGCATTTCTGTTAGTAAATTCAGCCGCATTAGGATGTAGTATAACTTATTGTACAAATATATAAGTATTTTATTATGGCAACATAAGCATTAGATTATGCCAATATAAGAAGGAACAGTACTACCCTCTTATGTGTGAATTTTATTATGTAAATGTACGTCTATCGTGTATTATAAAGTATTCTATATTCTATAATGAGCTCTAAATGAGTAAATGGTTTATGCATTCTTTGGCACAGCAGTCCCCGCCACTTCGTCGCCGGCTTGCATATCTCTGTCGTTAATCCCAGCAGAATTCATCCTATTGGAGAAATCTTCAGCATCATTTCTAAATGATCTGTGAGAGCTTAGTGAATATTGGCGGAAGCTTGGAGCTCTCTGTTTCTCCAAATCAGAATCTTTCAGGAGTCTTCTCGTAAAGTACTTTCGTATTTTCTCTCCCATATACTCCACGGGATTTTCGTCATCATTATCTGCTTCCGTATCGGGAACTGGATTCTCGTATCCCGAGGCAATGGACTTCTCTCGTTCTAGAGGCTTTCCCATCCCGTATACGGGGAAAACGTTCTTGGGCGACCTCGTTTCGTGGTGCTTCCTGGAGTCTATAGTACGTAAGGAAACAGGATTGCTGGCCAGGGAAATCCCCGTGGCCTTGGATGCCAAACTGGGTCGGCGTCTGTCCTCATCAAAGAGCCCGTTGGGCGGAGAGTTCGTCATTCCTTCAAACGTATTGGTCTCCGAGTCGTCTCTTCTGTCTCCCACCCGATAAACGTCCTTTTCAGGCAAGCTTTCCTGACTGGAGCACTCCGTTTTGGTCCTAACAACTCTCGAATCGGTGTTGAGCTCCGGCTGTTCGTCTCGCAATTCATATTTGGGCAAATTCAACAACTTCTGGTCCTGTTCCACCATATATATATGCGAGTACCACGGGATGGCTATGCCGAAGAAAGCTCCACCGATGATATTGCCAATTGTGCCCGGCAAAAACACTTTCCATGCCACTGTTGCGACGCTAACATTACCTCCGTTGATAAGTCCCATGATCATGACGAACATGTCGGCGACAACGTGAGTGAAGCCTAGGGATGCAAACGTGAATATCGGGAGCACAATGAGAAAGAACTTGACGTGCAAAGGCTTGGCCATTATCTGGAGATATATCGCCAAACAGACGAAGAAGTTCCCTGCGAGGCCCTTAATCAACGTTTGGTGAAACTTGAAGCTGGCCTTGTGCTCTAATATATAGACAGAGCCCTGGACCATGGACTCTGAGCTGAACACGGCAGAGTAGTGGCAGATAATGTATGCGACAAAGATATTAGCCACCAAATTAAACCACCAGCTCACCGTCCAGCTTATAAGCACGTCAACTATTGAAACAGCTCCTCTGACTAAACCCACGCTGAAGAAAAGCACATTGGAATTGAACAATTCTTCGCCTAGGATCACCACGTAGAATAGTCCGATGGGGTAACATAATCCCTGTAGAAGTTCAACATAACCTGGATCATTTTGGAAGGTCTTGCCTAAATGGGCCTGCAACATCACATGGAACATTGATCCTGACGTGAATACGAGCCCTCCCAATAGGGAGTTGATGATGAGTGTATCTAGACGGAGTCTTGCCTTCTTCATAGCCGTGGCTACTAATGCTAGAGCTGCCTCATGGGTGGAAATATACAGCGATTCGTCTGCCATGGCCTGATTTCCTTCTTATTCTAGCTTTGGACTTTATGCACGACTTTGCAGCAGAAAAGTGAATGGAACGAATAAGCAGAAAGGCTCTGCCAGTATGGAACTTAGGATATACTATGAGAAGTTCTTTATAAATTGAACCACAGTAGGATTACAAGAGCGGAAATATTTTCCTATTTAGACTTAGATTCGCGATATTGCTGCAATTCATGCATAGAATATATTACAGATAAATAAATATATGCTTATTCTTCATCGACAAATAACAGGCTTGAACTGAAATCTATTGGAGGTTCCGACAGTACTGAATTAGGAATTTCGTCTTGTTCCTGATTTTTTGGTGAATTTAAATTATTACTGGAACTAGTACCGGAACTAGTACCGGAACTTTTAGTAGCTTTAATGCTTCTCCTTGCTTGTTCAGCCAACTCCTTAAACTCCTGATAATATGCTTGTTTCCACTGTTTCACCAGAAAATTCTTATCAGTAATCACCTTACTACTCAATCCCTTAGCTCTGAATAAATTTGTCACTCCCTTAGAAAATGCCAGATGCGATGATTCCCACTGATTGAGTCTCAGTTTAATGATTCTATTATCCACTGGATGACTGCTATCCAAGTTGGAGTTGTATAGAATGTAATACTGGTTGTACCGCAACTCTAATTGGTGTCTTGTGCCAGAAGTAGAAAGATTTATGGCTGCTAGCTTTTCTTTTAATTTAGGCGTAGTTAAAGAATTAAAGTCTAGCTTGGGTAAAGGTTTTGCCAGTTGAATGTGTTTGTCGACTTGATTAAAGTAGAAATCCAGATGATCTATTTTCAACCCTTCTTTTATACCTTCTTTCTTTGGCTTGAAAAATGAAGATATGGATGATTTCCTCTTGAGTGGTTTCACTTCTTTAGCAGTTTCTTTAGGAAGAATGCTTTTGCCTTTGAGACAACTATCGATATGTGTGGATTGTAAGAATGCAGCATCCATGGTTTTTAAGCAGATTGGACATTCTGCTTTCATACGTTTTGGTTCGTCTTCTATAGTTATAACTTCTTCTGCTTTTCTTTTAAAGCTGGATTCTGAAGTAGTAGTATTTGAGGTATTGATATCATCACTAAGTAGGCTATCTGAGCTGGATTCAGACCCGTTGGCACCACTATCAGCACCATTAGCACCATTAGCAGTACTAGCATCAGCAGCTGACGGAGCAGCTAATGCTTCAAGCAATAGTGGTCTTAAACTAACGAAACAATTCACAATTTCTTCCAACACAACAACCCGCCTTAAATTACTCTCAAACTGCTCTGACTTACACAACGGACACCCAGCATTTGTCAATAAATGTTGCCGTATACAAATCAGACAAAATGTGTGATTGCATGAAGTTATAACTGGTGCCAGTAGAAACTCTTTACAAATGTAACATCTCTGAAGGGATTCAAGCTGAGATAAGTTAGGGAGTCTCGTACTCAACCAATCCGATACGTCTGTTACGTTTTCAATCTGGAACGACTTACTCATCTCTTACTTTACTCTAGGACTTATATAGTATCGCGTCGCGCACTGATCTATTATAGAAGATGTCTAGATAGGTGAATACTTTAAACATGTATTATCTATGGATTACGATTATGTATTAGAGTTCGTCATGAACTATGGGTTTTTTCTTGGTCTTTTTGGACTTCTTTTTGGGCTTGGATTTTGGTTTAGCACTAGCTTTAGCCGTGCCGGGCTTAACTCCGGCGTCAGCTGGGGACTCGGCTGGGGATTCAACTGGAACTTCAGACTTAGCATCTGGTTCAGAGACTTCTTTTACGGATTCCTGGGTTCCAGCTGGTTCCGCTTCAGCTGTTTCTTGGACATGTTCTTGAACAACGACAGTTTCAACAACAGTTTCGATAACAACTTCCTCAGGTTCTTCAACAGGTTCTTTAATTGGTTCCCCAGGTTCTTCAACTGGTTCTTCAACTGGTTCTTCAACTGGTTCCTCAACTGGTTCTTTAGCTGGTTCTTCAACTGGTTCAGCAATTGGCTCTTCAACGGGCTCGACAGGCTGAACATTTTCTTTATTTTCTGATTCTTCAACAATAGGTTCATCAGCTGGTTCTCCAATAGGATCCTCAAGAGGTTCTTCAACATTAGATTCTTCAATAGGTTCAACAATTTGTTCCTTAGCTGATGGCTCTTCTACAACAGGCTCTTCAGCAACAGGTTCTTCAATTGTCTCTTCAACGGGTTCTTCGACAGGTTCTTCGACAGGTTCTTCGACAGGTTCCTCAGCTTGTTCTTCAACTGCTTCAGGCACTTCAACTTCAACTTCTTTTTCTTCAGGCTGTGGAACTGCTTCTTGTTCCTCTTCTTGTTCCTCCTCTTCCTCTACTTCTTCCTGTTCTTCTTCTTCCTGAGGCTGCTCTGGCACTTCTTTTTCTTCAATTTCTGGATCCTGATCTTCCGTAACCTCTTCATCATACTCTTCACTTGGAATTTCGTCTTCAGAAACAGTATTAACTTCACTATCTTCTGGCAGGACAGTTTCATCTTGAGTAGGTTCTTCGTCAGGTGGATATACATTGTCTTCTTCATCAGCAACTTCTGGTTCAGCAACTTCTGGTTCAGCAACTTCTGGTTCAGATTCTTCAGCGTTTTGTTCTTCTACAGCTTTTGGATCAGCAACATCGTCAGATTCTTTCTTTTCTGGTACCTCTTCCTTTTCTATTTCTTCTTCTTCCTCTTCTTCCTCTTCTTCCTCTTCTTCCTCCTCTTCCTCCTCTTCCTCATCGTCGTCTTCATCTCCTTCGCCTTCGTCATCTGGTTCATTTCCATCATCTTCCTCAGCTTCTTCTTCCTCTTCTTCTTCTCCTTCCTCTTCCTCATCTTCCTCCTCCTCAGCTTCTTCTTCCTCAGCCTCAGGTTCTTCAGCCTTTACAGTCTCTTTTGGTTCGATAGTCGACTCAATTTCAGTTTCAACAGTTTCAATAGTTGAAACAGAACTACTTTCAGATACCTCCTCAATAACAATATGATCTTTAGCCTCCGTCACAGGTTCATCTAAAGGAGTCGATTCGACCACAGAACTTGTAGATATTTCAGTATCCCATTCATTCATTGTAAAATACTGTTTAGTACTTTCATCACCTTCTAATTTTTCATTACTTATTTTCTCTTTCAACATTTGAATAGTAGAAACCGTGAAATCATAAGCATCTGCAAGAAATTTTTGGGAATAAAGTAAGGAATTTTGGGAGAATTGTTCTAATTGACCAGATTCATGAGCCTGTTGTAAGAATACAGCCAATATAAGAGCTATCATTGAATAGAATACGAAATCAATCATAGTTCCAATGACAGACGTGCCTTTAGAATAATTCTTAGGAACTTCGAAAACATGTATGCTATTAGAAGCGGAACCAGTAACTAATTTTGAACCATTTGGAGAAAATGCAACAGATGTAATAGCAAAAGGATGAACTTTCTTCATCACTTTCAAGACTTTAAGATCAGACAAACGTAATAAAGTCACTGAGAAATCATTGCCTGCTACAGCAATCAAATTATTGGTCACATTGAAATCAACAGCTACTAAACCTTTAATTTTAGAAGAAAATGCATTAACAGCAGTGAATTTGCCGTGTTTAACGGAGTATTTTAACACAGCCACGCCCTTCCCGCTGCCTAAGTTAGCAGTAAGCAATAATTCTGAGTCGCTGATGTATCTTACTTTGGTGAAAATATACTTCGCTGCCAAGCCTGGTTTCAAAGAATGGACAGATTTCTTATCGGTGGTCGAGATTAGTTCAATGGACTTGGCCGTAATGAAGGCCAAAGAGTTCCTTTCGAACGGCGATAAATGCAAGTCCCTAATTTCCTGCTCAAAATCGAACTTTGAAACCAAATCCAACGATTCTGGATTGAAAGTATAAATGGTAGCGGGCACTTTTGACGTCATCAACACTCCCAAATCATGATTTTCTCCAAGGTTAATCACTTTCGGATACTCCCCCACATTATCTGAGCTAATATCTTCCTCCAACTGCGCCGCATCAATGAATTTAAGATGCTGATCTCCCGTAAACACATACTTTCTGACGTTGTTGTTGATGTTCATTGACTTGATCAATTGTGTAGACTGATTGCATCCTACAAACACCGAGAACGACTTCCCGTCATCACCATCCAACGGGCAGATATCCACACACATAGGAGAATCTTCGTTAGCAGGCAAGGTAATTTCTCTGAACCGCTGTAATCTTCTATTTTTATCTTTGACTTTAAAACTGCATTTTATAGCAGTGATCTTGTTTGGAATCCCATTATTTCCTTCACCGCCGCCTCCCACTGCCACAAGGGTTTTATTGTCGATGAATTTAGCACCGTAGACGGGATAGCCCACGTCAATGGTACCGGAATTGCTGAGTGACATAGTTATAATCAACAGATTTTCGCGACTCATCATTCGTGTAACTGATAGGTAGTCTCTGTTAGTATTAGGCATTAATAGATATTAGGTAAGATCAGGATGAAGCAGGTGCTATCGATCTCGTCACATGTCGTGCATGGATACGTGGGCAACAGAGCCGTCACTTTCCCGTTGCAGTATAGTGGCTGGAACGTGGATGCCCTTAACACTGTCAACCTATCGAACCATCCTGGCTACGGCAAGTTCAGTGGGGAAGTCGAGTCAGCAGAATTGGTGGAGAAGGTTCTAGACGGGCTTGAACTGATCGGAAATGGCTTAGATCACTACGATATGGTTCTCACTGGATATTTGCCTAATGTGGATATCATCAATACTGTTGAAAGACTAGTATTGAAGAGACTTGGTGGTAAGACAGGGGACGCAGGCGCCAAAACGGTGGTGGTGATGGATCCAATCCTCGGAGACAATGGCAAGCTATATATCCTGGAACAAGTTGTAGCTCCATACAAGCAGATACTAGCATCAGGAGTCGTGGATTTAATCACGCCTAATCAGTTTGAATTTGAATACTTTTCAGGCGTCGCCATCTCCGATTTCGAGTCTCTTAAGGCAGCTATCGGCAAATTTAACCAGTTGTACAGCGTCAAAAACATAGTTATTTCATCAATTAATATTGGCGAGGAAATGTACTGTGTGGGAGCAAACAGTAAGATATTTCTAGTTCCAATCAAGGAAATCCCGTGCAAATTCTTTGGCTGTGGAGACTTATTCACGGCGTTGATTGCTAAGAACTTTTACGAGGCCAAACAGTTGACTGAGTCGGGATTAAAAGACGCATCTCTAAAGCTTTCGAGTATTTTACAGAAGACATTAGATGTGGAGCTAACTAAGAGAGGCGACATCACAGTTATAAATGATATAAACATTATTGGCCTGAGAGACATTCTCTTAGAGGATTTCACCAGCCAGACTTTAGACATTAAGCAGATAGAATAGATTATTTATTAGCATACAATTATTAGATTACTCTATTCTGTTCTATTTGACTCTGAGCTATTCACATTGTTATTACATAAACATACCTACATTTAAAGCCTTCTTCTACGTATTCTTATTCAATTTTCTGTACTTTCTTAAGCATGTTTGATTGCATCAAACTTGTTAGCAAATTTCTTATCTACACCAGTCCACCCACCCAACATCTTATCTTCGCGATCATTCAAAACTTTATAGTACTATGAAGGAGAAGAAACTGCAAATGTATAGGCGAGTATTCGGCCTAATAGGATTGCTAACTGCTGCTGTGCTTATATATAAGCATTTCCGCCAAAATCTTGCCAACTTTCCCGACGTTGAAATCCCTGTCCAATCAACTATCAACAACCAGAATCACAACCGTGGCGGCTTCCAAATCAAACATATATTGCACCACGGAGCTGGTTCGAAGTACTACAGAGTCCACAGAAGGCTAGATATCACACCGGAATACTTACAATCGACTGGCTTAGATGATTTTAATGTTTCAGACTACGCCGAATCAGAACTGCAAGTGTATACAAATGACCTCGAACAGGCGTACCAGCAAATGGACTGGCCACAACACTATCAACATGAAAACCCCTGGAACATCAAGCTTGATGTGAAAGCACACGCTGAAAAGAAACAAATCAAGAGATTAAAGGAAAGACACACCCCGGATTTCATTGACTCCTACTTAGATTACGCTATGAAAGTCAGAGGCAATCCTGAGATTTTGAATAGGGTAAGTCTAGAATGGGAAGATGAAGACGTATGGGTTCCTGATTTGACCGATAAGAACACCATGGTGGCATTAGCATTAATGTCGTCGAATGCTTATGTCAAGTATCCTAAGGACGACAAGGAAAAGAAGAAACTGGATTGGTACGACGTAGGAGATCCATGGAAACCCGATGAAAACAATACGGATCTTGAATTTGGCTGGGACGGCGAAGGTGTACGAGGCCATGTATTTGTTAACGAGGCCAATGATACCGTAGTGATTGCAATTAAAGGGACCAGTGGAGCTGCATTGATCGGAGGAGGCGACGAAGATACTACGAGCAACGACAGAGTCAACGATAATCTACTTTTCCTGTGCTGTTGTGCTAGAATTAGTTATATGTGGACAACAGTGTGTGACTGCTATGAAAAAGCATATACTTGTAATCAAGATTGCTTGGAGAAGGAATTGACTAGGAATGACAGATATTATCAAGCGGTATTGGAAATCTACCGTAATGTCAGTGACATTTATCCTGAAGGCACTAATATATGGATCACTGGCCATTCGTTAGGAGGAGCTTTAGGTTCTTTACTAGGCAGAACTTATGGATTACCAGTAGTAGCATTCGAAGCACCTGGGGAAATGCTAGCCACTAAACGATTACATTTACCTCAACCTCCAGGGTATCCGAAGTATATGGAGCATATTTACCATGTTGGAAACACAGCGGATCCAATTTTCATGGGAGTGTGCAATGGAGTTTCATCAACCTGTAATGCAGCCGGCTATGCAATGGAAACTGCGTGCCATACAGGGAAATTATGTGTTTATGATGTTGTTACAGACAAGGGATGGAATGTCAATGTGTTAAATCATCGTATTCATACAGTTATTGATGATATAATTATGGCATATAATGACACGGCCGAATGTGTGGAGCAACCACCATGCAGAGATTGTTTTAATTGGAGGTTTGTGACGCACGATGAAGATGAAGATGATGAGCCAAGACTTCCGAATCCATTGCTTCCACATAGAAGCAGGGCGGCACCTAGTGCTACGCTGAGTGATGTTTCTACTTCGACCAGTTCGAGTACTGATGAGCCAACTACTACGAGTGGAGAGCCTAGGAAGGAGAAATGTTTAAAGAGAACTTGGTACGGATGGTGTAGTGAATGGGGAGAGGATGATGATGCATAAGCATGGCCAAGCTTGCTTAGAAATGCTTGCAATGGGATTAGTAACTCACAAACCTGTGAATTGCTTAGGATTAGATATGTACGGTAATATAAGGATTAAATAAGCCCACAACGGACAGGTACGTAGAGAAATCAAAGACTGATTATCTAAGACCATAAGATATGTAGGAATATGTAAGATTATGAGCATCACCTTAACTTAGAAGGTAAGATTACGACCAAAGTAGTGAACATCAAAAAGAAATAAACACATGCAAAGCACAGTAACGAGCAATAAGAAACACGCTTACCTAAGATGTAAGCTCATAAAAGCAGTCATTGAAAAAAGGTTAAAAACTGTAAGGCTGCTGTAAAGTGTAAGGAACAGCTGTAAGAATGCATTTCACATCCTAAAACGGAAGTGCTGTGCCTAAATAGGCAATCAAAATAAACAACAATGTCGCGTGTCGGGACGATAATGCGATGAAGCTGAAATTATGAGCAGAGTATTTATAGTGTAATTAGAGTAATTAGCGTACGTATGGGAGTGGTAGTAAAGTGTTTGCAACACAAATTCGTAGGTGAAGAGTATGCCTGTAGATATGTATGCCAGAGAATTAGCAGAGGCAACCAATAAATACCAAAAGCACTAACGTACTTTAGACACTTATCGGTCTGCGCACGCATGTCGCTGTTTTCCTAAATTTCATTTTAGGAAACTAAATATAACATCATCCCTGAGAATTATTTAATTGACAACTATTCACCACATCAACGTACCAATTGAATAATGAGACTCGTCAATACCTTAGTTAATATCATCTTGTTAGCTGGTACTTGTGTATTATTGATCTTAACCGTTGCTGGTGGTTCTTCCAGACACTTCCCCTTGAACGAATTCTACTGGTTAAGAGCTGATACTTCCAACATTAGACATGCTCCAAATCAAGCAGCCTGGACTTTCTGGGGGGTCTGTGAGTACAACGACTTCTCGTCATGTACTTTAGGTCCTGCTTACCCAATTTCTCCTGTTGACAATTTCAGCACTGAACAAAATGTCCCACAGGACTTCATTGATAACAGAAACACTTACTACTACTTGACTAGATTTTCCTTTGCTTTCACTTTAATTGGTTTGTCGTTCACCGGGATTGCCCTCTTGGTTGACATTTTAGGGTTCTGCTTCGAAATCATCGACAAAGTCGTCATGGTGTTTATTTCTTTGGCCTTGCTTTTCATCGCTGGTAATGCTGCATTGCAAACCTCTGGTACTGTTATGGCCAGAAATGCATTCCAAAATGCTGACTTGAACGCCCATGTTGGTGTTAAAGCCATGGCTTTGATTTGGACCGCCGTCGCCTGTCTTATTCTTGTTTTCTTCAACACTTGTTTTGCTAACATTGCCAACAGTTACAGGAAACATATTTCTAGAGTCAATGAGACTAAGCACGAAGAAGCTCCTTATGTTGGAGGCGAAAATGATGCTTCGTCATTCACCAGAGAGACCCAAGAAGAACCTAAGACTGAAGCTGATAATGGTGGTATTAGATTTTTCAAAATCAAGAGGAACCATAAAGTGTCTGACGAAGAGAGTGTATAAACTGCACTGCGTTAGCATTGTAGTTCATTGTAGTTTTTATACCGTTAACTTTCTCCAAGCCCACGGCTCTGCTTTGGGCTTAATTGTAATTTTAATATATTGATATGTTGTAGCATAATGTAAGCACAATGTAAGCACAATGCTAGCATTAATTGTAAATTAGTTGTGTCAGCCGTGCGTAGGCATTAATTAGGTAGCAGAGACCCTTACTTAATTAGTGTAATAATACTACTGGTCATGCCATCGAAGGCTTCTAGAAACCTTCTATACTTTCTTTTTCCCCTACTCCATTCCTTTTTATACTTTCTTTTTCCCTTCATACTTCCATCCTCCATGTGTATCGCAGTTAATTGCCCACGTGAAGTGTTTATTCTTTCCCTCTGCTTCCTCTTCCTCTCAACCTTCACGTCTTCCTTCCCTCTCTTCCACTTCCTGCTGCCCTGCCACCACTCCACAAACAGAGTAAAACTACATATCTCCCCAACACCCTAATTACCCAACGTTCAAGAAAATCTGCGACAAGAGGGGAATCCCGGTGAAACCTTATACGATCCAAGAAATCTCCTGTCTAACTCATCCATATCCTATATACTAATAGCTTAACGGCCCGATAGAACCATCACAGCTCGACACTGCTCGCTGTAATACTTAATAGAAGATAAACTTTCTTCAGCAACAGTGCGAAGTTTAATCATCTTGATTGTGGATTAATCAATAGTCGACGCTAAATCTATACTTTAGGTTTAAGATTTCCCCTTATTGACGGATCAGGTGTACTGATATAGCCTCACACATCAATCTGAGACACTTTCGACTTATTTATTCCAAGGGTTTCTGCAAAATCCCCTACCCCTTTCCATTCGGCGGTTATCATGACAGAATCTAAGAAACACGGGTTTAGACATTTGTTTAAGAAAGACGCTTCACTGTCTCCGGACTTGAACGAGAAGCACAAAGATGGCGGCGGCATATCGAAGATTTTCCACCATAGTTCCAACCATTCCCCAAACCATCATGCGCTGCCTAATTCAGATTCCGTCCCTTTGTCAAGAAATTCTTCTGTATTATCCTTAAGACGACACAATTCCCACAACTTCCGAACCGAAGAGAAGCAGCCTAAGAAATTATCTAAGGCCGAAACTTTGGCTCATTTGCATCACCTTAACGAAAAGAATCATAAACATTATCTTGCTACTGAACGAAATCCTGTTCACGACGATGAATCAACAGATGCTTCTTTGAGCAGTCATCCTACCCATCACGAGAAGATTGTTTATAATCCATTTGGCTTGAATAAGGATTTAATCGATGATAAACCTAAAGATTCTAGCTTCTATTTGAATAATACTGAAGATGGCCGATTATTGTCAAATCCTATAGCAGATCCTAACGATTATTTACCTGACGATTTGAAAGAAGATCATATAAATTTGTTTGATGATTTCGATATCGATACTCATGAAAAGAAATTAGGAGACGGTGGATCTTCTGACGTAAGAATTATTACTTTAAGCTCAAATAAAAAGAAAGCATTTGCATTGAAAAGGTTTACTTTATTGGATAAAGAAACCGATGAAGAATTTTATAAAAGAGCGGTTAAAGAATATATTATTAGTAAAAAGGCAGAATCTAGACATGTTTTAAATACTTTAGCATTGGTTAAGATTCAAAGTTTAAACAATTTAAATAGAGGTTGGGGGTTTGTATTAGAATTATGTGTTGGTGGTGATTTATTCAATATGATAACTAAACCTGGTTGGAAACGTACCAGTTTAAATGAAAGATTTTGTATTTTTAAGCAAATATGTTATGGATTGAAATTTTTACATGATAATGATATCGTTCATCGTGATATGAAACCTGAAAATGTTTTACTTGATCATAATGGTGTTGTAAAACTTTGTGATTTTGGTGTTAGTGATTATGGTCATGAGATTGAAGGAGATTTTAATTCTCCAATTAAATTAAGTACTGCTTTCGTTGGTTCACCTCCATATTCTCCACCCGAAGTTATGAAGTTAAAAGAAGTCAGCCATTCTGAAATTAAAAATTGGGCTTATGATCCTTTTAAAATGGATCATTGGGGGTTAGGAATGTTACTTTTCGTTATAGTTTATGGAGGTGTACCATTTAATTCAGCAGCTCCAAGTGATCATGGTTTCAGAGATTATAAATTTAATCATAATCGTTTTTGCAGTACCAACACTAATTTCAAGAATAATATTGATTTCAGTAAAGGTCCAGGATCAGAATTTAAATGGGCTGCACAATTCCATAGTACAGGAGCTGCAAGAGTTGCATGGAAGCTTTGTGATCCATCAGTTAACAATCGTTATAATCTTGAATTATTATTTAAAGATCCTTGGTTTCAAGGTTTAGAAATGTGTCTTTATGAACATGAAGATCAATTAGTTAATGGAGTAATTTATTCTCAAACTTATAATTCATCTACTAATTCAGTGGCTCCTTCTGCAAATACTTCACGAGTTCCATCAAGGCAAAATACTCGTCAAACTAGATCAGGTACTGGTACTGAGGAAGATTTACATCATACCTTTAAGAGTATGTTAGATTTAGGAGATTTAAAGAAAGAAGCAGTCAAAGAAACCAAAGAAGCAAAAGAGTCTGGAGTTAATGATGATGATCGTCATTCAGTTAAATCAGCTTCTTCATTAACTATCTTATCTTTAAACAACAATGAATGTGAAGAATGTGCTTGCGAACCTGAAAAGAAATCTAAAGTGAAATCAATGTTAGATTACGATAAACCTAAGAATAAATCAATGTTGGATACTGCTAATTTACCAAGTTTAAAAGAAAATCAACAATTAACTGAATCACATTTGAAGGAAGATCATGAAGAGAAACTAACATCGAATCATTCTATTCATAGTGCAGCATCTAATGGATCAGCCCATTGTGATTGTAATTGTCATCACAGATCACTGTCAGCAACTAGAATGGATCGATCTAGATCTAATTCCCAGAAATTCACAATGATGGATCGTAAAAGTAGTAGTGGAGTTAATGAAAATGGACATCAAGAATTTGGTAAGCATTCAAGAGTATCGAGTTCATTGTACCTTGATAATGATGAATTGAAACCACCTGAAGATTTAAGTATAGATGGACAGGGGATTTGTAATTTAGGGTATCGTATTAAGAAACATCATCATTTGGAGGTTAGTGGAGCTGCTATTTCAGGGACGATGTCAAGAAAGAGATAAAACAGCAGAGCTGCTGTAAGAAAGTGATGGCTGTTTAATTTGTAGAGATAATTGGAGTGAAAGCTGTTTAATTTCTAGAGATAACTCAAGAAAGCGTTAGCTTTCTTAAGTTATGGGACGAATAACGAGTATAGAGTAATAAATTCTTAAAATTTACATTATGTATAAAGATTATTAAGCTTCTAAAGAAACTCTACCCTTTGGATTAGTGACTTTAACTCCCAATTTTTTAGCTTTAGCAACAATTTCAACTCTGTTCTTAGCAGAAATATTGTGAGCAATTTCAGCAGCATAGGTCTTAGTATGCATTACCAATACGTCTAAATCTTTCAAGTTCTTAACTAAGTAAGTTTTGTGACCTGATGGAGATAAGAATTTAGTCTTTTTATTTGATCCATAACCGATATTTGGTTCAGAAATATTACCTCTGAATCTTCTTCTAACAACGGAATCAATACCTTTTTGCTTTCTCCAGTTTTCTGCAACTCTCTTATATCTGTCAGAGTGATGTCTTTTGAATTTCTTGGAATGCTTTTTGATAATCTTAGGATGTGGTAATGAAGCAGCCATCTAGTTGTTAGTATATAAGACGTTTAGACGTGGTGATTGAGATTATAAAAGTGAACAGGACTAAGTCGGAACAGTCAACAGTTAATGAGCAAACTTAACGAACAGTCAATGAGTTTTAACGATTCAGAACTGCCTCAAACTGGTTCAATATTTAATGGTTTGGATGGATTCTTTCGGGATTCCTTCTATATTACTTCAGAACTTCAACAAACAAAGTCTATAAGGTATTCAGCATTTATAATCTTCAATAACTACTCTGATTTAACATACTTTTCACGTTAATGTATATAAAATTTTTCAAAAATCTTTTCTGAGAATAATGGGAGGAAATGGGTACGCGCACGAAAAGGTGTTAAGTATGTGGTCGTGTACGAGGTGAGGGCACCGTCACCAGAGCCCTAACTGCTCACGCGTGAAATTTGGGCAACAAAGTAGTGCGAGACTCATACAGTAGTGCCCATACCAACAAAAGGACTTCTACTTTTAATGATCGTGCACCGGAGTTCAAAAAAAGTGAAAGCAAATGGTACTAAAAGTCGCAAAGCACGACAAGTAATGTCGTACGAGCATCACTCACATTGTTTAGTGATTGCGATTAGAAATGTCGCAATTATACAATGTAAATGAACAGCCTGTCTAAACTTACTAAATCTCCATACTTATCCCATACTTTGCATAGATACTGTCTCTCAAATTCTCCTGCATTTCTCTCCACATCTTCAAAATTTATAAAATTTTCCTCGTATTCTTTGTTTACCTTTCAAATCATAACAGTGAGAATTCGCTGCTACTTAAGCTATACTTAGTAAAATACTACTGAGTCTTATACCTGTCAGAAAGTACTGGATACCCAATAGTACACACCACGGTACTGGAAGCATGGATACCCGTAATATACTCCCGGCTTCCAGTAATTCAATCTTAGCTTACCTACTTTACTTCATAATATGCTGGGTCATTCTATGGACTTTGCTATATAGACTGTTTGGAATTTACTTGGGATCTATTTCAATTAATAATGGAATCCTGTTCAATAATATAAAAGTCCATATCAGGCAGTATCAGATAAATTTGCTGTCTTTCCGGTTTAGATTATGGGGAAATAACCGTAAGCTTATAATCAGCGGCTTAGAGGTGGTGATTCCTAGTAAAATACCCAATAAGAAGAGGAAAAATAAGAAAAGGAAGTCGATTACGAGTTTGTCTGTGTTCCCAGCCAAATTTCAATGGATTGTAAGGTTTATAATAAGGCGTATACCCAACATTGAAGTTGAATTTAAGCGAACTTCTATACGAATTAACGATAAAATCACGAAATTGGAATTTATAAAGGTCAATTCGATTTCTAGAATATCTAATCAGGATATTTCCAACATAAAATTCAAATTAGGCTTGAATATTACACACATGGATGTTCATGATAATAATTTAAATGCCAATTCGAGGTTCCCTTTATTATCTATAAGTTCTGCAAAGGTCGATTTCGGCTTCATAATAAACTTGGATTCAGGTATACTAGGCTCAATTAAACTGCAGGTATTTGTAGATGATTTTAAGTTGCTGGTGTTTAAGTTGCTTAAATTGTATTTGCCAGTAATAGAATCGAGACTTAACCACCCCCAAACAGCTCCAAAGACAACAGCCACAGCCAAAGAAGACCCTAACAGGACGGACTTAATCAACCTATTTAATTTGCTTTATTCCAGCATGGATGAAATAACTATCTTCATTGAAAACTCCCACATCTTAGAGATCCCATTCATAACGAGCCAATTCAGACAGCCGTTCAATAAATTCATGGCCAAAGAATACCCTTTAACTTCCCTTCAATTGTCTTCCAAATCGATCAACCTAAATGTAAGCAAATTATCAAAAGATTCGGCTGGATTCCATATACTTTTTGATTCAATAAGTGATCGTCCTGTAAATTTCAGTAATGCGGTCCAATTATTAACTGTTAGTTATGCTAAAATCAATGAAGTGGATGGATTAATAACCAAGAAGGTAACCGAAGTCTTGAATATTCCTAATTATTCAATCAATTTCAAAGGAAATGTACTAGATAAATTGTCAAAAGGCGAGGGATTTAAAGATTGTATTATAGAATTGTTCTTGACTTGTTCGAGTCCTATTTTGGATTTGAACTCAGTGCTTCTTTCTTCGTTTGCATATAATGTCATTCTCTTAAAGAAGTACTTTAAGTTTAAGAAAGTTTATTCTATTTATAAGAAGTTAATTAATGAACAGTTCAGTGAGAGTGAAAACGACAGTTTTGAAGGAGATTTTAATGACGAAGACCTTTATGAAGGCTCTGAAACCTCAAGTTCTGACTACGATAAGACTTTAGTAGACAATCCGTCTGGTAATCCTCCACTTCAGGACAAATTGTGGGCTTATTTGCAAGAATATTACCCCAGATTAGATGTCAAATTCGTCCTTGAACAGCCAAGAATCATTCTAAGACACTCCAATAGCCTAACAAACACAATACAACTCCTAAACTTCCAATATAATTCATTAATGCTTCAACTTTACACCCAATCTGATCGATCATACGATTTAAATTGTCAAATCTTATACCCATCAGTTTCGTATATTGAAAAATCACAGACATCAACTATAAATTCAGAGATTTTTAAAATAAATTCCATTGTAACCAAACTCCGAATCCTAAAGAATTTAAAGATCAAAGGAGATTTACAAATTATAAAATTTAAAACTGATTTATCAAATTTTGAAATCTTAATTGGAATTTGTACGTTTTTAACTGAATTAACTAACTTAATTGAAACGGATTTAACTACTGGGTATACGAATAAGTATTTGAATTCGAAGATTATGAAATATTCCAGAGTTATTTCTAAGACTAATCACCTGATTGAAGATAATTCTGTTAAAACTAAGAAATCAATCGATGAAAAACTCTTAAATCATTTACCTTATTGGTTTGTTGAATTGAAAGTGAATGTTTCTGAAGTGGATTTCAAATTAGGTTCAAGATCAGTATTAATACCAACGGATTTCTTATCTAAATATAATATTTGTGAGGATTTCATTAATAATGATCATGATTTAAGATGCGTTCGTATAAAATTACACCAATTTGAAACTGTTATTAAGAACGATGATACAGATAGTTTGATTTTATCTACCGTTTCAAGCGGCTCAGAGTCTCTGGATACTTTAACAGAGACTTCTAACGATAAACATTATTGGTCCAGTAAAACTGTACTTAAAGAGTTCCAAGTATCTGCAATGTCGAATTTTGAAGTTGACAGTTATGAAAATGTTGTGGATATTCCATCTATTGAAGTTGATGTAAATTCATGTAAATTTCCAAAGAATAACTTGGATGTTTCAGTTAATTTAAAACAATTCGATGCAGATATTGATTACTTTAAAGTATTCACAATCATTGGATCAGTCTATATTCTAAAGGAGAACATTTTAAATCCTATAAATATCATTAAATCCAAATTCAGGAAAGATATTGAAAATATGCTGGGAAGATTTAATGGGAAACAGAATTTACCGATCTTGAACCTATTAAATGTCAGGTTTAGATTCCATAAAGCTGATATTTCTTTCACGCTTCATGACGATTATAAATTAAAATTAGATCTTTATCAAACCAAATTCGGATTTGCTAATAATCAAATCCTGATTGATAATAAATTTGCAAGAGTTTTAACTGAATCTCCAACATTGAAAGGTTTTTGGTGTAGAATTGTTTGCATGGATGACTTAAATTTCCAATTAAATATCCATGACCGTGAACATTTATACCTTAAAATGAACTTGATAAAGATTATTCACCCTCATCAGCATATTATATATAAATTATTTGATAATATTTCAGTCACGTTGAAGGTTATAAAGCATTTAGTTAAAGCGTTGAAGCATTCATCGGCTGAAGATTTCTTAACAGTTCATCCATCTGAATCCAAAGCGAAGAAATTGCCGTTAATAAACTTCCAATCTACTAAAGTATTATTTAATATGGAAGATGATCCGTTTGAAAGTGAATTAAATATGATTTTCCAATTAGGTAGAGTCGAACAGAGGAAGAGAATTGATCATTACCAACTATTTAATCAGGCAGCTGAATCACAGAATCTTTCACAGGAAGATTTAGATGAGAAGTTAGATCAATTAAATAATGTTTTATCGTATTCTTGGATTGAGAAGGTGAAATCTTATAGAAGACTGTTGAATGATGAAGTCGTTCAGAATAAGAAATTCTTATTTGGTAATGAAGCGAAGTTGGCGGCAAAGTTCCAAGAAGGAATCCAACCTTATTCCATTCATGCCCCACTATTATCGGTGATTATGGATAATTTAAACCTACAAATATCTCCACCAAAGGTTGATTTAGATCAGCTTCCTCAGTTCTTACACGATATCGGTCAAGGTTTACCGTTGGATACAAAATTTTCAATGATTTTACCTACGTTCATAGATTTAGGACTCGATGAATTAAGAATGCATTTAAGAGATTATCCATTGCCGTTGCTTTTCGTTCCATCAAATCATTCTTCAGCCAAGGGAGTTTCTAAAATTCCAGCAGTTAAAATGGCGGGCCATTTAATAATTGCCGAAAGTTTAGTTACTGGAGTGGAGCATTTAAGAAACTTAACCTGTGATCTTATGAAGGAAACGTCGGCTGGGAAGTTTTCTAGCGACTACTATAGACTTCACATCGAGAAGACCTTGGCTTCTGTTAAGCTATACACTGATTTAAATGTCGAATTCACTTCTCAACTGCCTTCGAGATTCGTATGGGGTTCATCATATCAATTTGGAATCCAACAAGTCATGCTTAATTTTGATCAATTTTCAAAGCCTCCAGTAGATCCTTCTTCTAAACTAGGATTCTGGGATAAATTGAAACTTGTAATGCATGGAAGGTTTGTAATAAAGTGTGGGAACAATACAAATGGCCAGAACAAACGAAAGAATCTCAATGGACCTTTGGAAGTGGCTTTCAAAGGTTCAAGAGATCCATACAGTTTATTTGACGTCGATACTGGGTTCATTTTAAGCTTTAAAGATAACGTTATTTGGACCATTAATGAGAACGACGACTCTAGACAATTCTGTAATGTTAAGAGTGACAAAATCAATTGGTACATCCCCAATTATTTAGCGTCAACATTGATTTGTTGGTGTAGAGAATCATCTAAGACCACATATTTACCTGAAAGTGATAAGTTTATAACGTCTTGTTACGGATATTATTTGAATGATGAGAATTATACTTCACCTAAGAATCCTAAGAATGTTGATGTATTTGAAAAGAAGGTAGTTTCATTAAGCGGAGGTGTAAATTTCAAAGTAGGATTTGTATTAGAACGAGAAGATGACGAAGGTAATAGAACCGACGAATGTAAACCACATTATGAGATTAATCTATTTAATCCTAAATATACTAAAGAAAACCATGATTCATATAAAGGATTTAGATCAGATTATATTAATATGCTTATTTCTTTAGATGCTAATTACACCGAAAGTTATAATTCAATTCATTTAAGTCCAATAGTATTTGAACAATTCTTTAAATGGTGGAAATTATTTGCTGGGAATATGCAACTTCCTATCCGAAAAGGGAAAATATTTGGCCAGCTGAAGAAATCAACTAAATTCTCACAGCATTTAGTTACTAATAGATTCAAATTCAATTTAAGATCTTTATTTATATCACATGTTTATCGGGATGAGAATATTAATGAAGATGATAAGATAAAATGTTATGGATTAAGAGGGAAAATGAATGATTTTATAGTTGATCTTCATCAACGGAAGGAGGAAAGAATCAGCGTTCATAAGGAATTATCACGAGATCAAAAGATAAAGAAGATGAATTTCTATATTGGTGATGTTCATCTTAATGGGATAGATTTAAGACTTTTATCAGCTGATTTCGATCATAATATTTATAGCACTTCGATGCACAACCCTTCAATGCAACACTCCTCCTCCATACACCAGAATTTGAGTAATGGTGCCAACTCCAAGTATAAGATCTTTGATGGTGATATGCAATGGTTTGATATTGAAGATTATGAAGAAGCCTTCCTTCCATCATTGTCTCATTGTAGACGAGTAGTTTCTATATTACCATTACTGTATTCTGAAAGGTTTTCTTATTTACGTGATACTGAAGCTGATGCAAGATTTAGAGAGAAAGATATCTTCCACGATAAGTCAGATGTTTTAGAGCAGCTGAAGAAAGTATTCCAAACAAGGAAAGATGTAATAAATTCTAGAATAAGTCAACTTAAATCTCAAATGAAGTCTAATAAAACCAAAGATCTTCCAATTGAAGATATAAATCAACGACTTTCTACCTTACAGAATGAAATTAAAAGTTTAAGTGAAGATCAAGAGAACTACGTTAATCAAGATAGGAGATTACTGATATCCAATATCAATGCTAAGTTCCATAATAAGTTTGTATTGATTCATACATTATTTAAATGGAATAATAAGAATAGGAACTTATTATTGAAGTATCTTCATTTTGTTAAAGCCATGAGTCTTTTACGAAGATATTTAACTTATGAATCCATTAGTGTCTTGGATGAAATTATTGAGAAAGCTGATGCTGCGTTAAATCATGATGATCACTCTGATTATCCTTCAGTATTAGAAAATATTCAACTGAGAAGATCAGCTCTGGACTTGAAAGGTTCTAAACTACAATCCAGTCAAGATAGACTTAACAATTTCGATGAAATCTTAACTAAAGTTGCCAAGTTTGAGAGTTTGACTCAAGATTATTTAGTTGATATTATTTCACCGCAAGTTCAACTACAAAGTGAGGAATCTAAAGATTCTGTCATTATTTTATCCACTCCTAGGATCTATGCTAAAGTCTTCTCGATTTATGAAAAGACAAAAGATAGAATGGTTTTGGATATTGATGAATTAGAGAATAGATTTGGAGTTTTATTGGAGAATACTAATATTTTAGTATTTAAGAAAGATGAAAGTAATGAAACTTTATTTGATAAAAATTGTTATGGTTCCACCACGAATTGGCCTCCTTGGCTAGGCTATGAAATATGTAAAGATGCTAAGTTTGCAGGCAAGGAGAATATCTTGATTGAAAACATTTCTGCAATGTTAACCTATTCTCAACAAAGACCTTTAGGTGCTAGTGTTTCAAGGATAGAAGAAGTATCAAGTAATGACGAGAGTAGTAGCAACGATAGTTTATCTGATTACTATGATTCGAGTGATACTGAAACCAGAGCAAGAGAAGGAGTGCTTCAGAAATTAAGAGTAGATATTCCTAAAGTCATTGTCAGTTCAACATCATCACAATATTTCACTTTGTATTCCATATTAACCGATTTATTGATTTATACGGAACCCAGTAATAAACTTTACTTGGAGAAATTGGAGAAATTGAAATTCTCCATTGATTTCCAGAATCTAAATTCTTTATCTGACCGAATAAAGAAGTTGCATACGTATTACCGATTGGTTAAATTCTTGAATAGAAATTATGATTTCAGACAAGGTAATCTAGACAATGAAGAATTGAATCAATATTTAAGCATTAAAGCTTTACAAGAAGAAGTTTCAAGTGAAATCAACTTATTAATGCATTCAATATTAACGGGTAATACGAATACTGGTGATTCAAGCAACACACCTAAAGCTGAATGGATTATTAACGCTGATGAAATCATCTTACATATGCTTGAAGACGATCGATCTCCTATTATTGATGTAGCGATGGCTAAAGGGAAATTCCGAAGAACTGTTAATGAAGATGATTCGAATATTAATAAGATTGAAGTGTTGATGATGCAAGTTTTCAATTTATTACCGAATGCTAGATTCCCCGCGTTCTTAGAACCTTTGAATGAAGAATTAAAGGCCAATGAAAAGACACCTGAAAAGAATTTAATTACCGTAGATTGGTCAGTTTATCAGGATGTTGGAGGTATAAAATTGATCGATAATTTCGAAGTACATTCGCTTCCATTGAGTTTAAGAATTGATGAGAAAACAGGGAAGAAGATTATGAGTTATATTTTCCAGACAGATGTGGAAAGTATAGATGAAAGTCCTCTATTAGATGGATTTGATGAAGCTGATGCTGGAGCCAATGCTAATGAAGAAGAGTTGTCTGATGAAGACAGTGAAAGCGACAGCTCAAGTGAAGATTCTTACAGAGTCAGATTCGATAAAGAAGAACCATTGAACGATAAAAAGCCTGGCGAATTGAATGGGAAAGTCAGATCTTTCACCCATTCTTCAAACACAGAGGAAGAATACGACGAACAATTAGACGATATGATATCACGATCTAAAAAGTATATTAGTATTAACCACTTGAAAATTAATCCGGTAGCACTCCTGGTTTCTATTAAACTCAAAGGAGGCTATAAACGATTAATGAATGTACAGGATTTCAAATTCATTTTGCCTGAATTGAAAATCCATAAACGAATTTTATCAATATTGGAGATTACAATGTTGATGAAGAAGATCTTTATAAGAGCCATTTTAGGACATATTGGAGGATTGATCGGAAATAAAATGTCAGTTAAAAGACTGCCGGCTCAGTTGATAAATAAACCTTTAAGACCATTGAAGCGGTATGCTAATTTCACTCTGATTAGTGAGTTGAGACAAGATACTAGAACTTCCAATCAGTCCAAACCAGAAAAACTTATATAGACTGTAATATATTAATATATTTTATCATTATCATTATGTATTAGACTTTTAAATTATTTAGTTGTTGATTACTAAGTAATGTTGGTATTTTAAGCAAGCACTTTAGTGCTTACTTACTCAAATATGTTGACGCTTAACGTCTCCATTGACTTGTTTCTTCTTTCTCTTCCTCTTCTCATCGTCTTCGTTATCTGATCCATCTTCTCGTCTTGTAGATCCGTCTCCCTGTCCACTGATAGCCAAATCTGCCTTGTCGATTCCTGGAATTCCATTGTGTCCCAGCTTTTCAAAGCTAAATGCTGTCAGCAATATTTGGTTATCTATTGGGTTGATGATATTAGGTGCTTGTCCAATCATTGGATCGAGTAATCCATTCGGTATAGGTTTGGGATTGGGTATGTTATGTTTTCCTGGTAAATCGGAGATATGATTCTTGTATGACTTCCTGAGTTTGACTCCTTTAGATCCATCTCTATTCGTTCTGGCTAAAGATTCTCCCGTCTTCTCCAATCCATATACTTTTATCAAATTATCTAGCGGACTTGGCTGTATGGGATCATATTTTTCTGCTGTTAGTACTTTTTTCTCCGTCTGACAATTGCTGATACATACTATTCAGATCTATTAGGTAAATGCTTTCTTTACTCATTGTGAGTTGTAAAATGGCTGAACTTTCGCGAAGATAAGGAATCACAAATATGTTTAATAGAGGACCAATCAAAGGATCTCTGAGAAGGGAATCTCAGGGAGGAGGACCGCTGAAAGGCAGCTCACTAATAGGAGGCTCAATGTTCGAGTCTGTGAGTCTATCATCGACAATCGGAACGGCGTTGGATAGAAAAGAAGAGAAAAAGAATGCGTACCACAGTGATAGTACTACTGATGATAACGATGATCATGAGCCATCGAACTTTGTGTCACGCCCTTCAACTTCAGACAACAGCACAGAGGAAGACTTGGATCCTACTGAGTTTCTTTCGCCGGAATCGCCAGAACTTTTGGCACAAACTAAACCTTCACAGCCATTACCATCTCAGCCGTTGCTAAGCAGGCCCTCAAGCAATGTGCCTTCACGAGAAACTTCAATGGAACCAAGAATATCCACAGACGAATCGCTTCTGACAGAGACGATCCGTCAGTCATTCAATGATTCGTTTAATGATTCGTTGTTCCACAGTGTGAATTTGCATCCAGATAGAAATAAGACCGATAATAATTCTCCATTACAGTATTTGCAGCAGAATTTCAATAAACTCAGCAATGACCTTCATAATAATATCCGATTGCATAAGCAGGCATTGGAAAATGGTAGTGATAGTCTTAATCTGATCAGAGAAGTCATCAGCGAAATACTTCATCAGTTGTCTGAGAATCAGTATTCGTTACATGAATTGTATCAGAAAGAATCAACTTACAATTCAGTCATGTGTAAGAAGTTTAAGAAGTGGGATGATAAGCGTACGAAGCTTTTATCGAAGATTCGGTCTATTAAGAGTGAAGATAATGAATATGGAATCAAGTTGCTGAAGTTGTTAGATGAATCTTCTGGAATCGATAATGAAATTGATGAATTGGAATCACGATTGTTGGCTTTGAAAGCTAAGAAGAAACTTCTTGTTTCGGAAATTGAAGATACAAGTTCAGTTCTTGAAAGTAAAGCATCAAGGTTTGTAAAAGCTTTCCAGGAATTGGATAAAAATGGTGAGGCTGCCATTCTAGAAACTTTGCAACTGAATGGTTTAGCTGATGAGAAGGCTCAGGAATTGATCCATTCAACTCCAGTGACAGTTACTTTCGTGGACCATTATAAGAATAACCTGAAATCGAGTTTCAAAAGAATGAGTTCTCCTTTAAAGACAGAAATTGAAACTCCTCTGCCACCTAATAAACTGCAGGTTTCTACACCACCAAAGAATGGATCAATTTCTAATAATGGAGCTATGGGAATCCAAGTTTATGAACCCCCCGCAGATTTTGCAGCTGCTCCAAATGAAACCTTATCATCTCCTTTATTCTCAAATAGTTCAAACAATCCATATGATAAAGGATTCAATAAAGGATCTGAAGCTTCGGAGAAATTCAGACAGAAATTGAATTACATTTTCGAAACCTATATCAAACCATTATTGGAACAGGAACAACGACAAAGAACTCTTCTGACTGTTAAAGTGGATGATATAGCTAATACTGTCACGTCGAAAATCGATTTGGTTCCAATATTGGCATTTTTAGATCATAAAGTTGAAGCATATTCTAAGCTTTCCAATCAAACTGGTATGATGTCGACCGTATACCATAAGTATGGAACGATATGGAAAGATACTTATTATGTGATCCAAAGCAGAGAGAATGAGCTTCATTCAAGCATGGTTTTACCAAGACAAGAAACAGAGGCAGCTATTGGAAATGTATTAGTCAATTCTTTAGATGATCTTTTGAAAGCTTTGGATAATGCATCAAATAATGATAATGGAGATAATCCATTATACGAATTAATTGAAAATGAGGCTACTGCTTTATTGAGTGCACTTTCAATGATGCCAACAGCTTATAAAGAAAAGAAAGATAGTTATGAGTCTCGATTCATAAGTAAAGGTATATTTAGCGGGTCTAAACAGAGAATAGCTTCACAGTCATTATCGTCCAAAATAACTTCAAGTTTTGATGATTCTGACTCAGATTATCTTTATAATGTAAGTGCCAAAGCCATAGAACATAAAGTACTTCCTAAGGAAAAGGCTGAGTTCAAACCTACTATAACTAAGAGTTTGAGTAGCAAGATTGTTAAAGGTGAATAATTTGTATAATATGCATTAATGTAAATATTTAATCTACTTCAAAGGATTTCTTTTCCTTTGTATGAAAACGCTCCCTTTCTTTTTAGGAGGTCTTGGAGGCAAGGTTCCTTTCTTTGTCGGAACTGGCGCTTGTTTGACAGTGTCATTATTAGCGGGAGAAGAAGAATCATTTTCTGAGTTACCAAATATCAGTGATTTCTTGCTGACTATCTTATCATTATTTTCCAAGTTTTTAGGTTTCTTAGCGGTAGATGAACTTTCTTCGCCATCATCAACACTTCTCTTTCTGTCTTTATTTGACTCTGTTTTATCAGCTTCAGTACTTTTCTTTCTCTGTTTATTTGACTCTGTTTCACTAACAGGTTTTGGAATTGGTTTCTCTTTTTGAGGTGCAACAGAGTTCTTTGAATTCTTTGCAGGTTTGGATAAAACACCTCCATTAGTTGGTTTAATAGGTGCTCTATTCTCTTTATCTAAGAACCCACTGCTGGCATCCGATACAACATTTCTTTTCAGAGCATCATCAATCAAGTTCTTCCAATTAACATTTCTCACTAAAGAATTAGCATTACCTAACACCCATAATGTAGATTTGGCACGAGTCAAAGCAACATTCATACGACGAACATCACTCAAAAACCCAACACCTCCTGCTTCATTGGCTCGAACACATGACATAATAATAATATCCTTCTCTTGACCTTGGAATCCATCAACTGTATTAAAATCAATTTCATTCAATATAAGTGAACCAAACTTATTAACGAAAACTCGTCTTAATGCTCTGATTTGTTCTTTATAAGGAGAAATTATCCCAATCAGACCTTTGAATTGTTGATCTGGTAAAAACTGCATCAATTTTTCAACCAATTGTAACGCAATATTGGCCTCTGCTGTATTGAAAAGAGATTTGGATCTTTCATTCTGTTGATGTGAACTGGTGATGTTGAAAAATCTATACGGCGTCAAGTATTTCAAATCGTGCCATGATCTCTTATTGCCTTCTAAAGTATTATCACCATTCTTTAATCTGCCACCATAAAAGTTTTTGCTCGGGAACAATGAAATTTCAGGATGCATACGATATTGAACATCCAATAAATAAACGGTATCAGGGTTTCTCTTTTGAATTCTAACGAAAAGACTCTGATCGTACTGGAATTTAGCAGCCGTTTGCGATAAAACAGTAGGAGGAAGTTGGTTTGGATCTCCAACCATAATACATTGTTGACAACCATATCTAAGAGGAATTATTGAAGATAATTCCACACATTGACAAGCTTCATCAATCACCACCTTATTGAATTTCATGTACAAGCTCGCTAAGAAATCATGGGCAGAACCTGATAAGGTAGAACAAATAATCTGAGCCTCATTAAGAATCTTGGATTGGATTTGTCTTCTTTCAATTTCTCTTGTACGGTAAGCAATTGAAGCATTTTCTCTTTGTTGGTCTAATTTCTGTGAAACAAGATGTCTTGTTTTATTGATTTGACGGATTTTATTATCGATTTCTTCTAATTGTTTCCCATTAAGTGAAGGATCTTTCTTCTGTTCTAATAATTTATTACGTTCTCCTGTAAGTTTAATGTGTTCCATTTTGGCACTATTATCAGCAGGAGTTTCTGGAGCTCTGGATGCAAGTTGTTTGTCCACTAATTCTTCTAACGTACAGTCTTTTACTGCAGCATTGACGGCATCACTTCTTCCAAGACGTACGACTTTAGGTACTACAAGATGACCTTGGGAATTCAAAACTCCATCTTTAATTCTAAGAACCAATTCATCTACAGCAGCATTACTAGGAGCACAAATAAGAATCTTATTATTGGCTGAACCTCTTTGTTTAGCCAATTTATCAACAATAATTTCACTATTATCCTGTTTTTCTTCCTTCAAATTGTATCCAACAATCCCTAAAATGGTCTTGGTTTTACCTGTACCTGGAGGACCTTGAACTAATGAAAACCCAGTAGCATTTTGAGTTCCTAATATAGCGTTGGCTTGAGAAGAATTAACATTAAATAATTGCATAGCTTTTTCAAGATCATTTTGCGGAATATTAGCAGGAGTTGCAGGCTGTGAAGTTAAAATATCATCACAAAGATCATAATATTGTAATCCTTTCAAAGATGAATACTCTCTTTCAATTGTAACCATAGGCATAACTTTCATAGCACATAATGAAGATCCTGGCCCTAATTTGTTAAGCATTGATCCAGTAGGTGAAACTCGAACAGTTACATCTGCAACTTCAGCATTTACTGATTTAATATCTCTCACTTTAGCTAAACATGTAGTAGTATTAGGGTGTTTGAAATAAGTTGCCAACTGATCTTTGCTGATCCCCATATCAGCTACACATAGAACTATCAAGTCGGTATCAGTTAATTTAATTTCGTTCAATTCAGTTTTCTTAATAGTACAATTCAAATCAAAGAATCCATCAGCAGAATATCTTCTACCAATGTAAAGTTCGAAAGGAGTTTCCTGGTTTCTTTCTTTGGCTGATTGGATTTGAGCCCAGCATTCAATCAAAAGTAATGGTTCAATAGTCTTGGAATAATCATTGACGTCTTGATAATAATCTTTGGTAATTTCAGGTTTAGCAAAACTTGGATCAGGGTATTCTTTACTAGAATAATTCCATTTCAAAACATGATGATATAATCCTTTTAAATCAACATTAAGACGAAGCTGCATCCGTTCTTGCTCTAAAATATGAGGATCTACTCCAGCTCTTCCTGCTGCTTTACTAATTGGACGTCCTTTCATGTCAACCTCAACAATCTTATTTTTTTCTCTTAATTTTTCACGTAATTTTTCAATTCTTTCATGCTTGTTAACAAAGATTTCTGAATTATCCACTGCATCTTCATCTTCCCCTTCGGATTCGTCAGAATCATGCATTTTCTTTCTGGCTGCATTTAAAGATCTACCAACAACCACTGGCTTTTTAGGATTAAATCCCGCTGGACGTGTTGCAGCTGGTGCCACTACAGGTGCGGCAGGTTTATGTGATCTGTTACTGGCAATTTGGGCTCTTGCAAGTTCAATTTGTGAGAGCTTTTCTTTCTTTTGCTCAGGAATAACAATTACTGGTGGTTCTTTGGCAATTGTACCGAAATTAGTGATCTTTGCTTGTCTTAAATTAGGCTGGGTTTGAGGAGCTTCAGGAGTGACCTGTTTCGACGCAGGAGGTGTTTCAGATTTAGCTTTCGTTGAAGCAATTTCTTTTAAAGTTTCTTCAACCAAATCATCATCGAATTCTCTGGCTTTGGCGAGAATAGCAGCCTTTTGTTGTTCAGACAATTTATTATTGAATCTCTTGACTCTACAAGCATATTTCACCAAATTAACAAGCATTTCTGATTCAACAGTTATATGATTTTGCAGTGCCAAATCCAATCCTTTAAACACAAGCTCCACGCATGATTTCAAGAGTGATAAATCACCTAAACGTAACCAGACCATGATACTACTGAAAACATTCATGACTGACAGAGTTAATTTAACTCCAGTTCCTTCAATCTTAATTAATTCTGAAAGAACACTATATGAATCCAATAATAAATGGCTTAGATCTAAGGTATCTCTAGTAAATTCGACTAATTGAGCTGATGAATACATAGAAGCCCATTGGAGAGTCTTTCTATAAAGCATCACCATAAACTTCCAACAAGTTTCCCACAATTCTACTAAAAGATGTTGATCATGACCGTTGGATGCGATTGAAGGATTGTTAGTTAAAATCCCTGTAGTTGGTTCAGTTAAACAACTAATGATATCCATAACAACTCTCACAGCTTTAGGACACGGTTCAAATGCTTCTAAATGAGTCAATTTCTTAATTCCTTGAATGATAGCATTAACGGAATTGGAGAAATAACTGCCTAAAAGTTTTTGAATTCCTTCAAATCTTCCTTCGACATCAAATGCTTGATAGACCACATCTAAAGCATTCTGGGAAAGGGAAGCAGAAAATAAACAAGACCAAAATCCAACCAGAGTCTTTTCGTTGTCAAAAATTTCTTCTAATGAAGTTGGGTCCAGCATACTCATATTCTCCATATATCCATTTAATGAGTTAGTAAACATGGATACTTGTTCATTATGAGCACTAATATATTTCTTTAAGCCCATATTCTCTTCCTTTTTGGTGATAAAGTCAACAACAACACAAGCATCCAGGAAGTTATCGAAGAATCTGTAGATTGATTTATTAGCATCATAATCAACTTTCCCGATATTAAACCATAAGTGAGGATATGAATCAAAGATTGTAGGCTGACGACCTCTTTGTAAATGTAAAGTATTAGCAGCCAACACCAGGAGATCAAAAGTGAAACAGGCCGAAATCAAATTAATAAGACCAGAAACATTTTCTAAGCTATTAATAGCATTAACTATCGTTGATGAATAATTATCTACAACTGATCTTAACTCTCTTAATGCAATGATTTGAGTATCGAGTTTCTGATCTTTATCTTGTAAGCCACTCACATCAAAGCTTTTAGTCATAACATTGTAAATAGGTCTTAAAGTTTCAGGACTTTCGATCTTGGTTAATGAAAGATAAAATTCAGACATTCGAACCGCTGAAGTGATACTTTCCTTCCCTGACAATGAAGTATAAAAAGGATAAGTCCAATTGATTAGATTCAGAACATCGCCACTTTTGGAAATGTATAACACCAAATTAGGATTTCTTAGAATCATATCCAAGAAATTAAGATAATTGAATTCTGTATACGACCAGAATTTCAGTCCATAGTACTGCAATAGTTGTTCAAAACAATTCAAAGCAGCAGGAAGTTGTAGACCAGCGGATGCTCTTAAATGATTAGTTAAAACGCCCACTAACGAGAAGTATCTTATATTATCAAACTGAGCAAGAATTTCCATATCATTTGGTGCATTGAAAGCAGGTAAAAATTCATCCTGATAATGCCTAAGCAAATAAGAACAAGCATTCCAAAACAATAAAGCCAAACTCTCACTGTACATGTTAGGATTCTGAATTCTGTATAAATAAATGGAAAACTCGGCCACAATAGACTCTGAACTAGAACTTTTTCCTAGCGTCTTAAATGTCTTGACGGACCATTCTCTTAGCTTTATGTCGTCATCAAATAACAAGTATATATGACCAGGAGCTAATTTCGTATAAGACGGCTTGAATGAAGGAGAGCATATGATTCTTCTAAATGCATCTTTGATATCTTTATGTCGCCTGAGAATAGCGGGATCATGCAAGCACATTGCTACGTAATGAGCAACTTGGGGAGTTATATCAGTTTCAAACCCAACTAATACCAGCTTTATAAGGCCAGCCTCCCAGTCTACAATCCCATTAATTACGATTCTTACCTTATCAACAGGAATCTTTCTCTCGACTGCAAATGTGTGATACAATGCTAATTTGGCATTTTGAAATCCCCGTGCACAGTCGTTACACTGTGTTATGCATGCAGCCATGGAGTCACGGGTCCATAGAGTTGAATCCTGGTTGGGGATCGAGAAAAGTATAAGAATATGTGAAGCCATAGGCACAATGTATGGGTCACAATACCAATGGCCATTTGTTCTAGACTGAAGATATTGGAGACATCGTTTCATCACCACCTGCTGATACTCGTTCAGCGTCTGCTTGAGTGCATTACGTACGAGGTCCAGTAGCTCATCGAAGTCCGACGGCTTTTCTGCACTCTTTGGCGCCAAAGGTATCATTGTATTTGTGCCGCGTCTGATGGATTCGTTCTAAGCGATGCGAAAGCTCGCTTATTGTACTGCACAATGCTGTAGCATAGTAGAGATTAGAGCATAGTGCTATGCAAATATTATATAAGGACTATTATGATATTATATGACGAAAATTTTGTGTAAAGACACTGAAATATACTGTAGAATATGAAATATATTGTAGAATATACTGTACATCACAATAAAGTAATATCGATATCTAAAGTGTTTGCAGCTTCAATCCAGGCTTCACCAGTTTCCCAGCACCTTTTCATGATTTTAAGACTTTTCACTGCTAAAACATTCCCCATTTCCGATAACTTCGTAAACCTATCTAAGAATAACTTCTGCATTCCATCGTCTAATGTTTCACAACCAGCGCAAAACAAACAGAAGATGCAACAGATTTCAGCTGGTGATCCAGATTCGATGTTTCCCTCTAAAACAAAGCCGATTTCATTGGCTAATTCTTGAATTAAGTTAGATGAACGAGGAATTTGGAGCACCCTGCGAAGAAGATTCAAAAGTCCCATATTGTAGAAGAATTTGTTAGTGCAACGTAAGACGTAATCCTGCTCAATCAAATTGTTATACTTCTTATTCTTCCTAGACCTTTCCTTGGGAGAATTAACTTGGGAATTAAAGAAACTCATCTTATCAATTCGCTCTTGTCTTCTAGCTTCTCCCTGCTCGTACGCTTTAGCTAGCTTGGCTTTGACTTCTAATGCTTTGGTGATGATTTCTATGGGCAAAGTTGTTTTGGGTCCTTCTTGTAAATAATCGTCTACCTTCCTAATAAGCACAACGATATCTGTTAAGTAAGGCAAGAACTTTACGTCAAACCCTAAGATATAGTCGATGTCTCTTTTAGGATCCGTTGGTTCTGATTCCATGGAGTTGATGCTATTTACAGATTCTCCTTGATCATAGCTGACGTTATATTCTTGAGTTGGAAGATAAAATTGTGAATTCTGTGTAGAAGATAAGGCTCCAATGACGTCCACATACACAAACCATCTCATTAAGAAGAAAGCTATATCACTTTCAACACCCAATGCCGGCAGTGATTTTGTCAGTGAATTTGAAGATTTCGGTGAATCAATTTCTGTAGTTTTAGAAGGATATTTCAATTTCCTGGCTTTGATAATTTGACGAGCTCCTACAGTATGAGCTCTATGTTTTTCGAAATCGTTTGCACTTATAACCTCGTAGCACGATAATAGTAATACTGTTGCTAATGTTCCATCAGAGGTGGCTTCATCTTTGTCTTTTAACATTTTCAATAGCATGTTACATGATCGGGATAATAAGTGCTCAATGATCTCGGTTGGTGGATCTTTTCTTGTTATCAGCGCCATTGAAGTGGCAGAAAATGCTAATATTGTAGTTAATATAGCTGGATACTCCATGGCCATTTGCGGTAATAAGACTTTAAAAGGATTTTCTTTATAGATGTGTTTGGGGGCTGGTACTAAATTATCAGCAGCAGTGTTGACCCAAAAATGCATCAATTGACGGTAATATGGAACCTGATTTAATAGTTCAGGTAATGGAGTCAACAGTGGAGGAATGCTTTCTATGTCGTAGTGGAAGCTCGGACTTATAGAAGAATTATCGTAATCCAATGGATAATTCTCCAGATCTGCCGGTTCGATGGACCTAATCTTATTGAAATTACGGACCAACGTAGGTAAGCCATACACTGGAGATGGAGAAAAGGTTCTGTCGACTGTGGATGCCATATAAGCTTGACTTTTAGCAACATCTGTTGAATAATTGTTTATGAACTCGTCGTCTAGTTTGGAATTCAATTGGTTCTTATATAAATCAGGAGAATAACCTAATGAAAATGACTGTTCGGAAAATACAGGACTTTTCTTGTCTTCGATAGTTGAGTTTAAAAAACGGTTGAAAAGTTCAGAATTTTGTAAGTTTAATTGGTTCCCTCCGTCTGCTAGTTTCTCTAATGCGTTGGATAAACTTTCTATACCGTTAGATAAGTTTGGAATGCTATTAAGTAAAGAATTGAATGAATTTTTCCTTGATTTGTTGAAATCCGAACCTTGTTCCAATTCCGGTTTAACTTTGAAGTCTATGTTTTGAGGACTTGGCATGAATGATTCTCTTGGATGGAATGAATTTAAAGGTGAATAACTTATATCAGTGCCTGCCTGAATAATGTCGGAAATTCTGGGAGAATCCACAAGCTGTGGGCTGTTTTCCTGTTTAAGTTTAGACTCTATTTGATGCGATTCAATTTGGTGTGACTCAATCTGATCTGACTCATGACTTTGTTCAAGTATACGATTGTCGTGACTTTGGTCCTTTATGTTCGTCATGATAACATTATTAATATTCACATTACTTAAAATATCATCGGCTCCAATTCCGTTCATTACTACCGTAGTATTCAGATCCTGTGGAGTTATAGGTGTAAAGTTAACATTATCTGCCTTTGGATCTATGATAAACTGTACATTTCTGCTATTTTTTCGGCTTCGTTTATTCTTAACTTCATCGCCCTCGAAATTATGTTGAGTAACATTTTGAAATGCAGATTTCCGTTTATTAACATCTTTATATGGTCTTCCTCCCCAAGTTAACTTAATAGAATAATCGCAATCGCCTCCAGTTTTCACACAATAAGAACATTTTGGTTTTTCTTCATCGCATTTAATCTTTAATCTTTTGCAGTTATGGCAGCCTTTTCTAGACCGTTTAATAGAGGTCTTTGTTTCCGACTGAACTGCCATTTTAGTTAATATAATTTACTCTCCATTTTCTCGGATATATTTGAGAATGTCGTGGACGAACCGATGTAGATAAGATAGCGGAATTTGATGAATGGATTCAATTTAATGAATTCATTTAATTCAGTGAAGGAATATAGAGTCTGTAAGAGGTATTCGTTGTAGCAATTAAGTATGGTGTGGCGTTTGATTCGCCACAGCAATCTGCAGTTTAGTCTCATCAGTCTCATTAGTCTCATTAGAGTCTCACTGTAAATATTATAGAGTCCCATTAGAGTCCACTATACAGTCCATAGAAATATTAGAGTAGAACCCGTGCAATTAGCTTTCCATTATCGAATTCATTATAAATTATTAATTCATTAAAATGAACTCATTGTCCTCTAGTAATCCTTATTAGGAGGTGAAGTTCTTGCTGTCGTATCAAGTAATCCACCTTGCTTCTTCTCTGTATCTCTTTCAGCAAACCTTTTTCCAAATAACAACACCAAAATCTTCCCATAAAGCTTAAACAAATACCCAGCAAGAATCAACAAACCCCCTACAATAGTACCTAATCTAGCAACAAATTGAATGAATGGGATTCTTTTCTCTTCAATAATAAGTTTGATAGGTTCAAATTCATATTTAAGATAAATTCCTGGAGGTTGTGATGGTTTCCCATTAGCTCTGGTATTATAGACCTGATGTTGCTCAGTAACTGAAAACTGGTTAGTATCAATGACAATCCCCAATTTTTCATACGTTGTTGGTACGACTTTAGCAAAATATTTATAACCTTGGAACTTTTCTTCAGTTACTTTGGCTGTGAAATCAAGCGGATTGTCGATTAATGGGTAGAAATTCCCAAAGGAAAACTCGGTGATAATGTGGGAGAAATTTAACGACTCTGGTGGCACAAACAGCCTATCTCTATAACCATAACCTTTAGCTGTAATGTGGAAATCTCCACTGACTTGATTCACTGGAATCGACCCAAATATATGGCACGCGGGTGCTCCTTCATTGAATCTTTGGCCCTGGATACTGAACTCGGCACGTAAATTCTCTCTCATTACGTGATCCAAGTCTGGAGTTTCGTGTTCTTGGTTCTCGTTGTTTATCAGGTACATTGGCGGCACCATAAATCCAGTTCCTTGGAAATTCAACAACTCTCCAGCCAAAAATCTATCGTCAGTGATATCCACGACATTTGTATGTATGAATTCACAAGGCATTGCTACTACTATATCTAAATTTATAAGTAAATCAGCTCGTATTTGATCGTCCACCACAAATTGATGGTCAACATATCCACCAAGAAATCCACCAATTTCAATCCATATAATCACGAGAGTGAAAAACGACGTGGCTATGGTCGATAACGCCCCTCGTGCTGATCGTACAGTATGTTCTGAGTCCACTTTCGGAAACGCATCGAACGTTCTTACTCTGCTAGCGAAGTTGTCCATACTTTATTCTTTTACTTAGTGCGAAAAAGCTGCTAAGGCTTCAAAACTATACAGTAGAACAGGCTACTAGTTACTATCTGGAACTGTTAATGGCTTCCTGATTAGATCAGGAGTGCATAAAGAGTTTCTTAATTCAGACTAATAAATTCTGAATAGCTTTAAGAATGCTTTTGCCAATCGTATATTGCTTACTGTTAGGCTTCAATAGGCGGCCGCCTATGTTTCAGGCTTTCTACGTCTCAGGCTTCCTAGGTTCTCTGCCGTACCTGAAACACTTCCTGAACAACCTCCTCCTTCTAAATAAATAATCCAGGTCAGGGACATCTTTTGAATTATCGTAAATCCATCCCTCATCTTCATTGTCTTTTATAATGTACACCTTCGAGTTCATATAAGCTCTCTCACTAAGGAACTTCTTAGGATGCTTATCGATCGTCCATGTATTTATGTAACTCATTTCGAACTTCCAGTCTTTTGGCGGGTGGACTTTGCTAAGATGATCGACTCCTGGTGGTCTTTTACCACTAACTCTTGTACTGTCTTTAACGTTAAATATCTTGGGTGAATAATTATACAATTCATAATGGCCCTTAGTTGGCGATTTGTATTGCAATTCATATATCTCCACAATTCTGACCTCTGGCTCATCATCAACAATAATGTCGTGTCTTTCAAAACTATGCTTTTTCTTTTCCTTTTCCTCAGGTCTTGGTGGGAGTTTAGGTGGGGCTTTCTTTTTCTTGGGTTTAATCGATAAGATATACTTCTTACTGTTAGGATGACAAAGCAATATGATGGCCCATCCTGATTGGATGAATATGAGCCTCCAAGGTATGAATTTACCAAAGAAAATTATAATAGATGTGACAATTAATAATCCATAGAAAATCAATGTCGATAACTTTTCATCTTTGAATCCTGCCGTATCGTACCAGAAGAGTTCTGCCTGATCCATGCCTTTCAATGCTTCTGTAGTTAAATTCTGCAAATCTCTCATATTCATCAAAAGATTCATTTGCTTTTTGATCCTCTTAGAGCTCTCTTTCTTTTCTGTGTGAGCTTCAAGCTCTTCGGGTGTATTTAACGATGCTGAAGCTGTAGGTGATGAACTTGTTGAGCTTACAGGCACCAAGGTTGAAGAATCAGAAGATCTTGAGCTTATAGGTCTTAAGAAATTTTGACTTTCTTCCATTCTTTCTAAGAATTCATCACTGATCAAGTCATCAAGTATACTTGTTTGAGAAGAATCAGTCAAGAATTCCCAAATAGGTTGGCCTCTTTTCCTGACCTTTATCAATTCAGGATGCTGCATAGGATGACGATAAACGTATCCAGGAATAAATACACCAAATATCAAAAATACTAAAGGATAAGCTAACACGAGATGTGGCCAAAGACATATGGATGTGTAGAAAAACAAAAAACTTAAAGTTTTAGTTGGTCTTTTCCAAGTGATAATATGAATCAAACCATATTGTAAAGCAAAGAACGCAGTCATCTTAGAACTGAGTTTCTTAAAGTTAGATATCAAAATCCTAATGGAAAGACTCGGTGTACTTTTCCTATCATTATCACTTACTCTGCTCTCTAATATTTCAGACTCAATTGAACCATCATTCATAGTATGTTTCACTATTTTTTCAAATAATCTATCTACAAAATGATTATTGGTCTTCTGACTTTGCTCTTCAGCAGCGGATCCGGCCATTTCCTTTATAGCTTCGATTTCTGCATCCGTATACTCGACACTAGATCCATTTAATTTATCGATCCCCATATTAAGAAGTGCTGCTGCTGTGCCTGCAGCGAATCCCCTATTCTGACCTGAATATTCTTTGGCCAAGGAATTGGCTGAATCGTAAGCTTTTCCAAGGAGCTTAGCTGTTTTCTCACGATACTTGGAATTGTATGCTGCTGATCCTGATCTTGACCTAGACTCTCCGCTAATTGAGGAGGATCTAGATGAACTGTCTTCTCCCATCAGTCCACTGTTTGTTTTTCTTACCAATGTTGAAGAATAATTGGAGGTTGTATAGGCTTAAATATTTCTATATATATATGCTAGTTTGAATGTATCTATTTAAAGAATGTTCTGTTTTGTAATTGGAAAATAGCTGTAAAAGGAGATAAATCAATATCAATAAATTTTGTGGAGAATCCGCGGTCATATGAAATTTGCAGCCGTGAAAGCTTCTTACTTAGCTAGAACTATTTAACTTAAGGACACTAATTAAGAGGTGTATAGAGTCAGAACTAATGTGGATGCATTTAATCTATTTATGGATCTCTAATTGAGAAGATTCGTAATCACAGCCCGTAAGCTATGGACAAAGGAAAGGATCCTGTAGTAATTGTGAAGCATCAGATCTTTCATTAGGATCCCACTTTAAAATCCTTTGTAAGAACTTAAGAAACAAAGCCGACATTCGTTTATCTTCATCACATGATCTCAATCGTAATTTAACTTCAAGATTCTTTGATGATACTTTGAAAGTTTTCTTAGGCATAAAACTTGGATTTGACATATTGGAAGCCGCTTGAATTCTCATGTTCAAGAATTGCATGTTGATCTTCCCGTCAATGTCAAATAATGTATATAATAAAGTCTTCTTTATAGTCTTTTCATCGGCTAAGCCTACTTGCAAAATACTTGGATTTTCAGCAAATTTATCACCAAACTTATTGATTGATTTCCTCTCTCTGATGGATCTTAATAGAATATTTCTTTGTTGTTGAATTAATGAAGAACTTGGACTTCCAAATAATTCTAGAATCAACCCAATTTGTTCTAACTCATTTTTACCAGGCAATAATGGATCCCCAGTGAATAATTCAGCTATAATACATCCCATAGACCAGATATCAATCATTTTATCATACTTAGCTCCTATTATAACTTCCGGTGCTCTATAAAATCGGGATTGAATATATGAATACGATATTTCGTTGCTGAAACACGATGAACCGAAATCAACTATCTTAACAATTAATGACTCTTCATCAAAATCC